>OY757929.1:46233779-46403779 GCA_963585895.1 Sepioteuthis lessoniana | reverse complement strand
CACCGATTCCATCTTTTCTGAGGGGTAAGACCAACCAATCTAATGAATATCCTGGATATGGTATTAAACTATCTGATGGTGTGGTTCAAGTCCTGTAGTTTTGGGGAATATGGAGTATGCCTACATTGCCGTGGCTCCTAGGTCTACTCTTGACCGGAGTCGTTGCACCTTATAGAGTCCTCTCTATCGTCCACTAAAACCATTTAACATTTAAATGAGTGCAAACAAAATACTTACGTTAAATCGAATCCTAAGAAATAGAACTGTTTGTCCATTTAACTGTGTGAAAGCAAATGGCTGATGTCTAATTGAATTGTTAGTTATACAAAGCAATACTTGGAACCATTTAACTGTGTACAAATAAAACTATCATTGTTGATCACTTCTTCCAAATTAACTGTGGACAAACGAATAAGTAATATTGAATAGAACGATGTGCCTAAATTGAACTATTCGTATTTCATAGGAATACTTTGAACCATTAGACTGTATGCATATGAACAAATAGTCTTGAATAAAATAATTAGAGTTAAATAGCAATACTTGTAACCACTTCATGATCTGCAAACAAATGATTGATATTGAACAAAATTAGCTAGCTCGCAATAATTGAAACCATTTAAATGTATAGAAAAAATAGCAATTGTGATTAGTCCTAACTCATTTAAAATTGAATTACCTAGAAACTATTCACTTACCACTCATATGCATATATATTCAAATGTGTGCAAACAAATGACTGATGTTAAATTGTTACTGTTATATAGCAAAACTTGAAACCATTTAACTGTGTACAAACAAATGATTAATTCTGAATATAATTATTCGTATTAGATATAAATACATGAAACCACTAACTGTTTAAAAATGAGCTCGTTTAAAAATGTTATCAACAAAATGTGTTTACAAATTATATATTTCATATATACGTATAAACAGAAGTTGGTGTTAAGTAACCTACAATGATTGATATGTAATATAATCCAACCAGAACAACAAACCAATCCTTTGGGGACCATTTGTAGTGCGTCACCTCCTGTTGGTATCACTGTTACCCTCATGTGCCACTGTTTCTTTTAATTCTTTCAGTTCTCAAGCAATATCCTAGTATTTATCTTTCTTTTCACTTTCTTGTATTTTCCCTCAGTGGTTTGCTGGAACTGAAAAATTCATTAGACGACAAATTCTCCTTTTTTTCGTTAATTAGCAAAAGTTTAGTATTCTCGCCGTTTTTATCTTAAAATCACGGAATATTTTATGTCATATTCTTTGACGGATTCTGGTTTGTATATATATCATTTGGTAGTATGGACAAAATTGAGTCTCTTACACAATTCCTAGTATATCATATTCCCCACTCAGTTACACCAAGTCTTGTACTCCTTCAGTGTTGTTTGGTGCACGCACTCCTTCTGAGCAAGTTTGCGGGTATTTGCAAATTATTATACTCCATGCAAGATTTTTACATCGACGTTAGCTAGTTATCTTTCACTGAAATTTGAATGACAGCTAGTTTTCTCTGGTATCCAGGACTCATCTCAGTATTCAAGCCGATTTCAACAGTGCTGTAGTCCGGAAGGTTTTCACTCCTCCTCTGATTTTCTACTCTTCTAGTCACTTTTCCTTGCTTTTTAGGACTGTTCCAGACGCGCCTATTACTAATAGTGTCATCGTTAACGACGTATTCACATGCTTTCTTTGTTCTCTGGTGAGGTCCAAGTATTTATCAGTCTTCTCGTTTTCTCATATAAGCGTTTCATTCTCAAGGAAGTATTCTGATTTATGCATATATCACTTGGTTGTGTGGTCAAAATTCATTCTCTTGCACATTTTCTAACGGATCATCTTTCCCACCCAGTCGAGCCTACTCTTATATTCCTTTCATTGTATTTCCTTACTACGTAAATAATCGTTTTATCTATTTCCTATCTTAACCAACACTTGCGATTCTGTTGCGTATTATTGATTTTCACTTTAATATAATTGGTTCTTATGGCTTTGTTTTGAGCTGCTATTTGAAAAAGATTTTGTTTCTCTCAAGAGGTTTCTGTGGTTCGCTAGGACGGCAACATCAGCTGTCAGACAAGTTCTCTTATTCAATTTCTTGCACAAATCTAAGCATATCACCTTCCCTTACCAGTTGTGCCTAGTTCGGAATTGTGTTTGTCCTAGTTTGTTACATTCGTTAATTATGTGATGATTCATTTCGTTTTTGTCACTAAATATCCACATTTACCAACCCCTCCGCTTGGGCAGGATATGACACAAGGTCAATTCTTAAGCGGAGTTTGACAAGTTTGAATTCAGAGTTTTCCTTCTCCTAGACTAGTTGCCTAACCAAGGCTGAAGAACCCAGTCTGCCCTACTATTTACCCATAGCTGGAGGGAGAATAATTGAATTCATATCTTTCCCAAGGGTATTAGTGCTATGTGAAATGCAATCAGTCTCGTCCAGGATTTGAACTCGTGTCGCCGTGTTCATTTCCTACGACGATAACCATTACACCACGGGCACCTCCTTTTTGTTGAGTATGATCAATTTTCGCTTTAATATAATTTGTCCTTACAGCATTGCGTTGTACTGCCGTTAGAAGAGATTTCTCCCCGAATCTTTTCCCTTCGTAGCCATGTCCAGGTCTTCTCGCGTGAGATTTCGTTAGTTTGTCATTTGAAGTATCCATATATATATATTCTTTTGACCATTTCTATCTCCGAGTTTTTGATGTTGTTCTCCTTGTTCTTATGTTCTCAGTGCTGTTACTGGCCGCAGTAATTAATTATTTTTTTGCTCTTTTTAAAGTAGTCTTCACGTTGTATTTGTGTATCTGCTTTATCTTCAATGTTGGTGAGTCCTCGTCTTTCTTCTTTTCTTGGTACATAGAGTTTTTTTTGTCATTAATCGGATATAAGGCCTTGTGCAACGTCTTCAACTTTCTTGTCCTCTGGTCAATTTGTCTCAGTTCCGGCTTGTCCAGAGTATCTTACAAGGAGGACTAACCGGTTTTTCTCCCTTTGATGAGATTTCTGCAGCAGAGCTTGGTTTCCAGCAGTTTACTCTTTCGTCTGAGATATTTCTTTCTTACATTTTTTTTTATCTTCGCTTATTTGATGGTGTCCATATCCATTATTTTCAAGTACGTATAATTTTCCTTTTTTCCAAGCATTCAGATTCTTTCTTGAATTTTCGTTTCTGTTCCTTCCATTATTTGTCATTTTCTACTTTTCATTATGAGCATGATTTTCTCTGCCAAATTCCATTCCAGGTGTTTGTATCAGACTCTCAAATTCTTTTTTCTTTTTTTGCAAACAGCTTGATTCCATTCATATACACGAAGTTATAAAAATTTTCTTGTGATTTTGCAAATTAGTAGCCCCCCCCTAGTGCATGTCCTAAGTATTTGAATGAGAGGCATCATTGATATTAGAAATAGTAATGGCAAAAGAACATCTCCCTGGAAGATGTCTCACTGGATTTTCACCACTTCTAAAGTTTTCCACCTGCTGTTAATTCTACTTTCTAGTTTTCCATGGTTTGCATGATAAATTGTGTGACTCGTTAGAAATATACATTTCCAGACAATCCAAGTTTGTGGAACCATATCGTAGGTTTTTTGTTGTTAATCCACACAATGGCTAAATTTTTCAGCTTCGCTTTGCTTTCTTAAAGCAGATCAATGTACAGTAAGTCACCAATTCCTCTTGATCCCCAGTGGCATCCTTTTTGTCTTTTTTCGGAAACTGTGGTTTACAAGCGAGTAATACGTCTTCTCTTTCATCTTTGCAGTTGGGATTTTCCTCATTATAGGTGAAGACGTTATTGGTCTCTCGTTGCTGAGATGATTCCTTTGTAGGGGTATACTAAATCAGGGTAGTTTGTCCTTTAGTCAGCCATTCTGGAATACTTACTTCTAGTAATCTTCTCATTTGAAGAACCAGTCTGAAACGATGGACGTGAATTTTTTTAGATCAGAATCCATGTATGCCATAGTGACCTGGCGTTTTCCTGTTCGGTAGCTTTTTCAGTGTTGCTCTGGTTGGTTTGTTGGTTTGTTTTACGGCGTATCAACCCTTTTGGGTCATTTAACGCAGAATTAAAATTCAAACAATTCAGTTTAGTATTAGTATAGTTTTTGTTTACAGACAGTCAAAACAGTTGAGTTAAATGTCAAAACAGTTCTATTTCAAACAATTCAGTTTACTATTAGTATAGTTTTTGTTTACAAACAGTCAAAACAGTTCAGTTAAATGTTAAAACAGTCCTATTTCAAACAATTCAGTTTAGCATAAGTACGCAGTTTAAATGTCAAAACAGGCCTATTTCAAGCAAGCGTAAGTACACATTTTTGTTCAATTTGACCCATTGACAGGGCCCTATCAGATGCTACCACTCTGGGTGAGAGTGGATCTAAGAACGATGGTAATGAAGAGGTACTCCGAATTCCTCAAACCTCCAGTATTTCTGGAACCTCACCATCAGATTGTTTAGTGTCATACCTAGGACACTCGTTGGGGGTTGAGTCTTACAGAGAAGCAGTCGGTGTATTCTACATTCCCATCTAACTGGGCAAAGTGTTACTCTGAGTGATTTGATGTGTATTTCTGCCTCAGTCATTGTAATTGTTTTTTCATATTATTCATCCCTTCAGCCTTTCTATTATGTTTATGCTGTTCCCATATTTTGTTCCGAAATTGTTTTACTTCCTTTGCATCTAGTTACTGAAAAACTGATTTCAAACTAGTTAAACTCTGCCTAAAATTAGATCTTGTGCGGAGGATTTGGTACCCCCCAATATATATATATACATACATTGAGCCATTGTGTCTTGAGATCTCGAGCCAAATTTTACCTCTTGCCGTTTAAGTGCGACCTCCACAAGGTTCAAACAGTACTAGACAGTGGAGTGAAAGAAAAAGTAGCACCGGTATACCGGTAATACGGCTTTAAATGGTTAAGTAATCATCATTCATCAAGTCAGATAGCACGGATCCCTTTGACTTTCACTCGCCATCTGTCCCTATCATTGCTCATAGCTGTGTCTATGTGAAGTATTTGACGAGAACGTTGTTCATAAGTTGGTACTTGCTTCTTCAGCAGTGCCCAGTGTTCGTCTTATTTAAACGGTGAGATGGGAAATAAGTGGCCGTACAGCAGCTGTTTTTTTTTTGTGGAGGACTGCCTCCAAAGGTTGTTCAAAAAGAACACGTGCATCCTTCTGTAGTCCGAGTGGTGCAATCATACTGTAGTATTTATACGACAAGAGCTGAGAAGAATCCCCGATTGACTGTATTGAGATTGCTCCTTCTTATCTTATCAGAAGTCAGATTTCCATATGATCGATTACCTTTTTATAGCAGTCCATGCTTTGTTTATGCATAAGTTAACATCACTTTTCTTGGTAAGATATTACTACCAAAGAATTTGAAATAGTCCACAAATTTCAGAGGATTGTTATTTGATATGTTAATGGCTTCATTCTGTTTAAAACACATGAAATCTGTTTTAACTTTCATGTAGAAACCAATGCCTCTTGCGGTTTGCTCCAGGATAAGCAGCAGAAGTTCGGCTTGGACTGGTGTATTTGCGTGAAGCGCTAAATCAACTGCGTAGTCTGCATCTATAAAAGTCTCTGCAGGATATCGTTTGCTTTCGCCCTTTTATTTTCGAAACCATTTTGTTTCATTAGATCTATTGGCATTCATAGTAAGGAGGCAAATTATAAATAAAAATAGTGCCAATGTATCTTTTTGCAAGACTGCAGCGACAATGTCATAGAAATCCGTGTCACAATCGGGTGAGTGAATCATGTTTTCCTATCTTTGTTG
Source organism: Sepioteuthis lessoniana (assembly GCA_963585895.1). NCBI lineage: Eukaryota > Metazoa > Mollusca > Cephalopoda > Myopsida > Loliginidae > Sepioteuthis > Sepioteuthis lessoniana. Next base: position 46,397,956 of record OY757929.1, on the reverse strand, counting down.
AGTATCATTATGGCATTAACAGTTTCGTTGGAGATAACATATGCAGGACACATAGCGTAACGGTTATAAGCTTTTGTTCCCTAAGCTTCTAAGGAAATAATCATATGGAGGTTGCAGGTTTAATCCTGACTACAGGCGAGTAACAACACAGGAATACTTAACACTTGTACCTCGTTATGGCAACGGAATCAGAACAGGGGACCCCCGTTGATCCAATAAAGGACGGAGTTCGAAGTTCCGTGTTGATTACCGAGTTCGACAAACACCTGAAGAAGGCCGGAGGACATATCGACCGAAACGTTGTGGAAATAACAATAAAGATGAAGACAATAGTCCGGAAACCCTTAAAAATAAAAATATTCACTCCACCTTTCCTTGTGTATGGATTCATATATTTTGGGAGGAGTTACCGTAGCATTGTGCTAGTCTACGAAATCGTAGTGAGTTCGAACTCTAGTTGTTCTTTTACGTTCACTTTTGGACTAATACCTATGTTATAGGTTAGATAGTTTCACTTCTTTCTTTCTACAGAGATGGCTTTGAAATTTAATAACCATCGATGGCTGATATGCCAGCTAAACAAAAGAATCAAAGTAAACTCCTCGGAAAAGTCTACAAATAAAAGTGCTGCCTCAAGATCATTTACACGTACTCCTCCGATGATTTGACAAGTTGTCGATCTTAAAAATCAATTCTGATTTTTTCTATCAATTTTCTTAATTTGGATATGTTTGAGAAGTAGAGCATTAGCAACTCTAGCACAAAGAGTTGAACCCCTGTAATTCTTACAAAATCTTAGGCCGCCTTTCTTTTGGAAAGGGGTTCGTCCTTGGGGTGTAATGGTTAAAGCGATGGACTACGGAATCGTAGTAAGCGAGTTCGAACTCTAGTCGCGCTATTACGTTCACTTTCTGACAAATACCCTTGGGAAAGGTAAGAACCCCCAAACCCTCCTAGCTATGGGTGAAATAGTACCACCACAACTGTTCTTCTAGAAGGATGGACTTGGCATTAAATAACCTTCAAGGGTTGATATGCCATTAAACAATGAAACCAAATCAAACCTTGGGAAAGGGGAAGATGCATCATTTCGTCTATTTCTCCATTGGGTTTTGGTTATAATACAGCATGGCATTATCGAAGAAGTATGTCATCAAGTTTCTGGGTCTTTGATACTTCAACAGGTATTTCAACGAGGTCAATATCTTTTCTGTTTTTAATTGCACTCGGAACTGTCTCGAATTCCTCCTCCGTAAAATATCGAAGTTCGATGTTTATTATTTCTTCAGTTGGCTTGTGTGTGATTTTAGGAGTGTTTCCATATTCTTGAAATGTTATTTCTACTTCTGAAGACTTTCTTCTGACTAGAAGCTTTTAGTCTTAGTATCGAGGTGCTTTTCATTCAAATAACTTCATTTACAGTCTATTTTGTTATTTGAAATCGATTATTTTCAACTGAATTTTGAATTTTGTTAATATGACTTTAGGTGTATTCTAGTTGGTCTTTTGTATGCTTTACTTAGTTTTTTTTATAATCTTTCTTGTGTTTCTGTATATCGTGGTTTATAGGATTTCTTCCTTTGGGTAAGGATGCTTAAGTGTTTCGTAAACATTTTAATAAAATACTTTAAAACTACATTATTCTTTCGGTAAGACTATGCGAGAGTTTATGAGCAACTATAATGCTCAGTTAATCTGAGAACAAGATGAGAGGGAGGATAAAAGGCTATTTGCTGAAAGATTCGTTTTAAGGGCATATTAACCCGTCTAGGGTTATTTTATGCATAGAGGTTTATGAATCACGTTAATTCGACGTCTTTTTTTTCATTATTCGTGTGGTTGTTAATTACGAGTTGTTTTTTTTTGCATACAGTTATATGGCATTATGTATTCCTTTCAAATACAAATAATTTACTAATCGTTGTATGGTTTCAAGAATTCCTATCTGATAATATCAAATTTTAAAGTTATCGAGTTCCAAGCAAATAAATATAATCCTTAGAAAAGAATTATGGTTTCAAGTAATCATTCCCAATAGAAATAATTTCCTCTTTATGATATCAAGTATTCCTATCAAATACAAATAATTTACAAATCATTGTATGATTCCAAGTAATCCTATCTAACAATAATTATTTTAATGGTAGCAAATATTCCTCTCTTATACTAATTATTTTAAAGCAGGTTTTTTGACACTTAGATCTCCAGAACAGGAGCCTCACTATCATATGCAGTTTAGTATCATACTCAGCATATTCCTTTTCGAGTGGGATCTTACCTTTCTTCTGGGGACAGTCCGCTTACTAAGAGTTTCAAAAAATAGATCGATACCCATAGAATACATTACACCATGATCGCTATTTATGACTTAAATTACTTAAATAATGATAGAGAATTTGCAAACTGAAGCAATCATACTCTCTACAAAATAACTGTCCATGGGGCAAATACAAACAGTCAACAAAAATATTATCTGAAAGGAACCTAAATTTATAAAAAAAAGACTGATTTTATTTTTAAAATTATGACATAAAGAGCGAATACGAGGCAAATCGTAAACGAGGCTGAGAACAAAAGCCATCTTCTCTCTGAGTGGACGAACAATGGATAAGCAGACGATATTTTCGTCTGGTTCCTTTATCATTTCAGGTTTCGTTTTTTTTAAAAAAATCATTTTTGTTTTCTTTGCGTCAAAACAATTTGAATAAAGTTCCATCTCATTAAATCTTGTCAATATCGGCACGGATCAATTGATGAATATTGCCTGGTGATCGATTTAATCGACTCTACAGATAAACATTCAACGAAAATGGCGTTGATTTCGTTATTCTCCACGTGATTTACTACCTATTCTACCACACCAACAAAAATGGCCTTAAGAATTATCAGTACTACCACGATGATAAAACCTCTTCACGATTTATCAGCAATTTCTTATCTATCTATCTATCTATCTATCTATCTATCTATCTATCTATCTATCTATCTATCTAAACCTATTCAGATGTATATTGATCGATGGGTAAAATTTATTCATATATTTCTCTAAATTTGTTAATATCTATCTATCTATCTATCTATCTATCTATCTATCTATCTATCTTATTCAAAGGTAAATTGGTGGATAGGTTTGCATGTTTACATACTTCTGTATACAGGAGTAATATTTAACATTATCTATTCAAATCTGCATCGATAACTTCATAAGTATGTACGTATGTATGTATAAACCTCCGTGTGTGAAAGGTGTGTGTGTGTGTGTGTGTGGTGGCCTCTCGGTACTGTATAAGACTTTAGTATTCTGTTATCTTTGAACACGGAAGTGACTCTGCAGGCCGAACCTGGTCTTGCAAAATTGTGAGCGGATGGGGTGGGGTTCTGGAAGTTCGATAATGTTGCAAGGATAGACAGTGTTCCGTTGTGACGTTACTTGGCTGCCTGAACCTGGTACAATGCTTTTATTCGAGTGCATTTTCTCACTTTCTATGTGAGAACACTCTGGCGTATCCCCCCCTCTCTCTCTCTCTCTATATATATATATATATATATATATATATTGTATGTATTTCAACCCAATCCCTCCGCACGAGCAGGTTCCAAAAGAAGATCAGTTTTTAAGCGAAGTTTAACAGGCTTGAATTAAGAGTTTTCTTTCTCCTAGACGTGTTCCCATATCAAGGTTAAAGAGCTCAGTTTGCCCTACTATCTGCCCATTGCTGAAGGGAGAATAACTGGTTTCATACCATCCACAAGGGTATTAGCGCAATGTAAACAGACTCGTCCCGGATTCGAACTCAGATTGCCGTGTACATTGTCTACGACGATAACTATTACACCACACGTTTCTTTTATATATATATATATATATATATATATATATAATATATATATATATATATATATATATAATATATATATATATATATATAATATATATATATATATATATATATATATATATATATATATATATATATATATATATATATATATATTATATATATATATATATATATATATAATATATATATATATATATATATATTATATATATATATATATATATATATATATATATATATATATATATATATATATATATATATATATATATATATATATATATAAATATATATATATATATATATATATATATATATATATATATATATATATATATACTGCATCGGTGTGCTTTCAGTTCTAATTTGGTTTGGTTTGGTTTGGTTAGGTTTTATGATACATCAACCATAGTTGGTTATTTAATGCCAAATCCCGTTTTTACACTTGTACTAATTATATGATTTGTAAATAAATTTCAAAAATGCATACAATAAAATCGTCCAAAAGTTCTATTTCTAACAATTCAATTTGAACCAGACATGCAGGACACTGCTGGAGAAGCAGGGACGAACTCATAAGTGATGTACTCTTATGGACCCCAACATATGGCCGAGCAAAAGCAGGACGACCAGCACTAATATACATTCAGCAACTATGTGAGGATACGGGATGTAGTCGAGAAGACCTGCCAGAGGCGATGAACGATAGGGAAAAGTGGCGAGAGAGGGTCAGGGAAATCCGTGCTACCAGCACGACATGATGATGATGATGATGGTGGTGAAGTATTGTTATGTATCAGAAACAATTCAATTAAATATCAGTCATTTGCTTAGACACAGGTAAGTGATTAGCTGAATTTCAAGTAATTCAGTTAACCATGTCATTTATTTTCTTTCAGTTTAAATGTCAAACTATTCTATTTGAGCAGTAGATAGGAGCCTTTCAGGTGCTATCACTCCGGGTCAGAGTGAACTTGGGAGCGATGGCTATAAAGCTCCAGCACAACTAAAGCCTCACCATCAGATCGTTTAATGTCATTTGAAAGACACTCATTAGGGGTAGGGTTTTACTCCTCTGCAGAAATACAATAGGTATGTTCTACCACCCCTGTTAACTGGGCTCCATAATCCTGTGGTAAGCTGAAAAATCTTTCGGTTAAAATGGTATTAAAAATAACATGACGAAGGTCTGTGATTTGTGAGTAATATTCATTTGCTTTTCCTTTATTCCAGATTACTTTTTTTTTTATCGACGTAGCCCCTAAAGATGTGGCTTGAATAAATTTGAAAATATAGGACCAATTTTCTGGTACAGCTCCACGCGTTAATTTACTCAAATTATCTTTTTTATACAAATTTATTCCGTCGTATTTTTATCAAGAAGAATTTCTAAAAAATTCATAAGATTTAAAGAAAAAAAAAAGATTCGGATTTGAGAGAATCACATCTTCAAAATTACTTTCATTGAAATTTTTATTAAAATCTTTTTTTGTTTTATTAAAGAAATTGAAAACTAAAATGAATTAGCAGAAAAAAAAAAAAAGATTAAATGATCGATCTAAAAAAGGAATATGAAGGAAACTAGAAATAGAATGATGAAATAAATGGAGAAGCCTTGAAGCTCCACTGACAAAAAAAAAAAGTTATAACAACCAAGACACTCGTTTGAATAGGTACTTTTTTTGTTGAAGTTCTCTGTGTATGTCGAACTTCCTCAAGATCTGTGAAACGTGAGAAGTAATTGACCTTATCTTGTTAACCTGGCCTATGCCGTTTAGGTAGAGGCACTTGAATTCTAAGTAATCATTCTCCAAGACCAACCTCCTCCAACGAGTATCCTGGATATGACAATCTGAGGGTAAGGCTTGAGTAATGATGGAGCTTTTGGGAATATGGAGTACTCTTCATTGCCATCGCTTTGAACAGGAGTGGTAGCACATGATAGGGTCCTATCAATGGGTCAAAAAGAACTGTTTGACATTCATACTGGGTACTTATGCTACACAGAATTGTTAAAAATAAAACTGTTTTTACATTTAACTGTGTGTAAACAAAATAAAACTCTGTACTTGCGCTAAAATGAATTGTTTCAAATAGAACTGTTAGATCATTTAACTGTAAGTTGTCAAATGACTGATGTTTGATTGAATTGTTAGTGATACATGGCAATACTTGGAACTTTTTAACTTTGTTGACATGATAAACTGTTAGAAATTGAACTGTTTTTACATTTAACTGTATATAAACAAAAAAACTGTATTTAAACAGTGTGCAAACAAGAAATTGTGTGCGTATGTTAAATTGAACTGTTTAAAGTAGAACTGTTTGATCATTTTACTGTGTATTCGTATTAGATAGAAATAAGTGAAACCATTTAACTGTCTGAAAAAAATATGAGCTCAGGCTCGTTTTAAAATATTAATGATTTTTTTTTTTATATATATTTTTTTTTTCGTCATACAACGTGTGAAAGCACGTGCTATACCATATCCTCATCAGCCGCCATCCAGGGGTGATAACACAGTTTCAGTAGCTCAAGGCGGTACTGCCACCCCTGGCGCTACCAAGCAGCTTTTGCCACCGGACAGGGTATTAAGAGGATAAAAAAAAAATAAAATAGAAATAAGTGAAACCATTTAACTGTCTGAAAAAAATATGAGCTCAGGCTCGTTTTAAAATATTAATGATATATTTTAACATATATAAAAAGTATTTTGAAAATAACTTACAATGGTTGATATGCTGTAAAACCAAACCAAACCAAATCCCAGACCAACTACCCTACAAGACTAAAAAGTTCTGTCAGTCCTAAAATGCTCCCGATAATAATTTGAGAAAAGTTTACAATTCGTGAGTTGTATTTCTCACTATGGTCAATTGGTCACGTTGTAAAAGTAAATTCAGCTACATTTACTCGTCATCATCGCTTGCATGCGAATAAGAACTGCATAGTAGTAGGAGCAAGAAATGTCATCAAATGATCGATTGGCTTCCATAAAGTTGTGGAAGTCTTAAGTAGATATATGATTGTCCATGTGCATGTATCTGGATTCCTATATAAAAGAAAAATAAGAATCGAAAGAATATTGAGAAACTCGGATTCTCAAATCCAGCAATTGAAGGCAAAGAGAAAACATTGAATATTTTAAAGCTGCTTCGCGCTACTTTTTTCTTCACCCTAGTGTCGGGCATGCGCAACGAAATCTCATATTTATTCAGAGAAAGCAGCCTCATCTAGGCGTAAACGTGTAATTCTGTTGTCGCCTTTCGACGTCATCAGCGTCACTGTGACTGCATTAAGACCGGCGTTGGCTGTACATTAAACCAGCACAGTTGAATAAAACATCAGCACAAGGGAAGGGAGATACGAATAAATCTATCATTAAAATAAAATGATTTCAAATTATACAGAAAACATGAAAAAATTAGCGATGCTGTAAAAAAGAAGAAAAGACTCGGAAAAAAAATTAACAGGGGAAGATAATATCAAACAGGGGAGGTAATCAAATGAATATCAACAAAAAGAAAGCATTAATAAAACGAAGTGGAAGAAAAAAAATACTAACCTTATAAGAATTGAAAAAAACCCAAAGATTTAAAATATCAGTAGGAAATAAGATGAAATGGAAACAGATAAAATAAAATATGTAATTGGTGCTTGTTGGAAAGGATTATTTATTTATTTATTTTGATACTGACTATAATTTACGAGAAAAAGGAAAAAAAGATGCAGCCATTGTAATACTTCCCCCGAGTTAACTTTATTTGCTTTTCCTTTATTCAAACTTTCATTTCTATCGACGTAGGACTTAGAAGAAAAATTGCCCCTAAAGATGTGGCTTGAGTGAGTTTAGAAATACAGAACCAATTTTCTGGCACAGCTTCGCGCGTTAATTTACTCAAATTGTCTTTTTTATACAAATTTATTCTGTGGTATTTTTATAAAGAGAATTTTGAAGAAAAAAAGATTTATAAGGTTTAAGAAAAAACAACCTTTCGGATTTGAGAGAATCACATCTTAAAAATTGCTTTTATTCTTTGAAAGTTTTTCAAGCAAATCTTTTTTTTCTTTTTTTTTTTATTGCAGAAATCGAAAGCTAGGAATGAAATGTCGAACAAAAAAGATATCAAAAAAAAAAAAAAGGTGATGAAACTAAAAAAAAAAAAAAGAAAGAAAAATAAATGAAAGAAACGAAAAATAAAAAGAAGAAATAAATGAAGCATAAAGCAAAAGAGAAAAAAAGTAATGAAGCTCAATGAAGAAAATTAAAAAAAAAACAATAAATGAAAGAAAAGAAGAAATGGACAAAGAAGAAATGAAAGAAGGAAAAATAATAGAATAAAGAAGAAAAATCTGATGAAGCTATGAAAGGAAATGAAAGAGAAATAAATGAAAAATATAAGAGAAGTAAAAAGAAGAAGTAAAAGAAGGAAAAAGAATAGAATAAGACAAAAAAAAAGATGAAACTTAAAAGGAAAAATGAAAGAGAAATAAACGAAAAATATAGGAGGAATAAAAAGAAGAAATAAATGAACGAAAAAGAGAAAGAAAACAATAAAAAAAAACAGAATAACTAAAACCGATGAAGCTAAAAAAAAAATGAAAGAAAAATAATTGAAAGAAGCAAGAAATGAGAAGAATGAATAAATGAACGAAAAAGAAAAAAAGGGAAGAAGTGGAAAAACAAAATAAGTAAAATTGATGAAACTAAAAATGAAAGAAAAATCAATGGAAGAAGCAAGAAATGGAAAGAAGGAAAAAAAGAAGAAAAAGAAAAAAGAAATAAGGAAAAGAAAAAAACTAACAAAAGTAATCAAACTAAAACAGAAAAAAATGTATTGATAGATAAACAAAAGAAAAAGAAATGGAAAAATAAATAAATGAAAGAATAAGCAAATAGATAAATAAATAAATAAATAAATAACGTACGTGAATGGTTAGAGAAAGAAGAGAATGAATAAAGAGAATAAGTTACGTGGAAAAAAGGAAAGAGAGAAGAAAAGAGAAAAGGCAAAAAAAAAAAAAATGGCTAATAACAAGGTAGACAAAGAAATAAGATATGAACGAAGGAAAAATAAGATATCAGAATAAAACAAGGAGAGCAAAGGCTAGAACTTCAAGAGAACAAACGAGCAACAACAAAAAAAAAAATAAAGAAAAAAAGAGAGAGAGAGAGAGTAAAAGATACTACATAAATTCGAGCGCAAAAGGTACATAGAAAACGACACAGAAAGAAGAAAGAACTATCACAACTGGCCATTCCGATGAATAATCGTTTAGGAACATCAGGTATTGTAAGTGACGTGTACCTTTGGGTCGAACTAAACAAATTTGGTAAATAAAATATTTAGATGGGTAACCGCTCAGGGACACTAGCTACTGTGACTTGTAACCCGGTGTTAGACTAATAATTTCAATAATAAACAATACTCAGGGAGGTGAACGTTTAGTAACATTAGGTACTGATGTCTTCGTGTGAATGAAAGTAAAAAAAAAAGAAAGAAACAAAAAAGAAGGATGAATACGCTGTCAACAGAAAAGATTATGTCGTTGGAAAGAAAGAAGGAAGAAAAGATGTAATAAATGAATGAATAAAGAAAGGAAGGAAAGGAGAAATGACGGAAGGAATAGAAGGAAAGACAAAACAAGAATATAAAATATATAAAAAAACAATTACAGATATAAAAAAAAAACTCACAGAAATGCAGTTTTAAAAGATGGAAGACTAATATACATAACGCTAAAGAAATTTTTATGGGTTTGGATTATTTACATGTCAGCCTTCGTGGGTTATTTAATGCCAAAGCCATTCTTGTAGAAGGACAGCAGTGGTGCTACACAAACCATGGCTTCGGGGAGAATAAGGGGTTTCAAAGCTTTTCCAAGGGTATTAATCTGAAAGTGAAACTAATAGCACTACGGAGGTTCGAACTTATGATGATGTAGTTTATCATCCACGCCTGGGGTTTTCCCACAGAAATTGTATAAAAATAGGATTATGACTATTAGCAAGAGTTTTTATGCCATATTATTTTCCTTTGCGATTTTCTCACACCCACGTAAGCTGGTGGTCTTTCACTTGAATCTGGGTGACAGCAAGTCTCCTCAGACCTCCGGGACTGTTCTCAGTATTCCAGACGATCTCAGCAATGCTGTAATCTCGATGGTCTTGATTCTCCTTCTGATTTCTAGATCCTCCAGTGGAGACCGTTCCGAGTGCACCTTCTACAATTGGTATTACCTTAACTTCCACATTTTTTTTTAGTTTTCTGGCAAAATCTAAGTATTTGTTTATGTTTTTCTTTATTTTTCTTTTCACTCTGTGGCTCGCCATAACGGTGAAATCAACGAGATAGTAAATTCTTTCTTTTTTTGTTAATTAATATGAGGTCTAGACTTCTCGCCGGGATTCCGCTCCGTATTTGGTCGTATGGTCAAATCTAAATCTCTTGTAAAGTTCCTAGTGGATTATTTTTCCTACCAAGTCGTGCCGCGTATACTACTCCTTTTGTGATAGTTTGTTGCTTTCACTTATAAGACGAACCGTTTCCTATTTTTCTCCTCAAAATCTTCACTGCACAGTTGGCTAGGGCTGTAGAATACACTGACTGCTTCTCTGCAGAGGGGTAAAACTTCCCCCAACGAGTGTCCCAGATATGACACTTAACAATCTGATGGTTCCAGTGATGCTGGAGCTTTGGGGAATGCGGTGTACTGTTTCATTGCCATCGCTCCCAGGTCTATTCTGGCCCAGAGTGGTAGCACCTGATAGGGTCCTATATATGTGTCAAATAGAACTAAACTGTGTACTTATGCTAAACTGAATTATTTGAAATAGAACTCTTTTGACGTTTAAGGGATCTGTTTTGACATTAAACTGTTTATAAACAAAAAAAAAAAAAAAAAAAAAAAAAACTTATACTAAACTAAAGTGTTTGAAATTTAATTCTGTTTTAAATGATCCATAAAGGGTTGATACGCCGTAAAACTGAACAACCGACCATTATCTACATTTGCTATTCTGGTGCATATTATCGATTTTCGCTTTAATATAATTAGTTCTTTGGACGTTGTTTTGTGCTGCTAGTAGAAGAGAATCAGTTTCTCTCATGAGGTTTCTATTTCGTAGAAATGTCCGGCTATTTCCGTAAGCAATTTTGTCGGTTTGTTACTTGAAATCTTCAAACATATATTCTTCTTATTTCTGTTTCTTAGTTTTTGTTATATTTTCTTAGTAGTCTTATTTTGCTAATGTTGTTACTGGATGCAGTAATTAGAATCACTTATTTCTTTTTAATGTAATCTTCAAGTCTTTTTATTGATGAGTCTCCGTGGTCTTTAATGCTGGCGTGTCCCCTTCCTCTTTCATATAATCTGTGTATTTCATCTCTCAGATCTGAGGCTTTGTGCTTAGTCAAAATTTCCTTGTCTTTTGCTCTAATTTCAAAGTAATTTACTAAAGAAGCTGTTCAGGTGTTTATCGCTTTGATGAGATTTCTGCTGCAGAGCTTGGTTTGCAGAAGTGTTCTCGTTCGTCTTGCCTTATTTTTCGTATTTTTTCTTTCGTCTACGATTGTTTGATGGTGTTGGCATCCAAAATTCTCTCGTACGTATAGTTTTCCTTTTCTCCAAGAATTTTGATTCTTTCTTAGTTTGGCAGTTCTAATCCAGCCGTAATTACTCTTTTTCCATTTTTCATTATGAGCATGGCACATTTTTCTGTGCCAAATTCTGTTCCTATGCCCTGGATTATTATTATTACTATTAATATTTTACTCCTTTTTGAGTTTTTCACACCAGCGTTAGCTGATGGATCTTCATTGAACTTTGAGTGACAGAAAGTCTCCTAGAGTCTCCAGGACTCTTCTCAGTATTCTGGCCGATCTTAATAATGCTGTGTTTTTGATGGTCTCTACTTGTCCTTTAATTTCAAAGTTCACCAGTCCTTTTACCAACCCTTTGGAAATAACTTCGAGTGCACCAATTACAATTAGTATCCGCTTAACCATCATGTTCCATTGTTTCTTAGTTCTCTTGCAAGGTCTAGGTACTTATCTATCTTTTCGCAAAGTCCACTATTTGGCAGGGTTTTTTTGTAAATTATCACTAGGTCTGGTCGTCTGGTCACGATTAGGTGATCCGTTTGTATCTCAAAATCTCAGAGCAATTTGTGCGTCTCATTTTCCAGGATGGATTTTGGGCTGTACATATACTACCTGCTCATATGATAAAATTCAAATTTCTAGCACAGTTGCCAATGGATCAAATTCCCCACCAAGTCGTGTCTAGTCTTGACACTAATTTTCTTTATTCGCTTATTATGTGATTGATAGTTTCGTCTCTATCGCCATATAACCTGACTTGCTATTTTATTGTGTCTTATCTATTTTTGCTTTAACGTAGTTTGTCCTTATGGCTTTGTTGCATGCTGCTATTAAAAGTGATTCAGTTTCTCTATTTATATTTACCAACCCCTCCGCTTGGGCAGGATATGACACAAGGTCAGTTTTTAAGTGGAGTTTAACAGGTTTTGAATTCAGAGTTTTCCTTTTCCTTGACTAGTTGCCTTACCAAGGCTAAAGAACCCAGTCTGCCCTACTATTTACCCATAGCTGGAGGGAGAACAACTGGATTCATACCTTTCCCAAGGGTATTAGTGCTATGTAAAATGCAATCAGTCTCGTCCAGGATTTGAACTCGTGTCGCCGTGTCCATTTCCAACGACGATAACCATTACACCACAGGCACATTTGAGTGGCACATTCTGTCAAACTTCAATTATTTGTTAATACTGTGGTCCGCTCGAAGGACAAGATTCACTAGATCACTTCATTTTTTTCTTGTTATTATTCTATGACGGATTCTAGTTTGCGCATTTTGCATTTGATAGTATGCTAAAATCTTATTCTCTTGGACAATTCCCAGAGGATCCTTTTTACTCACAAAATCATGCTAGTCCGCTGCATTCTTTTATAATATGATCAACTGTTTCATCTTCGTCACCAACTTGTCAACCTTTGCTCTTCTATTGCGTGATTATCAATTTTCTCTTAAACATAATTGGTCCGTATATCATTTTTTTTCCTGTTATTTAAAAAAGATTCAGTTTCTTTTATGAGATTTCCTTTTTTAGCCATGCCCGAGTCTTTTTGCGTACAATTCGCGCAAATTTGTTTCTTGAAGTATCTATACAGTTGTTTTCCTTCCCGTTTTTGCTTTACAGATTTTGCTGTTTTACTTTGAGTTTTTCTGCTATCATTGCGGTTGCTGGTTGCACAAATTTATGGTTTTTTGCTCCTTTTAGTGTATTTCTGTTGTGGCCTGTTAGGGACCAGAAAGAAAAAGAGAAAGTATGTGGAACAAATGTATTAAATAAACAGAACATATATACAAAATAAGAGGGTTAGTACGTACGGCAGGTAGAAGTGTCCGTCCAAAAATGTCAGATTCGACAGCTGAGAAGACGGAATTTATCGTTCGTCCCACCGACCGGACGAGTGTGGCACGAGGCCGTGTTTTAAGTGGGTCCAATTGCAGGGACGTAGCCCAGACACACCCGGCGGCTCCAAATATGCTTCGGTCCCCGTCGGCATTCCCCTAAAAAGGATTGTCTCAGGTGCCAGGCGATAAACCTAGCACCTCCAAGGAAGGTTAAAACCAAGGGAGACGGCCCCTTAAGGGTCAAGGATGTCGGAACTGACTGCCAGCGGAACAAGGACATACCCGATCAGATTCATGTACCATCCAACACGGCCGACAGATGTGTGTTCCAGCCCAGCGCTGGGACGAAAACTCTCAGAGAATAAAATAGGGTTAGTATTTATGTAGGAGGAAGAGTTCATTATAGGGTCGGTAGGTCACAATTACAATTTCTCACGGCCTCTAATATGTAACGTGGTGCCCGTGGTGTAATGGTTATCGTCGTAGGAAATGGACACGGCGACACGAGTTCAAATCCTGGACGAGACTGATTGCATTTCACATAGCACTAATACCCTCCCTCCAGCTATGGATAAATAGTAGGGCAGACTAGGTTCTTCAGCCTTGGTAAGGCAACTAGTCTAGGAGAATGAAAACTCTGAACTCAAACCTGTTAAGCTCCGCTTAAAAATTGACCTTGTGTCATATCCTGCCCGAGCGGAGGGGTTGGTAAATATGTTAATATGTAACGTAATGGCCGAGGGATTTCGATTCATGCCTTTGAGTTTAGGTAGGCTGAGAACTTTCGGCTCAGCACATGTGTTTGTTAGGTGCAACCTTGATGCAGGTGACGTCACGCACCGGAAGCGCGCGGAGGTTTGTGGGAGATTTGAAGAAAGTTAAAGAGTTGAGTACTAGACGCTAAACGAGGTGGATCGACTTTTGGAGCTCGCAGACGCGAGGCGAACTTGTGCCCTATGGGGGCCGCTCGAGATGGGGGCCAAATGAATAAGACAGCATAGAAGATTGTGTCTCTCCTCCTTTTGTCGAAACTTTTAACTCAAAGTTAATAAAAAGGTTTCGTACCTGAACAAGAAGTTGTTACGTGTTTTCGAATTTCGAGCTTCCTATGTTCTTTATACGTTCGATGTATATGTGTTACCAACATGCCATGTCTCTTTCGCACATGGCGTTAATTGTGGCTATGTAACAAATAGATGGATCAGCGCAATCCTCAATGCTGGCGAATCCTCTTCTCCCTTCTTTTTTCTGATACCTATTGTCTGTCTATATGGAGGTGCCCGTGGTGTAATGGTTATCGTCATAGGAAATGGACACGGAGACACGAGTTCAAATCCTGGACGAGACTGATTGCATTACACATAGCACTAATACCCTTGGGAAAGGTATGAATCCAATTATTCTCCCTCCAGCTATGGGTAAATAGTAGGGCAGACTGGGTTCTTCAGCCTTGGTAAGGCAACTAGTTTAGGAGAAGGAAAACTCTGAATTCAAACCTGTTAAACTCCGCTTAAAAATTGACCTTGTGTCATATCTTGCTCGAGCGGAGGGGTTGGTAAATAGGATCGTCTGTCTATATTATCACTCCGATCTAAGGTATTGTACTTTATTATTATTATTATTATTATTATTATTATTATTATTATTATTATTATTATTATCAACATTTTACTCCTTTGTGAATTTTTCGATTCAGCGTTAGCTGATGGTTTTTTACTGGAGTTTGAGTTACAACAAATTTCCTCAAGTCTCCAGGACTTTCTTAATGATGCTGTATCTTAGATAGTCTCCACTCATCCTTTTATTTCCAGTCCCTGTACATATCCTTTGGGTACTATACCGAGCACATGAATTACAATCGGTATTATCGTCTCATGCATGTTCCATAGTTTTTTTTCAGTTCTCTAGCAAGATCTGTGTACTTATTTCTCTTTCCGTTTTCTTTCAGTTTTACCCTGTGGTCAACGAGAACGGCAAATTCCACTATTTGGCTTGCTCTCTTTTTTGTTGACTATCATTTATCATTGTCATTACTAATATTATTATTTTACTTCTTCCGACTTTTTCACACCAGCGTTAGCTAATAGTCTGTCAGTGAAATTTGAGAGACTGCAATTCTCCCCAGACCTCCGAGACTCTTTTCAGTATTCTGGCTTAGCTCATCAATGCTGTAGTTTGGATGGGCTCCACTTGTCCTTTTATTTCCATCACTCCTAAGTCCTTTTCCCAAGCTTTTGGAGACCGTTCCAAGCGCGCCAATTACATCTGGTTACACCGACACCTTTGGATTTCACAATTTTCTCTCTGAAAAGGTCTCAGTGTTTTTTTCTCTCTTCTTGCTTTTATTTATAAACTCTACGTCTGGTCTTCTGACTGTTTTTAGCTGAAAATCTTAGAGAATTTTGTGCATCTCATTTTCCAGGACTGATTCTGGCTTGTGCATCTGCCACTTATTGGAATGGTCAAATTTTAATTTTTTGCATAATTCCCAGTGGATAACCTTCCTACCCAGCCGTGTCTAGTCTAATGTTCCTTTTGTGATAGTTTGTAACATTCGCTAATATTTTATGATTTATGGTTTGGGCTCTCTCACCACAAAATTTAAACTGGCTATTTCGTTGAGCATGATCGATTTCCGCACTAATATAATTGGTCCTCATGGCGTTGTTTTTTATGGTCTTCGATGAGATTCAGTTTCCCTTTTCCTATCCATGTCCAGGTCTTCTCGTGTGAAATTTCGCCAGTTTGAAATTGTAAATTCGCATATAGTTGTTTTTCTTCCCATGTTTATTTCTTAGTTATTGCTGTTCTGTTTGTCAAATTATTATTATTGTTATTATTTACTCCTCTAGAGTTTTTCACATCAGTATTAGCTGATGGTTTTTCACTGGAGTTTGAGTGACAGCAAGTCTCCTCAAGTCTCCAGGACTCATCTCAGTATTCTGGCCGTCCTCATCAATGCTGTCGTTTGGATAGTCTCTACCCGTCAGCCAACTTCCAAGTCCTCCAGGCCCTTTAATAATCCTTTAGTTACTGTGCCTAAGGCACCAATCACAATTGGCACAATCGTTACTTTCATGTTCCACAGTTTTTTAAAATTCGGTCGAGGTACTTATCCTTCTTTTCACTTTCCTACAAATTTATTCTGTGGTCCGCCGGGACAGCAAAGTCCACAATCTTGCAGATTCTCTCTCTTTTGTTGATTATTATAAGGTCTGGTCTTCTGGCCGGGATTAGGTGATCCGTTTGTATGTTAAAGTCCCATAGGAGTTCATGCGAGTAATTTTCTAGGACAGGCGCCGGGTTGTACATATACCATTTGTTTGTATGGTCGAATTGAAATTTCCTGCACATTTCCCAGTGGATCACCTTGCCGATCCAGTCGTGTCTAGCCTTGTACTTCTTCTGTGCTAATTTGCTGCATTCGCTTATTATGTGATTGATCGTTTCGTCTCTGTCACCGCATAGCCCACATTTACTGTTTTGTTGCGTCTTATCTATTCTCGCTTTGATATGATTCGTTCTTATGGCATTGTCTTGTGCTGCTTTCGTACACATTGAATGATTCTTGAAGAGGATTTGGAAAAATATTTTTGTAATTGTTTTTAAAATTCTTCCTGAAACAACAATAAAAAATGTGTTCTTAAAATTTTACTTCTCTAATCTTCTTCGTTAATTCATTATCAGAGAAATGAATATGTATGATTGGAAAGAACGGGGGAAAATAGCAAAAATATAATATGAATGAAAAATTAAAGAAAAGAGATTTCTTTTGCTAAAATTGAGAACGATATTTGAATAATACTGAATTTTTAATAGATGCACGCTTGCTTCTCGAGATTATGACTGTGTTTGTTTTATTTATTTCAATGTAGGAAAAGAGACTATTTTTCCAGTCTTTTAATCAGTGCCAGATTTAGACCTGGGTTAAACAAGCCAGAATTTAGCTCTCAAAATCCGTAGGAGGCTTAAAAATATATTCCAGATTAAGTTTTAGACTAATATTTGAAGTACTGGAGAAGCTGAAATGGACTGGTTGATTTACAAACACGAATTTAAGTAAAGCTCTGAAACTAAAAGACAAATTCACCTACCTAGGAAGCAGCGTCTCATCAACCGAAAAAGACATCGACACACGGCTAACATAAGCATGGACAGCTATCGATAGGCTCTCGATCATATGGAAATCAGACCTGACCGATAAAATGAAACGCAGTTTCTTCCAGGCAGCGGTCGTGTCGATACTGCTATATGGATGCACTACTTGGACGCTAACTAAGCGGCTGATGAAGAAGCTAGACGGTAATTACACGAGAATGTTGCGAGCAATATTGAACAAGTCCTGGCGGCAACACCCCACAAGGCACCAACTATACGGCCACCTGCCTCCTATCACGAAAACTATCCAAGTTAGACGAACCAGACACGCAGGACACTGCTGGAGAAGCAAGGACGAACTCATCAGTGATGTACTCCTATGGACCCTGCATATGGCCATGCAAAATCAGGACGACTAGCTCGAACATACATAGAGCAGCTATGTGAGGATACGGGATGTATCTCCGAAGACCTGTCAGAAGCGATGAATGATAGGGAGAAGTGCCAAGAGAGGGTCAGGGATATCCGTGCTAGCGGCATTACATGATGATGATGATGATGATGATTCTTGTTTATGAGTCTTCGAGAAAGAGTTCCTAATTTCGTTTCCAGTGTTGCTTAATTCACTAAAAAAATGCTGTAGGGATGTGAATGCCGAATTTAGGTATCAGCTAAATAAGTGTATGGCCTCTATATGCTGTAAAAAGTTTTTGGAAGTGGGAGGCAGTAGAATTCTGGCACCGTATATAGTTTAGGGCTGCCCCAAGTCTAAATCTAGCTCATATTTTAATGCATATCTGGCATATTGGGATGAAGAGTTGAGCAAGAGAAAACAATGGAAAATCTAAGTAGTTGTCTTTTGCTGAGGGATTAAAATATTACTAATATGGAGGAATCACCGACCTGGATGTTCGAAGTGATTTACTTTCTTTCTATCTCTATCTCTCTCTCTCTCTCACACTCACACACAAACACACACATAATATGTACATATTTTTCGTAAATACATCTATCCAGTCCCATTATTCCTCTAGTTTTCTATATGATTGTAATAACGGGTGAAACTCTATGTAACAGACCGAATATCAAAAGAAAAACAATTTTATATTTTAGGATTTACACATGCTCAGACTGAAAATCATAGATCACTTTTTATACTCCTTCCTTATATTTTTCTATTATATATATATATATATATATATATATATATATATATAAACAGTTATATATATATTTATATATATATATATATATACAAATATATATATATACTGGCTGTAGAAGCAAAATTAGGAGTTTTCTAGTTTGATAATAAACAACTTTATTATAAAGCAAGATTAATTTTGATTTAAAAAAATAAGCAACAAAATAGGAAGATTGACACAAAATTTACTCAATATGGCCACTATTTTTTTCAAGTATTGTATCAACATGTCTTCGATACCATTTGCATACCTTCAAAATAAATTCTTCAGACATTTTGTTCCATTCCTTCTCAATAGCAGTCTTAAGCGAACCAATATTTGAATGAAAAGTTGCATTTGTTTTGTTTTCTAAAACGCCTCATGTAGCGTAATCAAGGGGGTTAAGACCTGCTCTCGATGGAGGCCATTAAGAAACTCCAGTTATTTCGGAAATTTTTATTTTTGGCCTAGTTTCGGCGTCAAGCAAATCATAGATTCTTTGACGCTTCTTTTCTTGCTCACTCATAGTAGGCTGAATTTTAATGAAAAAGTGCTTGAAGGATAGAGCTAAACATGAAAATTTGCTTGCACTCAGTTTAAATGTCAAACAGTTCTATTTAACATACAGATAAGACACAATCAGATGTTACCACTCCGGGCCGGAGTGGATCTGGGAGCAATGGCAATGAAGACGTTCTCCACATTCTCCAGCATTACTGGAGCCTCATCATCAGATTGTCTAGTGTCATATGCAGGATATTCGTTGGAAGGGTCCACAGAGATGCATTTGGCTTGGTTTCTTTGTTTAATGGCATATCAGTCTTTATAGATTATTTAATGCCGAAGTCATTCTCCTAGAAGAACAATTGTGGTACTATTTAACCCATAGCTGGGAGGATAAGGGGTTCATACCTTTCCCAAGGGTATTTGCCCGAAAGTGAACGTACGAACTCGCTTACAACGATTCCGCAGTCCATCGCTTTAACCATTACACCACGAGGACACCCCACTGCAGTATTCTGCAGCCCTAGCCGACTACGCGGTTTATTATATATATACATATATATATATATATATATATATATATATATATGAAATATTCAATCTGAGGAATTCTTTTGAAAACAAATGCACGAAGTTTGAACTGACGTCTGTCATCCATTTTTTTTCTGATTGAGATGTGTATCCCAGAGAAATTTACAGAACAATGTGTAATCTCTACGGAGTAGGATGTTGTAGTGCCAAAAATATAAAAAGTCAAGAATAAGCTAAACTTCGTTTTGTCATAACAAGCCTGAATCGAAAAGGCAGTTCATAGAGTGGAATCGTATTAATTATTTTGGATAGAAAAGTTCTGAGCTAGCGGTTGATAAAGGATTTCATGCTGACAGTGTTCTTAGATATGAAAAGACCCATTACAATTGACTTCCTTGAAAAAGGTGCAACTGTAAACAGCGCTTCCTATAGCTTAATCCTTAAACAAAATTCACCTTATTTATTGAATGATCCACGTATATATATATATATATATATATATATATAAGGAACTAGTGGGTAGAGCGTTCGGCAACTGCCCAGGAAAAAGGTGTTCAATCCCTGGTTGAGTCATACCAAAGACTCAAAAAAATGGTACTTGATTCCGCCTTTCTTAACACCTAGCATTGTAAAGTACCGATCAAGGGTAAAGTCGAACAATCCAGGGAAAGGAGTAGCACCCTCCCCTACGTCTTGATGTAGTAGCTAATAAAAAGGAAGCCTTCAGGTTGACCTCGACTAAATTTGCCAACTTTACTTACTTACTTTATATATATATATATATATATATATATATATATATATATATATATAGGCCGGTCATTGTTAAAGAAGACAGTGAGGTAATATTTCTTATATTGACATTACTACTTGGACAATTCAAATTGCGTTTGATCCAGTATTCATTCAATCGTTTCCCACTTCATCAATAATTCTGTCATGCCAGTTACTAGAAAGTTTTTGAAGAATGCTGGCACTAAGGCAAAGCAGAGGGAAAAGCAGATTCATGCCTTTCTCAACTGCAGTCTTGCCAAGTATATAAAGCAATCAGTTGGAATCACTATTCAGTTTGCCAAACTGAGGGATGGATAAGGATAATTCACACCTTTCCCTAGGTAATTAGTATGAAAACGAACATCATAGAACGAATATATATCTGGATGAGCACTGAGAGAGTAGCAAAGATCAGCGAAGAAAGAAGTCATTGAAGAGACGAAATGAACGATAAATTTTAATGTCATTTCAGGACAAGATTTTGATTCGGTTCGGTTTCTTTGTTTAACGGTATATCAACCATTAATAGGTTATCATAATGCCAAAGTTATCCTTTTTTTAGAAGAACAATAGCTATACTATTTAACTCATAGATGGGGGTAAAGGAGTTCATACCTTTCCCAAGCGTATTTGTCCAAAAGTGAACGTAATAGCGCGACTGGAGAAAAACCTCGCTTACTACGATTCCGCAGTCTAACGCTTTAACCACTACACTACGAGGACATCCCCTAGGGTAAGATTTGTGAAAGGACGCAAAACTGAAATTTAGTTCATAGTCTGTTTTTTTTTTAAATATAGGTCGAAGATGGTGAACTCTTTATCTATGTAATATATAGATATATATGTATAAGAACAAACGAGGACTATAGAGAAAATCAGATTGCCATATTTTATTATAGGAATTGTGTCATCAGAATAAGCTTATCATTCTATAAAAATGAAATCCACACGTGACCAACGGCTATCAAACCCATATAGTATATAAAAATAACCCTTATCTCATATTATTTTTTTGATTTCTTTTGGCGGGATGGGGGAAATAAAAAAATTATCTCATGACGTTATCTCTATTGCGAAACATGTCAATCTGATTTTAGATACCGTCTTCCTTTTTTTCGGATTTTACAAGAAACCTTCACACATACATACACACACACGGAGATAGAGTTTTCGTCGCAGGACATGGACATGGTGACCCGAGTTCAAACACTTGACAAATCTGTTTGCATTTTACATAGCGCTAATACCCTTCGGAAATCTATGTATCCAACACTTCTCAATCCAACTATGGATATATAATAGGGCAGACT
Organism: Sepioteuthis lessoniana; assembly: GCA_963585895.1. Lineage (NCBI taxonomy): Eukaryota > Metazoa > Mollusca > Cephalopoda > Myopsida > Loliginidae > Sepioteuthis > Sepioteuthis lessoniana. The sequence continues at coordinate 46,376,271 of OY757929.1, read as the reverse complement.
AGGCTCCTTAACTTTGGCATCGCAACCGGTCCAGAGGGAAAACTCTGTGTATTCAAAGTCTGTTAAGATCTGCTTAAAAATTGGCCTTGTGTTACATCATGCTTGTGTAGATGGATTGGTAAGCACACATACATAGCCTTACACACACACACACACACACACACACACTCATATATATATATATATATACGAGAGTTGTCTGAAAAGTTCATAGGCAGACCAATATACTCTTAGAATAAGACAAAATGCTCTTTACTTTTCAACTTAGTTTGCACCATTCTTTCTTCGGTGTTGCAGTGCTTGGATCCCGTTGGTCCCAAAAGCCATCAATAGCAGATATAACGTCATCATATGAGCTTTCCAGCCCACCTTCGTATATATGCCAAAACTTATTATAAAAAGGTGCATTCAGAAACAATAATTAAATACGACTTATTTGAAAAGAATGCAAAGATATCTGCACACTATGACGGCAAAGCGGATTTTTAAAAAAAAGATATTACATGACTGGAGCCTCATGCAACTATCCCGTAAGTCGGAGTTTCGCGTTTCCACAGCATTTAAACGACCAGATGTTACAAGTAGACTCGTCAAAGACGGGATCTAAATGACTGATTTTGCAGTGTTTAAATACTTTTCAGAAAATTCTCTACTGCAAATGATTACAACCATATTATCAATACCAACAATTATAATGAAAGGCTTGTTTTCCAATAAAATAATTTAAGAACAATTTGCTTGAAAGTGATGCAAAAAGTGCTCGATACCATTTCGGTTTATCTGTGTACATATCTATCTGATGCAGTCGGATGGGCCTGCAGAATACACCGAGAGTACCTCTGCAGAGGGGTAAGACTCCCTCTCCAAACGAGTGTCCTAGATATGGCACTAAACAATAAACATTAATGTTGGAGCTTTGGTGAATGCAGAGTAGCCCTCTATATTGCCATCGCTCCCAGGTCCACATTGGGTTAGATAGGACTAAACTTTGTGCTTATGCTAAACAGAATTGTTTGACGTAGAACTGTTTATATGTATAAAATAGATTTGGCATTAAATAACCTAATATACCATAAAACCAAACCAGTCCAAACCAAAACCAAACTATATATATATATATATATATACGATTTTAATTCAATAAATAAATGGAATTTTTGAAAAAAAGAAAACAAATTTTTTTCAGAATCTTATTTTCATAAATGTATACTTTACATTATTTGAAATTGGTCTATAGCAATAATTATGGTAATCTAGCCAAAAATATTTGTTTTAGGACTATTCCAAATAATGACTCCCCACAGTTATTAGTTAAATAGTACCACTACTGTTCATCAACAAGGATGGTTTCGGAATTAAATAACCCATGACGTTTGATATGCCATTGAACAAAGAAATCAACTCAAATAAAAACGATCAAAATGACGGAATATCAAACAGTTCCCAAGGTTTAAAAAATGGCCTGTAATCAAAATTTGTTGACTGAGTCATGAAAACAATTTGAAATTTACAGAAGAATGCGTAATTTGTAAGGAAAAGCATGTTTTGTTGGCTATTTAATGGCATATCAACCTTATCGGGTTATTTAATGCCAAGTCCATCCTTTTAGGTCAGTAGTGGTATACTATTTAACACATAGTTGGGAGGATAAAGGGGTTCATACCTTTTCCAATATTTGTCCGAAAATGAACGTAATAGAGCTACTGGAGTTCGAACTCCCGAACTACGACTCCTTACTCTAGTGTATTAGCCATTACCATACGGGGACATCCCGCCCCCGAAATGTTAACAACCAAGTTAACCATGAGTTCGCCACTACAAGAAAATACATGGAATGGAAACACAGTTACTCTCCAGTGAAGAAAAAATCCAGTTGCAGTGGTCAGTAAAGAAGGTCATACTGATACTTTTCTGAAATATCTTTTAATATCTCATTTATTGGATGAACCATATATATATATATATATATATATATATACATTGTATAGCCAAAATGATATCAATCACATCAATTGTACAAAAACACATATACAAATACAGGCGGACTCTTTCGTTTCAGATACGAACGCGTTTATTAATTTCTGGCTTCGTTCCATGGCGATACGAGGAGTGAGACAATTCTTAAAAGCCTATGCTAACCATACTATGCTGACCCCACCCCAACGTGCGGTGAATCTTGTGATGTTTAACATCTCAATTCATCTCTGCCGGTCGAGATCCGAAAAACTCAACAGCACGCCACAACGATAGAAAACTCAACTGCATCTTCAACGTTCGAATACTCAACTAATGTCTTTTCAAAATCCTCATATTCCCAGGACCATCTCTTCTGGGCATGACGTCATCCACACTCCAGCCCCATTTTTCCTGTCTGGGGTTTATTATAACAGATGATGATTGTCATATCCTTTCCGTGCAGGCGTAAGACTGCACCATCTGACTATGCACCTGGACTAAGAGACCCGAGTAGTTCAAAGCCTTACCGAACTAAATAATAAAATATAATTAACGAAAAATGATTAATATAAAAAAAATTATTACCTTAATTATATATATATATATATATATATATATATATATATATATTGGATTGAAATCCGGTGAGATAAGCCTGAAAAAGAGTTTGAAAAATCAGAATCACTTGTTTCGCTTAAGGTCTAGGCGTCATCAGAATAGATTTATTACCAAAAAAAAGGACCTACATTAAACGAGGAGTAATATGGTGATTTATGTGAGAGCATGAACGCTTAATCTAATTTAGAAATAAATTTTAAATTTATCGTTCAATTTTATTTATTTTCTGTTATTTGTGTCTTTACGTCGTCTTCATTCTCTAGCGTTCATACACACAGGAAAAATTATTACGCTTCTCTCTCATAATATTGATCCATTTTTAGTAATACATTCATTTGTGTTTTGATAACGCTACACCTCTAGGAAAACATTTTAATCTAATTTCCAACATTATTTTTATTCAAACACACACACACACACACACACACATCTATCTATCTATCTATCTTTTTCTAACCTCCTCAGTTGCCCAGTCAGCTAGGGCTGTAGAATACACCGACTGCTCCTCTGCAGAGGGGTAAGACCCACCCCAACGAGTATCCCGGGTATGACACTAAACAATCTGATGGTGAGGTTCCTGTAATGCTGGAGCTTTGGGGAATGCGGAGTACCTCTTCATTGCCATTGCTTTCAGGTCCACTCTGCCCTGGAATGGTAGCACCAGATAGTATCCTATATGTGGGTCAAATAGAACTAAACTGTGTACCTATGCTAAACTAAATTGTTTGAAAAAGAACCGTTTTTGACATTGAAACTGTGTACTTATGCTAAACTGAACTGTTTGAAATAGAACAGTTTGACCTTTTGCTAGACTGAATTGCTTAAAATAATACTGTTTTTGACATTGAAACTGTATACTTATGCTAAACTGAATTGTTTGAAATAGAACTGTGATGACATTTAACTGAACTCTTTTGACATTTAACCGTTTGTAAATAAAAACTATTGTTATACTAAACTGAATTGTTTGAAATATAATTCGGTATTAAATGACTCGAAAAGGGTTGATACGCCGTAAAACGAACAAATGAACCAACCTACCAACCAACCAACCAACCATCCTTTTTTAGTCTAATACGTATAGGTTTCATGCCTTTGTGAAAAAAATACAAATTTCAGATGACCCATGCATGGGATAAGAATATAGAAAGGAGTAACCAATAGATACACAATACACTTCACACATTGCAAAACGCACACACACACACACACACACACACACACACACACACACATGCACATACAAACACATATACGAGGATCATTAAATAATTTTCCAGACTTTTTTCGTATGGGCACTTTTATTGATAGTATACACATGAAACTCTAGTCCCCTTCGAAGTAATCTCCTCCGGCTGCAATGCACTTGTTGTACCGTTCCAACAACTTCTGGAAGGCCCCATGGAAGTCCTCTTGAGTGAGCGTGTCAATGACCTTCGTCACAGCCTCTTTCATCTCCTCAGTTGTCTCATAACGACAGCCTCTGAGATTTGGGAATAACCAAAAGTCACTGGGAACAAGGTCTGTACGATAGGGAGGCTGAGGAACTGTGTTGATGCCCATCTCTGTCAAATAGTCAGTAACAAGGACAGAGTTGTGGACTGGTACATTGTCCTGGTGGAAATGCCACTGACCCGATTTGAAGAGTGCTGGCCTGTTCCGATGGAATCTCTTCCTGAACTCCCTTAAAACTTCAACATAGTAAACCTAACCCTAACCCTTTGGCCAATCAACTGTGGTGTATTGACTTCTTTACTCCTCCCACACCTCTCATCATCCCTCACAGACTCCCTGCCTTCCTTGAATCTCTTATGCCCCTTTAAAAGTGATGCTCGATTAATGCAAGGTGCTCGAAAAGCAGTCTGAAGCATTCCCTACGTTTCTGTGGTATTTTTTCCAAGTTTAAAACAGAATTTTATTGCATATCGTTCTTCCTCACGTCCAGATTGCATTTTTGAAATTCACCAGCAGTGACAATTAGGCTTTAGTAGGGTGTATTCCAATTGCTGCTATAGGTATTCCTTTGAACGTGAAATCATAAAAATTGGTCAGTCATCTCATAAGATGTAAAGCAATAGCATACTTAATTTTCAAGAGTCTACGACAAAGTACGAAGAAAGTCTGGAAACTTATTGAAGGCACCATGTATATTGAATGTTTCATTTGAAGATTGAAAAATTTCAAAATGTGTTAAACTTACGAGCTATATTGAACAAGTCCTGGAAGCGGCATCCCATGAAACAGAATCTGTATGGCTGCGTAAAACCACCCAAATAAGAAGAAAAACATGCGGGACACGATTGGGGAAGCAAGGGCGGTTCTCCAATGGACCTTTTCATACAGACGTGCCAGTGTTGGCCAAGCAAGAATAACTTACCTACAACTACTCTGTGCGGTCACAGGATGTCGTCAAGAAAACCTGACGAAAGCAATGAGTGATAGGGACGAATGGCGAAAGAGAGTCTGCGAAATCCGTACCAGCATTGCGACATGATAATGATCATAATTTACTTTGTTATCATGAGACTGACTTGTGTTGGAGAGAAAACGATGTATTTATCTTAGATTTAATGCAGCTCTCTCGGCTTATATTTGAGTACTTTTCTCATAAGAATCCTTTTTAAAGCCGTTTTTCTATTACACAAACATTTATATATATGTATATATATATATATATATAGAGAGAGAGAGGAATTGTATATTAATTGAATTACCATGACTAGAAAATCCGGCAAGCACTCCATGTGACATACAGAACACTGGAAAGCTGTTTCGACCTTATTAGGTCTCATCAGCTGTGCATACCGTGATCTCCATCTCTGGAGAACGAACCAGCAACCACAGAATGCTGAGCTGAAACTCTACCACTGGACCACCGATCCACATCGCACACAAGGGATCCAAAAGTAATTAGTCATGGTAAATGCGCGACCACTTAACCTGATTTGTCTTGAAGGTAATTTGATCCCTCCAGAGGACACGGTCACCTCCAGGGCCAAGTCTTCCCAAGTCGGTGTTATGCATCCACGTAGACTTAACCTGTCCAGTGTTCGAATGTCACATGGAGTGCTTGCCGGATTTTCTAGTCACAGTAATTAAATTAATATATATATAGTGAAATATCTATCTATCTACGAAGTCTATTTGATAAAGAAACTGAATTTTGCTTGTCCAGTCAGCTGGGGCAGTAGAATACACCGACTACTTCTCTGCAGAAGGGTAAGACCCTCCAACGAGTGTCCTGGAATATGACACTAAAAAATCTGATAGTGAGGCTCCGGCAATGCTGGAGCTTTGGGGAATGCGGAGTACCCCTTTATTGACATTGCTCCCATGTCCACTCTGCCCCGGAGTGGTAGCACCTCATAAGGGTCCTATGTATTAGTTAAATAGAACTAAACGGTAGTTGGAGTTTACTGTTTTTATGCATTTAAACTGCGTATTTATGCTGAACTGAATTGTTTAAAATAGAACTGTTTTGACATTAAAACTGCGTACTAATGCTGCACTGAATTGCTCGAAATAGAACTGTTTTGACATCTAAACTGTGTACTTATGCTAAACTGAATTATCTGAAATAAAACTGTTTTTGACATTGAAACTGTACTTACACTAAACTGAATTGTTATATATAACTGCTTGAATAGTTTGAAATAGGAATGTTTTTGACAGTTAGAGTGTGTACTCTTGCTAAACTGAATTTTTTAAAAATAGAACTGATTATTTACATAAAAATGGATTTGGCGTTAAATAACTTACAAAGGTTGATGTGCCATAAAACCCAACCAGCCAACTTGAATTTTTCCTGAGGATTTGGCAATGGACTAAAGTAAAAGTACGATCACCAGATGGAGACACAGAATACTTCGACATTGTAGCAGGAGTACTACAAGGGGACACGCTGGCTCCGTACCTCTTTATCATTTGTTTAGACTACGTACTTAGAACATCGATTGACAAAATCAAAGAGAATGGCTTCGAACTGACGAAGAAAAGAAGCAGAAGGTACCCCGCAACAACAATTACCGACGCCGACTACGCCGATGACATAGCGATACTGGCAAATACACCTGACCAAGCCGAAACACTACTGCATAGTTTGGAACGAGCAGCAGCAAGCAAAGGCCTCTATGTCAATGCACACAAAACGGAATATATGTGCTATAATCAAACGGGGGACATCTCCACTCTAGAAGCAACCCCTCTTAAACTAGTAGACAAATTCACTTACCTAGGAAGCAGCGTCGAATCAACCGAAAAGGACATCGAAACGAGGTTAGCGAAAGCATGGACAGCTATCAATAGGCTATCGATTATATGGAAATTAGACCTAACCGATAAAATGAAACGCAGTTTCTTCCAGGCAGCGGTCACATCGATACTGCTATACGGGTGCACTACATGGACGCTAACAAAACGGCTGGAGAAGAAGCTAGACGGCAATTACACGAGAATGCTACGTGCAATCTTAAACAAGTCCTGGCGGCAACACCCCACAAGACACCAACTGTACGACCACCTGCCCCCTATCACGAAAACTATTCAAGTTAGACGAACCAGACATGCAGGACACTGCTGGAGAAGCAGGGACGAACTCATAAGAGATGTACTCTTATGGACCCCCACACATGGCCGTGCAAAAGCAGGACGACCAGCACGAACATACATTCAGCAGCTATGTGAGGATACGGGATGTTGTCCTGAAGACCTACCTAGGGCGGTGAACGATAGGGAGGAGTGGCGAGAGAGGGTCAGGGATATCCGTGCTACCAGCGCAATATGATGATGATGATGATGACAGATGCACCATTTTCAAGGAAATCAATTGCGATGGGTACTTTTGTGTCCCAGTATGATCGCAGGACCTTTTCTTTACCGGTCAGTCGGTGTGTTTTCTCACCATGAACAATCTTTTCGATTGAGGCTCTAAGTGGAAAATCTGCACACGGCCCAATTAATTAAATGATATTTCTCTGTACAAATCACACATTCTTCTGTAGATTTCAAATGATTTTCGCTTCTCAGCCAGAAAAAAAAAAATGCCTGAATTTTGAATAGCTTCAAAACAAATATTTTTGCGAAATTAAAATAATTGTTGCTATAATTTGGTTTCTTTTGTAATGGTTTAATGGCATATCAATCATTGTTGGTTTGGTTTCTTTGTTTAATGGCATATCAACCTTTGTAGGTTATTTAATACCAAAGCTATTCTCCTAGAAGAACAGTAGTAATACTATTTAACCCATAGCTGGGAGGATAAGGGGGTTCATGCCTTTCCCAAGGGTATTGGTCCAAAAGTGAGCGTGATAGCGCGACTGGAGTACAAACTCGCTTACTACGATTACGCAGTCCATCGCGTTAACCATTACACCACGAGGACATCCCCTCGATTGTTTTTGACTATTTCATGCCACATTCTGTTTTTACAAATATATTGAATATATGATTTGTAAACACATCTTGTTGATACACACAGTTGAATAATCAATCAACTCTATTTCAAACAATTCAATTTAGCATTAGTCATTTGTTTGCGCGCAGTTTTAATGTCAAACAGTTCTATATGACCCATATATAGGACCCTCTCAGATACTACCACTCCGAGCCAGAGTGGACCTGGGAGCAATGGCAATGAATGGTTACTCCGAATTCCCCAAAAGCTCAAGGATAACTGGAGCCTCATTATCAGATTGTTTTGTAATGTATCTAGGATACTCGTTGGTAGGTGAGGGGGTTACTCTCTGCAGAGATGTAGTCGGTGTATTTAACAGCCCCATTCTCAGCTGGTCTGAATTTTTGCTATTAACGAATTCCAAAAAATGCGAAGTTTTTATTCACAGGGAAAAATTCTGAAAAAAATCCTTTTGTTATTTTCAAACATTTCTCTTTTACTTTTAGTGAATGCACCCCATGTATATGTGTAGATTAGGAGGGTGAAATACAATTTTAAAGCACAGTTATACAAGTACTGGTTCGGATGAATTTGACCAATGGTTTAATTTACAACTTTCTCTTAAATATTCTGAAGCAATTGAAAGAGTTACGTTACTTTTTGAGTTGTTAACGGTCTGATATATTTGTGCTTGTTGATCAAGCAAAACCATCTCCAGATAGAAAAAGTCAGGTTTTCACGAAATAATTCTATTTTTATTTTATTTCATTTTTTTAGAGGGGGTCGAAGGGGAGGATAAGACGAGGAAGAATATTCAATCTATCCTCAGAAGTTAATATGCCTGGATTTCAATTTTCTTTCCTTTGCTAGAATTTCTGGCATTCAGACGCTTAACATAATTTTGTTTTGTTTTTTACATGTTTTTGCCTAAAGTAATACATTGTATTTCATTTCATATTTTTTCCACTTTGTTATGTTTTTCCTCTTCTTGCATCAAACAGCAAATTCTATAATCATTTGTGTTCCATTCTAAGCAAAAGAAATAAAAGTAAAATAAAATAAAATAAAATAAAAAGGAAAAAGCGGCAAATCGTATTTTGTGTGCCTGTGGGAAAGTCCTTTTATTTGGTTGGACGCCATTATTTTGTGATCAGTCCAAACCGTTTGGGAACATGCCGGCGCATGCGCGTACAATGCCGGAAGCACATTTAGCTTTAGCGAAGTTCAAAAGAATATCAACCATCGATTTTCCAGCGTATTCTACAATACGACTGATTGGCCAATGGCTGGTCGAACACAACGGTCTCTCGTACACACACACACACATGTAAATCCTTACCACTTGGACACACACATAAATCCTTACCTCTTGGACACACACAAGGGTGAACAGCTAAAGCACAATTACTCAGTCTTTAAACATATAAGGTAGCCGACATAGAAACACATATTAGTTCAGTTATTCTTTCGTATATAAACACGATGAGACAGACACACGTAGAGACACACAAAACTATGCTGACACTCGATAACAAAGAAGAAAATTACAGTTAAATGCAAAGACAAAATAATGCGTATATATATATATATATATAGAGAGAGAGAGAGAGAGAGAAAGAGGGAGAGGGAGAGAGAGATGGGTTAGAGACATTAAGGATGTAATGTTTATCTTCGTAGGAAACTAACACATCTATCCGTGTTCAAATCCTAATCGACATTGTTTGCATTTCCCATATCGCGAATACCCGAGGGAAAAGTATGAATTCAACTATCCTCTTTCCAGCTATCGGTAAACAGAATGGCAAACAAGACTCTTTAACCATAGCATAGCATAGCAACCAGATTAGGAGAAGGAAAACATTGTATAAAATTCTGTTAAACTGCTTAGAAATAACCTTGAATAGTATCCTTCTCGTTTGGAGGGGTCTGATACAGTCACACACACACACACACACACACACACACACACACACACACACACACATATATATATAAAACAATTATATCCAGTGAGTCCCACTTGTTCTTATAAGTGGTGGTCAGGCGTGTTTTTTTATTTTTTATTTTCTTATCATTTTATCTTTCATTTTTAAAATTTCTTTACTATATTCTCTTGTTTGTTCCCTCATCCCTCTTCCCCCTATTTATCTATGTTTGTTCATTTCTCCATAACACTTGTATGCCATCTGAAGATGTGAGACATCACCACTCGTCGAAATAGATATATAATGGCACTATAACTGTCCGGTGAGTTTTCTTTCATTTACATGACTGATATATATATATATATATATATATATATATATATATATATTATAACTACTGCTGCTCATCTATATAATCTGGCTTCTACAGATGAGAATAAAAACAGCCATCGAAAGAGAACCATGACCCACACTCAAACCAGGCAGCGGTCGTGTCGATACTGCTCTATGGATGCACCACTTGGACGCTAACAAAACGGCTGGAGAAGAAGCTAGACGGCAAATACACAAGAATGTTGCGAGCAATATTGAACAAGTCCTGGCGGCAACATCCCACAAAGCACCAACTATATGGCCACTTGCCTCCCATCACGAAAACTATCCAAGTTAGACGAACCAGACATGCAATACACTGCTGGAGAAGCCAGGACGAGCTCATAAGTGATGTACTCCTATGGGCCCCCACATATGGCCAAGCAAAAGCAGGACGACCAGCTTAGAACATACATACAGCAGCTCTGAGAGGATACCCGTTGAGTTCACATTTTATTACAGCGGTCTGTGATGATATTGGTGCTTTTATTTATGAAGTGTAATGGTTTCTAATTTGCATTTCATAGGTATGTCCGTTATATTGAGAATGTATATGATTCTCTGATTGCTGACCCCAACAATAATCGTTTATTTGCAAATTGTTCTGGGAATAGCTTTATTCTCTTGCAACATCTGAAATATACTCTCTAATAATCTTGACATGATGAGCCGTTTTTTCTGGGTTTCAGCTAAATCAAAAAATAATGAGAATCGCACGAACACCTGCGCGCACGCGCACACACACACACACACACACACATATATATATATATATATAGAGAGAGAGGTGGATGATATCTGCTGCCCTGAACTCGATTAGTTTTCATCATAATTTAAAAAAAAATCCCTTGATATCTAGGAATACTTGTTTTTTTAACCTTTTTACCCTAAGGTTAGAGAGTACACAAAGTTGGCCCCACTCACTAAGCCTCAAAAACATGTATCCAAAACATTTTTTACCTTATGACTCTTCTGTGGGTATTTTTTTATGATACTTGCACCAGTTTACACAGCATGCACATCTAGGTCATCACACCACGCATCTGTTGCAGAAGATGACTCCAATTTTAGGCGATATCCAACTGCAACACTACACTGGTTTCCTCAAGGGATAATAGATTGTTTGTTTGTTTGTTGTTTAATGGTATATCAACCTTCTTGGGTTATTTAATGCCAAATCCACACTTTCAATACAGTAGTGGTACTATCTAACCTATAACTTGTAGAAAAAGGAGATTGATACCTTTCCCAAGGGTATTTGTCTGAAAGTGAACGTAATAACACGACTGGAGTTCGAATTCACTTTCTACGAACCTGCAGTCCAGTGATTTAACGATTGCATTACGAAGACAACACCGTGATAATAGAGAATTCATTTTGAATCTAACTAGACAGAGAAATTTGTGTTTTTATAGAATTAGATTCCATTCTGGCTGAGGTTTTTGATTATATATATATATATGTATATATATATATATATATATATATGCAAAAGTCAATTATATATATATATATATATATATATAATTGACTTTTGCATATTTTCTGAAAATAATTCGCTTATTCTACACGTATTGAAATTTAGCCTACTGCAAAAGGTTACAGAAAATAATATATTTTTCATTGACAGCGTCTATCTTATTTAAAGGTTGTCTCTATGTAGGGGTCTAAAAGCAAAAGAATAGAGTAAATAATCATTTTTTAATCAGCGACTATCTTATCTAAAGCTTGCCTCTAAGTAGGGGTGTAAAAGCTTGAAGAATATAGTAAATGATCAATTTTTGAGAGTCAGTAGCTATGTTGTGACTTTAGGGCGTTGCAACTTAACAATGATGCCTGGTTCGACTCGTGCTCATCTAGACAACGAATGTACACGAATCGGAGTCAATGTTTGCCTACACTCTCGCTTATGTTAGCGTCATGGATGGAAGAGTTGGGGCACGGTCGGAGACTTTGGCTCCTTTCCCACCGTAGATTGAGTTGTTTCCCACGACACCTCCCAAGAAGAGGGCTCAATCCTGCTGAGAGTTCGTCTTAAATAAGCGTGTAGACTTGGAGTGAAGGGACAGCAAGAGACCTGATAGGATGGTGCCTTTCTTATTCTAGAGTGATTAAGCCTCTGGTATAGGATTCTCCTAGCTTTGATACTTTGTTCAATAGGTATATTCTCACGTCAGCCCTGTGCCTGGTATTGGCTACGGATCGCAAATTGGTGAAATATGCGTTTCAGTCAGACAGGTTGGTCGTATCGTTATTCGACATTCAAAGGCCATCGGCTCACGTTCTACCATCCTATTTCAAAAGACCATTTGATAGATATCTCGCCAAAAGAACATGTCTCGCTTGCTCCAGTAGATGATGAAAGTTATATAGCTAGTTGCCCATTATTAGCTGTAAATATTTCCCTTCAATCAACGGCACAAGTCAAAATAAATCAATAAATAATTAGATAAATTAAAATAATAAAGAAAGATAGCCCCAAACTGGTGCTGTTGGGAAAAAAGCCCGCAAGGAAGAATTGAGAACAAACTGATCCCAGCAGATCGGCTAGAAAAAACCCAGAAGAGTCCTGGAGACCTGAGACTTGCTGTTACTCAGATTCCAGTGAAAGACCACGCTGGTGTAGAAATCTTTGGAAGGATTAAAATAATGAAAAAAAAAAATTATTGTCTTTAATTGGAATCGTTTTGAGATGAGGCTTCTTAATCTGAGAATTAATTTTTTTTTTTAAATTTATTGCGGACTTTTTGTCCTCATCTTGGTAGTTTTTTGTGTTGTTTCTTCTTTCACTACGTTTCGGCCAAATTTCACCTCTGGCCTTCTTCAGGTGATTTTTACAAGACTCATCATTCCTACCCGAGGTCGCGGTAAAAATCACCTGAAGAAGGCCAGAGGTGAAATTTGGCCGAAACGTAGTGAAAGAAGAAACAACACAAAAAACTACCAAGATGAGGACAAAAAGTCCGTAATAAATAAAAAAAAATTAACTGGATAAATTGCCTCAAATTTTCAAATAAAAACTCCAAGAGAGAAATCGAATCTCTTTCTAGAGCTGCCCAAAACAATGCCACACAGACAAAATATTTCACAGATAAATGTAATAATAAACAACAGAGTAACAAGTGTAAATTATGCTGAGACAAGAATGAAGTAGCTAATAACGTAACTAGCGAATGCAGCAAACTTGCACCGTAGGAGTACAAGAGTAAGCACGACTTTGTAGGGAAGTTGATCCAGTGGGAATTGCACAAGAGATTTAAATTTGACCATGCTACAAAATGGTTAATGCAAAAAACAGAACCTGTCTTAGAAAATGGGACGCAAAAAATTCTCAGAGATTTTTAGATATAACCAGATGATTTAATCCATGCTAGAAGATCAGACCTTGTATGAATTTAAAAAAAAGAACTTGCCATTTAGAGGATGTTGGCGTTGAACCACAGAGTGAAAATAAGAGAAAGCTAAAAGGTGGATAAATTCTTGGACCTTGCCAAAGAATTAAAAGGCAGAAAAAAAAAAAAACCCTGAGTAACGTTAGGGTAATTTTGATACCAATTGCTGTTGGTGCGCTTGAAACGGTTTTCAAATTCTCGTCAAAAAGACTCGAGGAATTGAAAATCAGAAGGAGAATCGAGACCATTCAGATAACAGCATTGTTAACATTGAATATAATTCTCAGAAGAATCCTGGACTCTTGAGGAGACTTGTTGTCACTTAAAGTCCAGAGAATGTTCCACCAGCTAACTCGCAAGAAGTAACCGATTGTTTTCTTTAGGCATAAACAATTGTTAAATAATACTTTTTAGTCAGGAACAAGAAAAGTAAAGATAATTGATTTTTTTTTTGTTTAATGGCATATCCACTCTTTTTAGGTTATTTAATGCCAAAGCCATTCTCCTAGAAGAACAGTAGTGGTACTATTTAACCCATAGCATGGAGGATAAGGAGGCTCATACCTTTTCCAAGGGTATTTACCCGAAAGTGAACATAATAGCGCGACTGGAGTACGAACTCGCAGTCCAACGCTTTAACCTTACACCACGAGGACACCCCCAGATAATTGATGTCATCAAACATATTAAGTAAATTTCTGAATAGCATATTTATTCATACATGTTAAACAATATTTCTTTTGTAAAATTAATTTATTTCCTGATGTTTTGGCTTTCTTCACTGAGGGATTAAACAACGTGCATTCGACTATTATTATCTTCACTTTCTGCTAACGGTTTCTGAAAATATTATGAATTTCACCAAATGCTAACCCATAATTTAATTTTCACTTTCATAAACTTACCCGTTTTTTTTTTTTTATTAATTTATCTATTGTTTCATTTTTGTATTTGAAGTGTTAATCCTGAAAAAAAAAAAAAAAAAAACTCGCTGAATTTGGATCAGTTTGTCGAGAGAAAAATGAGTTTCGTTTTTTTTTATTTTTATTCTTTTCAAACTACACATAATTTCTCATCGAGAGTCATAGGTGATGTGATGTCACGTGTTCTGCCACCGTTTATCGAACTTAGTAGAACCGCCTAGTGACTGTTTCTCAATGATCTTTAGTGATTCTTTTAAATTTCTTTTCACTGATAGAATTTATTGAGTGAAACAACGTAACATGTTTCCGACTATCTAGTTTTCTCTTTTCTATATTTTCATACGTATAGTAATTTTTTTTTTTTTACTGCATTGAATTCTTCGTGTTACAATATATGTCCATTTTCCATCTTTACCTTATTAATGTTATCATTCTTCAAAATATTTGCTGCGTACACTTTTACGTCTTCCTTCCACAAAGTGTTTATTTTACCCAACGCAGATATATCTTGAAGCAACGAGTTAACGAACAAAGAAAGAAGCTACAAGCTAACACATATGGGATAAACTAAGAACGCCCAGTTCCGGGAGAGCACGTGCTAAAGAAAAAAAAAAGTAATGGCTTCAAGCAACTATCTCTAACAGTCACTCTTTTCATACAGGAGACTACCAGTGAACGACCCGACTGAATTAACACTTCTATCATAGATTGATAGATAGATAGGTGATACGTTTCTAACATATACTAACAATAGTAAAACTTGTACTTTATAGAAAAAACTCGCATTTTTAGTGATACTATCGATTGTAGAAATGCAACAAAAACCATCGGGTATAATATTCTTATGAAGAGTGACAGATAACACAGCACTATTATACTTGGTAGAATATATATTAATCATCCTTCGTAGTTATTTAATATCTAATCAATCCTTTGTAGAATAACAGTTGACTGGTTGGTTGTATTTAATGACACATCCATATTAACCGACCCCTCCGCCCTGGCAGGATATGACACAAGGTCAATTTTTAAACGCAGGTTTGAATTCAGAGTTTTCCTTCTCCGAGACTAGTTGCCTCACCAAGGCTGAAGAACGTAGTCTGCCCTACTATTTTACCCATATCTGGAGGGAGAATAATTAGATTCATACTTTTCCCAACCTCTATAGGTTATTTAATGTCAGAGCCTTTTTACACATATATATATGATTTGTAAACGCAAATTTTTAGGTTGAGGATGGTTGAGTTTTATGGTATATTAATCTCTTAAGGGTCATTGAGTGACAAATTCTGATATATATATATATTGTAAATAAATAGTCCGGAATTAGTGTTTTAAAATAAGTCAAAGCTTTTTGTTTGTATAAACTTGATGGTCGAAGGTGTTGGTAACATATTCTATATCTTTAAATAACAGTAGTGTTACTGTTTAACCCGTAGCTGAGAGGAGGGATAAAGGATTTCATAACTTTTCCCCAGAACGTAATAACGTCCATACAGTTGACCTGTCTATATAATAACGTGACGAAGCCTAGACGTCTAGATGAGTGATAATATTGACAGTAGAACTATTATACAAAACGATTGCTAACAATATTCTTATAAAAAGTGGAAAACAACACAGCACTATTATACTTGGAAAAAAATATTATATGTGGTTGACCAAAAAGTATCGAGACTGAATATTAATTATTTTGAAATTTCAAACTTAATGTTTAAAAAAAAATGAAACCGTCAACTTATACAATAAAGTGATGATGCCTAGACGTCTACATTAGTCAGGGCTAGTTCAAAGAAAATCATAAAGCCAGTCTCGACACAACGTGATAATCAGATTTTGACGAAAAATGGGATCGTGCAAGGGCGTCACCTTTCATTCTCACGTGACATGGTACTATGTAAATTTTCCCAGTTTCCTAAATTTCTAAAAATTTCTAAAATTCAACTCAAATCTTAGATGGAGGGCATTAAAAGAAATACGAAATTACAGCCTCGCACCATTATCAAACCAAAGGTTTCAGAGATGCTTTGATCAATGTAAAACTTGTTCGATTAAATGTATCAAATTCCACGGAGAGCATTATTTGAAATTTCTTATGGAAAAGTAAATTATTCTTGCAAACGATTGAGACATGCCAGTGGCTCAACATTTCTACCTGGAGATATGTAAAATATGATAAAAATGGATTCTGACCTTTCCTTTTGACAGAGCCAGCTAAGAATACGCCGACAATATCCCCTTCAAAGTAACCTCCTCTTATAAAAGTGGGTGTCCCGAGTATGGCAATAAACTGCAGCCGATGGTGAGGCCCATGTTCTTGAATAGGAGGAAATTTGTAATACTTCTTCAGGAGGTGCCTGTGGTGTAATTGTTATTGTCGTAGGAAATGGACACGGCGACACGAGTTCAAAACCTGGACGAGACTGATTGCATTTCACATAGCACTAATACCCTTGGGAAAGGTATGAATCCAATTATTCTCCCTCCAGCTATGGGTAAATAGTAGGACAGACTAGGTTCTTCAGCCTTGGTAAGGCAACTAGTCTAGGAGAAGGAAAACTCTGAATTCAAACCTGTTGAACTTCGCTTAAAAATTGACCTTGTGTCATATCCTGCCCGAGCGGAGGGGTTGGGTAAATAGGATCACTCGAATCGTTGAAGGGACGCAGACGCATATATAACTAAACCTCTCTGTTGGCAATTCGTTGCTCTAACCTGTAAGCTATTACTGTGTGAATGCTGCTTTGCATGTTTATTTTGATTTTGTATGGCCAAAAAAAAAAAAAAGAAAAAAAAAAAAAAAGAAAAGAAAAGAAAAGAAAAGGAAATCGAATTTTAAGGAACCACTTCAGTTTCCAATCTAGTGAAAAATGTTACTCAGGGCTTCCGGACATGCGTAAAACATCAGTACTGGGCTTCCGGACATGAGCAGAAAATTAGCTTTTGATGTAGAATCCTACAAAAATAGTTGGAAAAACTGTCTCAATATATAAAGAAAAAAAACATATATATTATATATAAAAGAGAAACCTTTTAAAATAAAAGAATAAAGATATACAAATTTCTTTACGTTGAGATGTTTCGTTTAAAAATTGTTCTCCATGACGACTTTTGTCACGAAATGTCAAGAATTGGTTCTGATAGATAAAGTAGGGAAGTGAATTCGAGAGGTCTATAGGTCTTTTCATATTCTAAAGAAAACTAACTCGCTACTATACATTCATCTCATTCGTAAACAGTTTCCAACATCGGCAAAAATTACAATAAACGGTATCTGGTGGTGAGGCTCAAGTTCTGAAACACTGGGGACACTATATTACCTTGTCATTACCATTACATGAGAGACGATTTTTTTTTTTTTTGACGATTGTTGCTCTGGGGTTTCCGTTAAATGTAGCTACCATCATTCTAGGTTGTATTTTCTCTATGCTATTAAGCGTTTTTAGTGCTCTAGGTCCTATAAGCAATCCTACCCCTCCCACTGCGGCGTTGACAGAGTTTTTCCATGCGGATACAGTGGCGAGCGACCATCCATTGCTAGTTTCGTGATATTTGATATCTTCTGTGTGTGTGTATCTGTGTTCTTGTATGCATATTATGTCTATTTTATGTTCTTCGGCCGATGCGATTAGCTCTGGGAGTTGTCCTATTCTATTTAAGGTTCTTACGTTAAATGTGGCTATTTGTAGTGTTTGCTTGCATTTTAGTAGTTTTGATTGTTTGAGCTCTGTAGCTGATTTTTCGAACACCGAGGCCAGGGCTCCAACCTCAGCAGGACGCGCCCCTTTTTTACCCGCGCGAAGAGCGATGCGGTTTGTGTAAGTGGTTTGAGTGTGGGTCATGGTTATCTTTCGATGGCTGTTTTATTCTCTTCTATAGAAGCCACTCTTATAGAGGAGCAGCAGTAGTTCCCCGATCGAACTGTCGATCCTGAGCGAAAAGTCTTCAGACTCACGTCCAGGACCCATTTGGGTATTGAGTTTGGTCGTCCATTGTTTTATTCAAATACCTTTGCGTACATCATGCTGCTTCCCATGTGTACATTTAAAAAAAAAAAAAAAAAAAAAAAAAATTAAATAAAAAAAAAAAAAAAAAATGAAATAGTCACCTTCTACGATGAGTTATCCTCATTAGTGCGTAGCATCCCGAAACACAACATGTTAGTCATTGGCGGAGACATGAATGCACAAATCGGGAAAAACGGAAACAACAAAAACAGCCTCCACAACACGTCAAATAGAAATGGGCAACATCTAACAGATTTCATGATAGAAAATAGATTAGCATGCCTCAATACAAACTACCAAAAAAGAGAGGGCAAACTATGGACATACACGTACGCAAACAATACTAAAGCTCAGATAGACTACGTCCTTATAAACAAGAAATGGAAGAATAGTGCATTGAATTGCGAGGCATACTCCTCTTTTGAGGGTGTGTCCACCGATCACCGAATAGTCACGGCGAAAATACGGTTAAGCCTACGAAAAAACGACAAACGAACAGCGACCACCAAACACTATGACTGGGCCCTATTAAACAACAAAGATGTAAGAGATAAATACGTATTAGAATTAAGAAACAGATTCGAAACACTACAAGAAAAGACGGAAAAAAGTACACCAAACGACGAATACGAAAATTTCGTCAATGCACACCTCGAGGCAGCAGCAAAATACATTCCAACAAAAATTAAAACTAAATATAGAGTCCCATGGGAAAATTTAGCGGTGAGAGAAAAACGTGCACTAGTGAAAACAGCCTCCAAAAACTATCGAAAAAACCCAACAAACACAAATGCCTTAAAACTAAAAACGGCACAATATCAATTAACAGGCATATATATAAAGGAACAGACAGAATACATTCAAAATCAGATAGATAAGATTAGAGACTCGGTGGAAGATAGACAATCTAGAATTGCCTGGCAAACAATAAACGAAGTGAGCAGAAGAAAGAACACGGCCAAAGCAAAACTTAAAGCAGCAAACCAACAAGAAAGAATAAAACTGTGGAAACAGCACTTCGAAAACTTACTTGGAAACCCACCAAAAATAACGCCTGAACCAATCACCAGAATAATTAGCAAACAATTAGACATTAAACTTGGACCGTTCAGACAAGAAGAACTCGACTCGGTTCTCAGAAAAATTAAAAATAGAAAAGCTGCAGGACTGGACGAAATTCCCCCGGAAGTATGGAAGACCAGACAATTCGACGACATACTGCTCCGACACTGCAACGCAGTATACAATCAAAATCCGATAGATAGATGGACGAAGGGATGCATACTCCCCTTCCCTAAAAAGGGGGACCTCGGATTAGCCAAAAACTACCGAGGCATAACACTTACATCCATAGCTGCCAAAATCTACAATGCCCTACTACGAAACAGAATAGAACCCAAAATCGACAACATACTTAGAAAAAACCAAAATGGCTTCCGAAGAAATAGATCTACGACCTCACAAATATTAACCATCCGCAGAATCCTTGAAGGTGTACGGGCAAAGAACCTACAAGCGACATTAATATTTGTCGACTTTACCAAGGCTTTCGACTCCATTCACAGAGGAAAGATGGAACAAATCCTACTAGCGTACGGCATACCTAAAGAAACCGTAGCGGCAATAACGATTCTCTATAGAAACACTAAAGTAAAAGTACGATCACCAGATGGAGACACAGAATACTTCGACATAGTAGCAGGAGTACTACAAGGAGACACGCTGGCTCCGTATCTCTTTATCATTTGTCTAGACTACGTACTTAGAACATCGATTGACAAAATCAAAGAGAATGGCTTCGAACTGACGAAGAAAAGAAGCAGAAGATACCCCGCAACAACAATTACCGACGCCGACTACGCCGATGACATAGCGATACTGGCAAATACACCTGACCAAGCCGAAACACTTCTGCATAGTTTGGAACGAACAGCAGCAAGCATAGGCCTCCATGTTAATGCACATAAAACGGAATATATGTGCTATAACCAAACGGGGGACATCTCCACTCTAGAAGGAACCCCTCTTAAACTAGTAGACAAATTCACGTACCTAGGAAGCAGCGTCGAATCAACCGAAAAGGACATCGAAACGAGGTTAACGAAAGCATGGACAGCTATCAATAGGCTATCGACTATATGGAAATCAGACCTAACCGATAAAATGAAACGCAGTTTCTTCCAGGCAGCGGTCACATCGATACTGCTATATGGATGCACTACATGGACGCTAACAAAACGGCTGGAGAAGAAACTAGATGGCAATTACACAAGAATGCTGCGTGCAATCCTCAACAAGTCCTGGCGGCAACACCCAACAAGACACCAACTGTACGGCCACCTGCCCCCTATCACGAAAACTATTCAAGTTAGGCGAACCAGACATGCAGGACATTGCTGGAGAAGCAGAGATGAACTCATAAGAGATGTACTCTTATGGATCCCCACACACGGCCGCGCAAAAGCAGGACGACCAGCACGAACGTACATTCAGCAGCTATGTGAGGATACAGGTTGTTGTCCTGAAGACCTACCTAGGGCGATGAACGATAGGGAGGAGTGGCGAAAGAGGGTCAGGGATATCCGTGCTGCCAGCACGATATGATGATGATGATGATTACCATTACTCTCTGGTCCATTCTAACCCAGAGTGGTAATACCTGTTAGGGTCCTATCTATGGGTCAAATAGATCTATTTCTCTTTTATTTGGATTTTTATTAAATTGAAATACTTGACACATGTAAGAGCGTATAAATTATGTGTATTAAGAATAATTTTTTGAGGTTATGATTATTTGAGCCGGTTTAACGGCTCATTGGCCAAGACGGCAGAGTGTTCGCCAATGGTCCAGGAGACCTCGGTTCAATCCCAGGTCGCGTCATACCAAAGACTTTAAAAATGGTACTTGATGCCTCCTTGCTTAACACTCAGTAATATAAGGTACATATCAAGGGTAAAGTGGAGCAATCCTGGGAAAGGAATAGCGCCCTCCCCTATACCTCGGCGTAGTAGCTATTGAAAAGGAAGCCTTCTGGTCGCCCTCGACTACGGTCACCAACTTTTTTTTTTAATAATTATTTACTGAGGATTAGTATTCATAGATACTTGAAACCGTATAATTGTGTGCAAACAACTAATTATCAAATAGAAATAGTTACTTGAAACAATAAATGAATTATAGGAATAATCAATATCATATGAGAAAAACCTCTTAAAAAACTAAGCAAAATATATAAATAAAAATGCATAATTTACGTGATTATCTAACTGCTAGGAGTAACATAACCCCAAAGGGATTGTCATGCCGTTAGAACTAATCAAGTTGTAAAAATGGAATACATAAGAACCTCCTTGAAGCAGCGTATCTGACTTGTGTGACTCGCTTCAGGGTTTAAATTTAAATCAATTACAATGATGGGATTCTGACATTTATTAATTATTCGTTTTCGAATTTTGATGGTCAGGTTTTCTCTGACTTGTTTTTTTATAGAATCGTGAAAAAAAAGTTCATTTAAAACAGAGTTTTATTTCAATTTATTAGTTACCGTCCTTAAAACAATTAAACCATTTATGGATGGTTGATTGGTTGGGTTTTATGGCAAATCAACCACAGTAATTTCTTTAATGCTAAATCATCTTTATACACTAATATATGATTTGTAAACGCATTGTTTGTATAGGGTATCTTAATATACATGGGGGGGGGTACCTGTGGTGTAATGGTTAAAGCGATGGACTGCGGAATCGTAGTAAGCGTGTTCGTACTCCAGTCGCGCTATTACGTTCACTTTCGGGCAAATACCCTGCAGAAAGGTATGAACCCCCTTATCCTCCCAGCTATGGGTTAAATAGTGCCACTACTGTTCTTCTAGGAGAATAGCTTGGGCATTAAATAACCTACAGAGGTTGATATGCCATTAAACAAAGAAACCAAAGAAACCGATCAATATACATGGAACCCATGTGATGATTGATAACTCTACTAATAGTGTTCTTTTTTTGTTTCCAAATCGAAAATGGTATACTTTAACAACCATTAATCCTAGATCACAATGCCTTGGACAAGAGGCGAAAATATATTTGGCATCACTACTTATTGAGAGACAAAATCATTCAAAAATGTCTTAAAATAGATTTAACTCATTGATATGATGATTTATTACTGAGACAAGAAACTCAAAAAAAGATTGCATGTCTTGGAAGCTGATATAATAACAATTAAAAAACAAACAAACATTGATTTGATGTCTCTAGCTCAAAGGATAAATTTTTTACAGGATGTGTTCCAAATGACCGCCATCGCACTTGTCGCAGTAATAAATGGATATCATATTAATGGGGTGCATCTATTTTGAGATACCCTAAATAACATTTTAAAACGAACCAGAATTCTTTTTCTTACATACATACAGTTCTTATATATATGATTTGTAAGTCAATAGCTGGTAGGTAATTTCATTTCTAAATGAATCAGAGATATTTTGTTTGTATACCAGTATTACTATTGTTTGCTCAGAGTTAAAGTGATGGACTGCAGAATCGTAGTAAGGGAGTTCAAGTTCAAGTTGCGCTATTACGTTCACTTTCGGATAAAAAACCTTGGGAAAGGTATGCAATCCCCTTATCCTGCTATAGTTTAAATATTTCCACTACAGTTCTTCTAGAAGGATGGGTTTGGCATCAAATAATCTACAAAAGTTGAAATGCCGAGAAACCAATCGTTAAATGGTTCCAAGTATTCTAACACGAATAGTTCTATTTAGTATTAATCATTTTTCGCGGCCACTCAAATATTTTCCTATTTTTCAAATAACATAAATAGTTTTATTTGCGCACAGTTAAATGGTTCCAATCATTGCTATGTAGCACTGACAATTCAAATAAACATCAGCCGTTAGTTTACTCATAATTAAATGGTCAAACATTTCTATTTCTAACAATTAGATTTAACGTAGGTCATTTGTTTTCACTCAGATTAGGTGTCAAACAGAACTATTTGACCCATAGATTGGAGTTTATCAGGTACTACCACTCTGACCGAGAGTAGACCAGGGAACAATGGCAATGACGGAGTACTCCATATTCCCCCAAAATCCTGGACAGGAACCTCACCATCAGATGCTTAAATTTCATATCTAGGATACTCATTGTTGGAGGGTCTTACCTCTCTACAGAGATGCAGTCGGTGTATTCTACAGCTCTGATTGAATGGGCAATAAACCTTGTTTGGGTTGCATAGTTTGATATTCCATTTCATCCCGTTATATATATATATATATATATATATATATATATATATATATTGTCATCCACACAGAAACTGTTTCGTTGTATCACAACTCTTCAGTGTGGCTGGGATCAAAACCCGCCCAACTTTACGTCAGACTTAGTATCAGACTGCTCGGCCAACAAGCGTATCACGTCAGCTAGGGAATTATTAGGTATTAATTAGTAGCGTTCGTTTGTTTACATCTTATAACTTATCAGAGACCAGAGTGCTCAATTCTTTCGAAGAGCTTTATATGTGTGTGTGTGTGTGTGTGTGCGTTCTCTGACGAAAGCAACAAGTTGGAAACAGATACGTACGTAAAAACAAAATAGATAAATAAACAAATTCAAAACTCTTCATATATATATATATATATATATATATATATATATATAAATGTGTGTATATATATATATATATATATATATATATGAATGTCGTAATTTATTAAGCCTTTTGCTTAGATGTGGCATAAGGCCATATGAATGGGGCACCCAATAAGACTCTGATTCTCTTGTGAAGGTTTGCTAGTCTAGTTTGCTAACCATTACACCACCGGAGTTGCCTAAGTTATATGAATGCCATTTACCGGTTATTTACGAGAATTTTCTAATTCAATAGCTTTTATTAATTTTTTCTAGATTTGAATAATTTTTATCCGCTGCACGGTATTTTGATTTATTGCTTAGCAATTATAAAGAAAAACCCTGTGATGCAAAATACTTCAAAGTATTTTCCGTTCATTTTTTTTTGTCTTCCCTCACAAAATCCCAAATTGTCTCTTGAAATATTATCTTTATTTCCCAAACCCAGTTCTAATCTCGAACTGAGATCTCATTTATTTGAATACTTACAGTGCTTGTATATTATTGTATAAAATATGAAAGTTAATCTCGCAGGTGATTGATTGCAGTTTAATTGTACAAAGCAAGATGCTAAAAGCCAAGACAATGTCAAAATAGATTTAGGAGAAATTTATTTATTTTTTATTTTTCTAAATTTTCTTTTTGAAGAATGAATTCAGGCCAAATCCTTTTGCATTAAATGCGCTAAATGAATTATTCAAGTTACCTCGAAAAAATATTTCTTGTCATTTCACAATTGAACAGTTTAGTTCCTATTCAATCTTCGGTCCTACAAAAGTTATCCAAAAATGTTGAACAATTGGATGCAATTATGTTCATTCATAGTATCACAGAAGCATAAAAAGAAGAGCAAAAGATATCGAAAACTCTGAATATCAAAGACGATCATGGAATTTGTTCAACAACATTGGCTTTGTTTTTGAAAAGATGACTTCTCTTAAGTCAAATAGCAAATCAAAGCATCTTTTCTCTGTCTGTCAGTGTCTATGTTACACACACACACATACACACACACACACATATATATATATATATATATATATCATTATGAAATTATTGGGCCTTTAGATTGTCTCTCGCCTTCCGTCCTTATTGACCATCCTTCTAAGCAAATCCTCAAGACGGCATATTCTGTCCACACAAAACTGATGAATGAAGCTCCTGCTAATTTGCCAAACCTTCTGAGTCCATGTGAAGAAGTCCATAGGAAAATGTCACTTATGAGTTCGTCCTTTTATATATATATATATATATATATACGAGGATAATTAAATAAGTTTCCAGACTTTTTTCGTATGGGCACTTTTATTGATAGTACACACATGAAAACCTAGTCCCCTTCGAAGTAATCTCCTCCGGTTGCAATGTACCGTTCCAACAACTTCTGGAGGGCCCCATGGAAGTCCTCTTGTGTGAGCGTGTCAATAAACTTCGTCATAGCCTCTTTCATCTCCTCAATTGTCTCATAACGACAGCCTCTGAGCTTAGGGAATAACCAAAAGTCACAGGGAGCAAAGTCTGGACTATAGGGAGGGTGAGGAACTGTGTTGATGCCCATCTCTGTCTAATAGTCTGTGACAAGGATAGAGTTGTGGACTGGGGCATTGTCCTGGTGGAAATATCACTGACACGATTTGAAGAGTGCTGGCCTCTTCCCAAGGAATCTCTTCCTGAGCCCCCTTAAAACCTCAACATAGTAACCCTAACCCTAACCCTTTGGCCAATCAACTCTAGTATATTGACTTCCTTACTCCTCCTACACCACACATCATCCCTCACAGACTCCCTGGCTTCCTTGAATCTCTTATGCCACTCAAAAATTGGTGCTCGATTCATGCAAGATGCTCCAAAAGCAGTCTAAAGCATTCCATATGTTTCTGTGGCATTTTTTTTTCAAGTTAAAAAAAGAATTTCATTGCATATCGTTCTTCTAAAATGTCCTCACGTCCAGATTGCATTTTTGAAATTCACCAGCTGTGACAATCAGGCTTTAGTAGAGTGTATTCCAATTGCTGCTGTAGCTGTTCATTTGAACCTGAAATCATAAAAATTTGTCAGTCATCTCATAAGATATATAGCAATAATATACTGAATTTTTCAGAGTCTATGCCAATTTTAAATGCCCATACAAAAAAGTTTGGAAAACTATTGAATGCACTACACTATATATATATATATATATATATATATATATATATATATATATATATATATATATACCTGAACAAAACAAAAAAAAATAATGCTAAATATAATGACTGGAAAACTATTATTGGAATTGTCAGGGTAACTTTATCGATTGTGAATTTAAAAAAAAATTTAATTTAGTACGTTGTATAAAACATTTAGGATATCGAAGTCTCTGGTGTTTTGCTAACATGGGTGTATCCATATGTAGTAGTCCAAAAGAGAATGTCGATTATGAGTCAATCCTTACTTCACGAGTAGTACTCAGTATGTCTTGTTCACCTTTCTTGGATGTTTGGCGAGTTGGAAGTTTAGTGTACTTGCAACTGCGTTTTCCCAACTGCCATATATATATATATATATATAGTGTAATTAGTTGGAAACTTAAACCTGGTTAAGTTGTCATAATAATTTTATTTCGACGGAGAATATTTCTGTAGTCTCCGTCTCTTCAGATGACATTTTACATGCTATAATTGAAATTGTAGAACAGCAAATGTGGAAATGCAATTCATGAGTGAAAAAAAAAAAAAAATTCTCAGGCGAGGGCAGAGGGGATGAAAACAGTAGGAGTTAGAAACATTAAGAAACAATATATTATGAAATGTTAAAATTGTAATAAATTATTATTGGATAAATTCTTACTGAAACTATTTTCATAATGTTTTTTGTTTGTGAATTTTAAAAGCTTTTTATTTAAGTACGGTGTATGAAGTATTTGAGATATTTTTGCCGGAAGATTTTGAATATAATCAATAGCAGCATTTAAAAATTTGGGAGAGGAAATTCTGAAAGCTCTAAGATAAAATGCAGTCGTTAATTTGGGTATTATAAAGTCATTACAATTACGTATGGTTATTTTTCATCAACAGATAGCATAGAGACAGAGACAGAGACTTTTGATGACTGTCAGTTTCTCGCCTATGCAATCATTAGCCTGAGGTCGTGTTTACGCTATCCTAATATATATATATATATATATATATATATATATATATGTCCGATATTAAACACTTTTAGTTGATAAATATAGCAATAAACACACACAGACACACACACACACACACACACATATATATATATATATATATATATATATATATATAAAATCAGAAATCAGAATGGCATTTCCCGTTAGCATTCCGTTAGCATTCCGAAAAAGGAGCGTCTCAGGCGCCAGGCCATAAACTGAACCCTACCAAAGCAGCTAAGACGACTGTCTCTAGAGGCATACTAGAGCCTAAACACACCTACCTTATCCATGTACCTGAAGACACGACAGGCCAGCGCTACAGTGCGAAAGAAGTAACCTCTACCCACACTCTCTAAACCCAGTGGCCAGCAACCAACTGTAATGGTAACTCCGTGGCCCTTTGGAGATCGTCCCAAGCTAACCAACTTCATTTTGTATCACAATGAACCTCGTGTTCTACAGATTTTTAGTTCTTTAGCAAGGTCGAAAAATTTGTCTTTCTTTTATATTTCTTTTATTTTCATTGTGGTTCGCCAGAACGTCAAAATCCACCAGACAGCAAGATTGTTTTTATTAATTAGCATGATGTCTGGTCTTCTAGCCGAGATTAGTTAAGGTCAAATCTCAATTTCTTGAACAATTCTCGGTGGATCACCTTTTTTATCCAGTCTTTTCTAATCTTGCATTCCTTTCTTGCAAGTTGGTTGCATTTGCTGATTATGTGATTAATCGTTTCATATTTGAAACCATATAGCCGATACTTGACATTCTCTTGCGTGTAATCAACTTTTGCTTTAATACAATTGGTCCTTATGGCGTTTTTTCTAATGACAGATCTTTTTGTCTAATATGTTGACTCCTATCTACGATCTTTCGACGGTGCAAAATATTCTCCAATGGATATAACGAACATTCAATATGTTTATTGTCATAAAAGCAACAAATACAACCTGTCCTTTCTCTCTCTTTCTATTTCTCATTCTTTCAAATTCTCTCTTTGTTTTCTTTCTTTCTTTCTTTCTTTCAATTTATACGGGTGACGAGTAAGATTTTCAGTTGACTGATTCTCCCGTGTGTTCAACTTGTCAACGTGATGTCGCCATCTAGAATCCCGAGATTTATGATCGTAACTTAAGTAGTAAAATAAACACAGTAAAAATATTAACCAATAAAATTTATAAAAGAATAAATATGTTTTTGTATGAATCGCATTACATTTTGAATGCAATTATTTATATTCTAAATAAGTCATTGGCAGGCTTTTTCGAGAAGCGGGCTGCATTAAATAAAGCTAATCAGAAGACAATCTTTTGTACAAAAAAATAAATAAATTGACAAATAAAATTCGAGGTAATTCTAAAGTTACCGCAAATATTTTCCTTACCAATGTAGATATATGGTGTTTGTGGGTGAGGGATTTCGGTCTTTTGTAAGAATAGTACATTTTGAAAGGTGTGTATACTGTAGTGTGATTTCCTGAAATGATTACCCAGAGGTAATTGTAAGCCTTGTCGTTGTAGCTGATAACGTTCTTACAGTGATTTCTACAGTTGGAAACTGTTTCTTTTTGCTTAAAGATTTAGGTCATGGACGGATAATGAAGGTAGTTTGATGATGGACAACATAACAGTGTACACAGGAAACGCATTAAAGAACAACAGGATTTAACTTAATATATTACTTTAAAATTTTTTTGGCTGATTATGTTTTATGGTATATCAACCCTTATAGGTTATCTAATGCCAAATCCTGTTTATACACAGTTGTGATGCTGACCAAAGAAAGACACGGGGAACACAAAAGGTTTGATAGAAAAACAAAGAACCTGGTTAAACAGTAGTTAGTTGGTAGAAAGCTGAGAGTCCAGTGCGGCAGTGACTATCCGTCCATTACGTAAATGGTATCGCACGTGATTGTGTCACGCTGATCGGTGAACTGGTATTTGACATACGCCCCACCTAGCGTACGTGTGTGGCACAAAGCCATTTTTAAGGTGGTTCCAGATGCAGGGTCGTAGCCCAGATGCGTCCGGCAGTCCTATAAATAAACCGGGCTCCGTCGGCATTCCCTTTAAAAAGGGGCGCCTCAGGCGCCAGGCGATTAACCTAACCCCTCCGCAGAGGGTTAAAGCCTTGGGGGACGGCCCCCCTGAGGACAGAGGGATATCCAGTGCTGAAGTATACCCTACCAGAACCGTGCAGTGCACAACACGACCGGCCGAAATGTGACCCAACTGCTGGAAAGGCGCACCAACACGATGATTGTTGTACGCCGTCTGACGCTCCCGTTGACCTGTATTTATGGAGAAGAGCGAGTCCATTATATAAGGAGTACAACATACACATACATTAAATTTATGGGATTTGTTAGCGAATAAATTATAGGTAACGTTCTTAAACGAGCCAGAGCTCTTCTATTTGCTGATAGTTAAATGGTCCCAGGACTTGCTTTGTAAAACTAATGATTCAGTTACGTGCGATGAACTTCATTATCCTCGCTGCTTATAGGTTAAATGCTAACACTACAGTTCTTCTACAAGTATGAATTTGGAATTAAATAACCAGCGAAAATTGATATGACATTAAACAATGAAATCGAAACATACGCTTAAGTGTCAGCTTGAGAAATAGAGAAGATTTGATTTTTTTCTCTTCGGTCAAATGTTTTTTTCTCGAAAGAAATTGATGTCTTAGTGAAATAGAATCACAGATATCATAGTGATTAACATATGTCGTTCTAATGATACTGTTGTATAGTGGCGCGTACCACGTGACTTCCGGTATCTTGGAGGAATAAAAGACGTCGTGTTTCTTAAGCACGGTGAGAACAGAAAGATCTCACCGTGCTTAAGAAACACGAAACTGAGTACTGAAAGATCTCTGTTTTGTGCAGAGGTTTTTCAGCGGACTGTCTAGCATCCGTGCCGGACAATCAACGCTCCTTGGCAGACTTGAGGCCGAGGAGCCCCCGGCTTCGCCTGGGCCACGTTCGGGTGGGTGAGCTGCATCACTGACATCTGTGTCACCTTTGCATAGCACTGGACTTTGCTGTCCGGTTTAAGCTATAATCAGGCATACATGCCGGGACCCAAATTTGGATCCAAGTCCAGCTAGGCTCACCAGTCCAACATCGCACTAAATGGGCCGATGAGCAGCATATTCCAGCAGGGCTTAAGCCTTGGCTTGTGCCCGACCTTACCCTCCCCTAAGCCCCCACTATAATCGACGTTCGGGTCATTGACCTTGTGTCAAGTCCTGTCTGGTGGGAGGCAGAGAAAGAGATCGAGTACTGAAAGATCTCTGTCAGTAGTAAGACCAACTTCGGACGTAACACCAACAGCGCAAGACTTATAATATTTGTAGGACTGTAACACTTCAGTTAATAAATAGTTAACTCTATTTCACTGTGTATCTCTTCCTTAACTACGATAAAACAGATGCATTCTGGAAAAATGAAAAGAAAAAATAATGAATACTTGAAAAATGAATGTATAAAAATGAATATGATCCGTGTATAAAAAAAAATGAATATTTTAATAATCCGCAAATTTTAAATTTTCTTAAAACTATTTTCTTTAAATTACAGGGGCATTTTTAACATTTTGGCAATTAAGATAATTCAATTCATCACGTTTTAACTGAAATGTAACGTTTATATAAGAACATAAAAATATGTGTAGAAATGTTGTAACATTAGTTTCAAAACTTAATAAATCTTATTGTCTTGAAAAATTAGGCGGGCCATTCAGAAAGTCCACCATTTTGCTCATGACAATTCTAAATAAAAGTACAAATGTATATAAATCTAAAATTTTGACTTTGCTTAAATCGAACGGCACCAGGTGACCATGCTTTATGGCAAACCCTCTGAGTAAACTGGTTGATATATCTATTTTACAGCAACATGATAAAACAAATCATTGATAATTTTTTTCCTGCTTTGAAATTCGGGGAGGAATTCACGGGTGGTCCAAACAGAAGAGAAATCATTTTTATGGCCGGATGTGTGCCCTGTTTTTTGAAGCACAGAGAGATGCCCTTGAAAGATTACAACGAATGATCCTAAAAGTTCCTTGGATGATAATTGCAGACAAGTAATATCAGTTAAAACAGAATTGTGTGTTCGTTTGACTCGTACCAATCTCTTCGCCATATTCATTCTGATTTCATATATATATATATATGCATGTACTATGGTGAAAATTTAATGTTAAAAGCCCCTCTACAATGCGTAATATACAAAAGTGTTGAGCTATATCACAATATCTTATCAATTATAAAAGAAATATGCATATGAGATATACAAAATGTAAAAGTAAGGCGGGATATATATATATATATATATATATACCAACTTGGCTAATGAGGCATTATATATATATATATATATATATATATATATATATATATATATATATATATATATATATATATATATATATATATATATATATATATATATATATATATATATATATATATATATATATATATATATATATATATATATATATATATATATATATATATATATATATATATATATATATATATATATATATATATATATATATATATATATATATATATATATATATATATATATATATATATATATATATATATATATATATATATATATATATATATATATATATATATATATATATATATATATATATATATATATATATATATATATATATATATATATATATATATATATATATATAATGCCTCATTAGCCGAGTATGTACAGTGTTCGCCCATGATCCGAGAGACCAGGGTTCAGTCCCATGTCGCGTCATACCAAAGACTTAAAAAATGGTACTTGGTATCTCTTAACGCTCAGCATTATAAGGTACGTATCAAGGGTAGTGGAGCAATCCTGGGGAAAGAGTAGCGCCCTCCCCTACGCCTCGTTGTAGTAGCTTTTGAAAAGGAAACCTTCGGTTCACCCTCGACTAAGGTCGCTAACTTACTATATGTGTATATTAACAAGTTTGGTTGAATACTGCGGATTACTTCTGTTTTAAAATCTTCAAGTGAAGACGTTTAAGTTTTCTCACTAGTCTTCTTATGTCTGAGTCAAGTTGGTAAAGAAAGTAACCAATATTAGCCCAAGCGTTTTTGACTATCTTGCTGGTCATCTCTGGGGGTTGTGCTAGCTTGTTTGTTGCAGTGAGTTTTATTTATATTTATTTGAAGTGGTTTATATTTTTGAATTGTTCTTTAAATTATATATGAGCTTTGCTCATTCTGTTAGTATAGGTGGTTAGTTATTGAATATGTTGGGCTAATATAAGGTTATTTTTTTACCAACTTGACCCAGACATAGGAAGATTAGTGCGAAGACTTGAACGTTTTTACTTGAAGATTTTAAAAAAGAAACAATATATATATATATAGTTTGAATTTCAGTTCAAATATGAGATAATGCAGCAAGCATTTTGCTTTGCACCTATGCCTGTGAGGAAAGCCTGCGTATATCTCTGCTCCTCTAAATATATGGGTAAAAATACGACAAATTAGGCACCTTAGCTTTAATAAAAGAAGAAATCCGGGAGACTTGGAAATAACTTTAAAATTATACTCCTTTAAAAGGCTCCATTGACCATCATGATATGGTAAAGTCTATAAGTCTTACTGTTTTTTCGGCCGTCCTGATTCGTACTGTAGACTGAAAAAATAACATTACATATATATATATATATATATATATATATATATATATATATATATATATATATATATATATTGTGTTTTCGTTATGACTATTCTGAGCTCTTTTAAAATTGCACACTATTAGTTTCATGTTACTTATAAACGAAATACAACGAGGGCATAAATAAGGATAGAAAATTATGCATTCAATTCAACAGGTAAATGTTGCTGTCTATGTGCATATTGTATCTTATTAAATAGCATAAAAAGTCATCGTAAATTCTACTGTCTTCTAAATTCTACTGTCTTATTCTTAACATTTGCTTTTCATGAACTGATATATATATATATATATATATATATATATATATATATATATATATATATATGTGTGTGTGTGTGTGTGTGTGTGTGTGTGTGTGTGTGATATTTAAAAAAATAGATATCATTTGAAATGTTCAAGGTGTTTCAGAAAAATTGATTTCTTTTCATAATTTGATAACTTAATTAATTTTCTTTAAGATTATCTCAAATTTTAATTAGCATGTGTAGAAACAGCTCCAAATTTTCTTTAATGGTTGAACATATTGTCTTTTGCTGTGAATGGCCTTTCTGTATCTGAAAAAGATAAAAATCGTAAAACATTCCATATCCTTCGTAAAGTCATATGAAACAGAATCCATGTGTCTTTAATCAAGATAGTGTCATTTCCTCATTTAATGGCAAACCTCTGAAATTAGTTTATCAGCTAAAGTATAGATTGCTATTGACAAGTTAACAAGCAGTAGCCGGGTTAATACTATTGTATGGCAGCACCCCTTTGTACCCAAGCGAAATGCCAAGAAAAAAAAGCTAGATAGAAACTGCAAAAGTGCTGCGTGCTGTTTTGAACAAATTCTGGTACCAGCACCCTACAAAACAGTTGCTGTATGGCCACTTACCTCCAATCTCAACAACGATCTAAGTAAAACGAGAAAGACATGCTGGAGAAGTCATCAAGAACTTCCAGTGTGACATTCTCCAATGGACTCCTACACACGGACACACCAGGAAAAACTTACATTCATCAGAGCTGTGCAGACACAGGATGCCGTGTAGAGGACTTAACAGTTATGGCCAAGAGAGAGAGAGAGAGAGAGAGAGAGAGAGAGAGAGAGAGAGAGAGTTAAGAGAATCCGTGCTGTCTACATGACTCGATGATAAGGACACTGCAATTCTATCCTGGGCATTTACATTGGTTGAGTTCGTGTCATTCAATTTCCAAAAGAACTCATATGCTTTGAAGTTTTATAGATGGCGAAGTCAATTTACGAATTTAAATCATAGGTTAAGATAGTCCGACTGTCGTTAAACTTCAACAAAATAGCAGAATAAAACATTCCTCACGTGAAATACCTTCTGATGTTTTTTTTTGTTCCTATTCAACTCTTTTGAAGTTTATAATTCGCCTTGACTTGACTTGAAAAAAGTAACATAAATCTACTTGTAGCTAATTTTAAGTTTCTCGGATGTTTGAGCTGACAGCTTATTTGTTGTCAGTGATATCGTTTTTTTTTATCCAGATGCAATCAATGTGTGAATATCTTTGAATAAAGGAATCTTAGAGAAAATGTATACAGTGTGCGAGGCAGGAGTAAAAGTCACTTATAAATAAAGAAACGATGTTTCTCTGAATATCATGTGTTCTGAATGTATTTATAAGGTATTTGTGGGCAAAAGAGTTCTATCTTTCGTTAGAGCAATACATTTTGAAGGATGTGTATTCTGTTGTGTGATTTCCTGATGTGATTACCCGGGGGTAGTGATAAGCCTTGTCGTCGTAGTAGAAAATGTTCTCATATTGATTTCAACACATATTGATTTGGTTTAGTTTGGTTTGGTTTTACGGCATATCAACCATTGGAGGCTATTAAATGCTAAATCCTGTCTACATATATATATTAAATACATACATGATTTGTAAACACATTTTGTTGATATAACATTTTTAACATTATATCAAAAATATATATTTGACTTATAGATGAGACCTTAATACGTACTATAATTCTGGTTCAGACTGATAAATGTCCTTTCCGGACACTCACTGGGGCGGAGTTACTCCTCTGCAGTGATGTAGTTGATGTATTCTACAGCCTTAGCTGATTCTACTAGACATACAGGGTGGAACGATAGAATTGTCGTCCTAAATAAAACAACACTACAGTTTTATTTTAAGACTTTTATTGAAAAAATCAATTCAGGTAACTTGATTATGTAGTAGAGCTGACATCTATTCCATGTAGCCGCCTTCAGCCTCAATCACCGCCTCGAGACGGATCCGGAATTGGGAGCATGCCTTTTTCACAAGCGCCGGTGGGAGCTCGGCGAATACTCGGCGGATGGCAGCGATCAGGCTGGTTTTAGTGTTGTGGGAGGTCATGTTGGTGATGTTCTCGACGTATGACCAAACGAAATAGTTCAGTGGGTTCAGGTTTGGGGAGAGGGTAGTGGCCAGTGAGAGAAGGGTACAAAGTCGTAGCACTCCTTCTGAAGCCAAGCCTAGGTCTCTTTGGACTTGTGGGCCGGCGCCGAGTTCTGCTGCCACACCCAGGGTCTGCTACCGGCCACCTGATTGCACCAGGGGATCACCACACTCTTCAGCACATCCAGGTAAACTTTGGTGTTGACTTTCAAGCCGACTTCAAAGATGTGAGGTGGCATGATGTGGCCCTCACTTGAAACCACATCAAAGACCATAACCGTAGCTGGAAACTTTATTTTCATCACCCTGGGCACGTCCCTGTTATTCGTGGCAATCCAGATTTGCATTTTGAGGGTGCTGATAATGGTCCATTTGTCATAACTTGGATCGGTAGAGCGTATGAGTTGTACAGCGGCGCATTTCCGATCTCGCTCGTTCAACATTGTGTTACTTTCAGACACGATAGAAGGCTCCTATCGCTCTTGGGATTTGTACACAACTGGCCAACTAGTAGATGGTCTGCAACAAAAAAACAAAACCGGTTTTCATTAAACGGAAATGGAATCATGTCGTCTTTTCTAGGGCAACTATTTTATCGTACCACCATGTATTTGTGGTTTGAAACTTTCTTTTTGCTTAAAGATTTTGGTCATGGACGGATGAAAAAGATAGTTTGATGAAGGATAACATTACAGACCACACAGCAAATGCATTAAAGAACAATAGCATTTAAGTGATTTACATAACATAATACTATTTAAGTTTGATTTATCGGTTGGTTGTGTTTTATGGCATATCAACCCTTGCAGATTATTTAATAAAAAAACACAATTATACATACATGTTAAATATATATGATTTGTTAACGAACAGCTTCTAGATAAAATTTTTAAACAAACCATACTTCTTCTGTTTGCGCACTGCTAAACGCTACCAGAACTTGTTATGTAATATTGATAATTCAATTTAACATTAGTCATTTATTTAAATGATTTGTAAAATCATTTAAAGTTTAGAAAAGGATAACATATATCTATTCAACTCATAGATGCGACCATAACATGTAATACCACTTCCGGTCAGAGTGGAGGTGGGAGTAATGGCAATTAAGGAGTACTCTGTATTCCCTAAACCTCAAAAACTGGAAACTCACAATCAGATCGTTTACAATCAGTTACGTTTTTATATACAAATAATTCCAGAACACCGAATGAAACACAGAACCGGGTGCTAGGAATTTAACAAGGTTTTTTTAAAGTAGAGTAGAGAAATGTTTCTACCTAAAAACAATCACTTAGCTCAGGTCTTGTTACGACCAAATGATGTCAATCTATCTTCACCTCATCTGTCATGGCTCTCAATCCTTTTTCGGTTTTGTCCCAAGAAGTGACTGTCAAGAAAAAGTAACTGTCCCCTCACAATTCGAAGTGGGGCAACTCTATATTTTTGTTCGTTAGGCTGCCCCTAACAGTCTCATAACCAGAATAATTGTTGAAAGGTGGGTCTTCCCCCTCTGCAGAGATGCAGTCGACGTATTTTACAGCCCAAACAAGTGGTCTCCTGAATTTGAGCTACCTTAAAACTTGTAAGTTTAGAAATAAGTTCCGTTTTTGGAAAAGTATTTATTTGGCTTGTCTTACCTCATATCAACCATTGTTATTCATTATATTATATCAAAGTCAGTTAATCAATTATAATCTCCAATTCGACATTGTGGCAGGAGTACTACAAGGGGACACGCTATCCCCATACCTCTTTATCATCTGTCTACACTACGTGCTTAGAAAATCGATTGATAAAATCAGAGAAAACGGCTTCGAGCTGACAAAGAAAAGAAGCAGAAGGTACCCCGCAAAAATAATTACCGACGCCGACTACGCCGATGACATAGCGATACTGGCGAATACACCCAACCAGACCGAAACCCTACTAAATAGTTTGGAATGAGCCGTCACAGGCATTGGCCTCCTCGTCAATGCACACAAAACTGAATATATGTGCTATAATCAAACAGGCGACATTTCCACACTTGGCGGAACCTCTCTGAAACTGGTAGACAAGTTCACCTACCTAGCTAGCAGTGTCTCATCAACCGAAAACATATCGAAACGCGGCTAACGAAGGCATGGGCAGCTATCGATTGGCTATCGATCATATGGAGATCTGACCTGACCGATAAAATGAAACGCAGTTTCTTCCAGGCACTGCTCTATGGACGCACTACTTGGACGCTAACTAAACGGCTGGAGAAGAAGCTAGACGGCAATTACACAAGAATGTTGCGAGCAATATTGAACAAGTCCTGACGGCAACACCCAACACCAACAAGGCACCAACTATACGGCCACCTGCCTCCCATCACGAAAACTATACAAGCTAGACGAACCAGACATGCAGGACACTGCTGGAGAAGCAGGGACGAGCTCATAAGTGATGTACTCCTATGGACCCCCACATATGGCCGAGCAAAAGCAGAACGACTAGCTCAAACATACATACAGCAGCTATGTGAGGATACGGGATGTAGCCCTGAAGACTTGCCGGAGGAGATGAACGATAGGGAGAAGTGACGAGAGAGGGTCAGGGATATCCGTGATGGCGGCACGACATGATGATGATGATGATGGGTACAAAAATATAACTTCAATTCTATTTTAAACCGGTAAACACAACATACTTTGTTGCAGTGTAAAGTCTTTAAGAATCAGTCTTAAAATAAAATTCATAATCATTTGAACCAGCTAAATACTTCATACTCATTTACAATATCGATTTTTAGAGAGTCAATATAATAATAAGTTAGCGACCATAGTCGAGGGTGACCCGAAGGCTCCCTTTTCGATAGCTACTACACCAAGGTGTAGGGGAGGGTGCTACTCCATTCCCAGGATTGCTCCACTTTACCCTTGAACCGTACCTTATAATGCCGAGTGTTAAGCAAGGTGGTATCAAGTACCATTTTTAAAGTCTTTGGTATGACTCGACCTGGGATTGAACCCAGGTCTCCCGGGCCATTGGCGAACACTCTAACCGCTGGGCCAATGTCCCGGTAAACGCTTCATACTAAATTGCAATATCAATTTTTTAATATCGATTGTATTAATCATTAATCATTCAAACAAGTAAACAATTATACATAGTTGCTATATCAAATTTTCACAGAACAATGAATATATCAATAAAATTCAAAAGCATTTTAAATAGGTAAACACTTTATACTTAGTTGGAATACCAAAGTTCAATGTGCCTAGGAATTAGTAAAATTTATAATTATTTCAAGCAACTGAACACCTATTTGTATTTGGAATGTTTTGAACGCTAATGAACACATAAAACCATTTAAACATTATATCAAAAAAGATATATTTGACTCATAGATGGAACCTTAATACGTTCTACTATTCTGGCTCTAAATAGATTAGTAAAAAGTCGAATTGAAGAGAAGACTTTACACTTCAGAACTTGAGACTCGCCAGTGATGGAATAATTATTATTTGTAAGTGTGTTATCATTACTCCTTTGAGGTGCCCGTGGTGTCGTCGTTATCGTCGTAGGAAATGGACACGGCGACACGAGTTCAAATCCTGGACGAGACTGATTGCATTTCACATAGCACTAATACCCTTGGGGAAGGTATGAATCCAGTTATTCTCCCTCCAGCTATGGGTAAATAGTAGGACAGACTAGGTTCTTCAGCCTTTGTTAGGCATCTAGTCTAGGAGAAGGAAAACTCTGAATTCAAACCTGTTAAACTCCGCTTAAAAATTGACCTTGTGTCATATCTTGCCCGAGCGGAGGGGTTGGTAAATAGTATCATTACTCCTTTGAGATTTTTTTTGCCACCATTGTTAGCGGATAGATTTTCACTGAAGTTTGTATAAAAAGAAGATTCCTTAAGTTTCCAGGACACTTCTCAGTATTCTGACCGATCGCGCCAATTACAATTGGTAGGACCATCACATTTATCTTCCATATTTTTAAAATTAATTCTCCTCCAACGTTTACTTACTTATCTCTCTTTTCGTTTTTTTAAAATTTTGCTCTATGATCCTCTAAGACAGCAAAGTCGGCAGGTTATCTTTTTTTAGTTGACTTTCTTTAGGCCGGGCCGTCTGGCTGAGATTAGGTAATCTGTTTTTATCTCAAAATCCAAGCAAAGTTTGTGCGTCTTATTCTTCAGGACGAATTCTGGGTTGTGCATATACCATTTGTTCATAGGGTCAAATTTAAATATCTAGCACAATTCCCAGTTGATCATCTTTCCCACTCAGTCGGATCAAGTCTTATACACTTTTTACGCTAATTTTCAGCATTCGCTTATTATTATTATTATTATCATTATTATTATTATTTACTCATTAGAGTTTTTCACATCGGCGTTAGCTGATGGTCTTTCACTGGAGATTGAGTGACAGCAAGTCTCCTCAAGTCTCCAGGACTCTTCTCAGTATTCTGGCCGTTTTCAATGATGATGTTGTTTGGATGGTTTCCACTCGGCCGCTAACTTCCAAATCCTCCATGCCTTTTAATAATCCTTTAGTTACCGTGCCAAAAGCACCAATCATAATTGGCATAATTGTCACCTGCATGTTCCAGAGTTTTTTCAATTCTCTAGCAAGGTTGAGGTACTTATCTCTCTTTTCACATTCTTTCAGTTTTATTCTGTGGTCAGCCGGGACAGCAAAGTCGACAATTATGGAGATTTTCATTTTTTGTTGATTACTATAAGGTCTGATCTTCTGACTGAGATTAGGTGATCCGTTTGTATTTCAAAGTCCCATAGGAGTTTGTGTGAGTCATTTTCTAGGACAGATGCTGGGTTGTGCATATACACTTTGTTGGCATGGTCAAAATTAAATTTCTTGCACATTTCCCAGTGGATCTCATTGCCCACCCAGTCGTGTCTAGCCTTGTACTCCTTCTGAGACAATTTGCTGCATTCGCTTATTATGTGATTGATGGTTTCATCTCTGTCACCGCATAGCCTACATTTGCTATTTTGTTGCGTCTTATCTATCCTCGGCAGGATATGATTGGTTCTTATGGCACTGTTTTGTGCTGCCATTAGGAGAGATTCTGTTTCTCTCTTAAAGTTTCCTTTTCTTAACCATGTCCAGGTTTTGTCGTGTGCGATGTTGTTTATTAGTCGTTTAAAACGCCCATATAATTATTTTCCTTCCCATTTTTGTTTCCTAGTTATTATCATCATGTTATCTATCGTGTTGTCAGTATTGTATCAGTCACGTTCGTGTTTTTCTATGTAGTCTTCGAGTCGTTGTATCGATGTGTCAACGTTCTCTTCGATGCTGGAAAGTCCTCTTCCTTCCTCTTTTCTTGGTACATATAGTATGTTAACGTCATCTCTGAGATGTAATGC
The DNA here is from genome assembly GCA_963585895.1 of Sepioteuthis lessoniana. Taxonomy (NCBI): domain Eukaryota; kingdom Metazoa; phylum Mollusca; class Cephalopoda; order Myopsida; family Loliginidae; genus Sepioteuthis; species Sepioteuthis lessoniana. Next base: position 46,335,388 of record OY757929.1, on the reverse strand, counting down.
CTTAAGCATGGTCATAGGTTTTCTAGTTCTTTGGTCCATTTGTCTAAGTTTATCTCTGGTCCACTTGAGAAAGGGCCCCGAGTATCTAACGAGGGGTACAACCCGGGTATTTATTCCTTTGATAAGGATTCTGCTTGAAAGCTTTGTCTCGAGTAGTTTTCTAGTTCTTCTGAGATATTCTTTTCGAATGTTGTCTTTCATTTGCACTTGTTTGATGGTGTCAGCCTCCAAGATTCTGGCTGTGATTTGTAGGTCTCGTTTTCTGCGAGCGTCTGACCTTGTCTTGATTTGGTAGTTCTATTCCGTCAGTCTTATGTCGTTTGCCACTTTTCATGACGAGCAGGGCGCATTTTTCAATGTCAAATTCCATTCATATGTCTTGACTGTATATTCTAACTGTGTGTATTAGGGTTTCCAGTTCTTTTTCATTTTTTGCAAATAGTTTGATGTCATCCATGTACATTAGGTGGTTGATCTTTTCTTGCGATCTACCAATTTTGTATCCAGCCGTGCATTTTCTGAGTATGTGGTTTAGTGGCATCATGGCAATTATGTATAGTAGGGGTGACAGTGCATATCCTTGGAAAATACCTCTTTGGATCTTTGTTTCAGCCAAGCTTTTCCTCCTGCTGTTAATTCAACTCTCTAGTTTTTCATGTTTATTATTATTATTATTATTACACTTTGCAATTTTTTCACACGAGCGTTAGCTGGTTGTATTTCACCTGACTCTTCTCGTTATTCGGGCTGATCATATCAATGTTGGAGTCTGAATGATCCAACTTGTCCAGCCTCCTTCCAACTATTTGGGGACTGTTCCAAGCGCTCCAATTACAAACGGCATCACTGCCATCTTACGTTCCATAACTTTTTTAATTATCTGGCACAGTGTGAGTACTTGTCTCTCATCGTTTTCTTTGATTTTCTCTATTATTATTATTATTAGTGGTATAATAACTTTCATTACCATCATCCCTCATTAATAGAAAATCTCGGCGCTCGTTGACGAACAAAACGAAATAAATTGCACTTTATACCGATCAATCAATATTGGGACTTGGTTAAATGCCGTTCTCCCTTGGGCATGCGCAGAACAAACTACAATGACGAAAGGTGCATGATAGAGCACATTTTATGCTTCACGAAACATGGAAGCAGCTGATAATCTGGCCACTGGTCGTTTACTTCCACGTACAGTACTCTTGGCTTTGCGCTCAAAAACACAACATCTCCCGATCCATTGTCACCAACAGGAAATTGGTAGCCATTAGATTGGAACGACAATAAGTTTTAACTCCTGATCATTAACGAAGGCAATCCCATTTATCTAGCAAGGTAGTACACACACACACACACACACACATATATATATATATATATATATATGTGTGTGAGTGTGTATGTGTGTGTGTGTGTGTATGTATCTGTTCATACCTGCATATCCTTATCAGTCCACATCTATCTATTTATCTATCTATGTCATTTTGCACCGATCTCTGCTGTCACTGTTTATCTATCTATCTATCTATCTATCTATCTATCTCATTTGCGCCGATTTCTGCTTTCTCTGTCTGGATGTCGGTCTGTCTGTCTGTCTGTCTCTCTCTCTATCAATTTATTTATTTCATTTTGTTCCGATTTATGTCTCCCCTGTCTGTCTGTTTCATCTGCCTTCTCTCTTTTTCTAATCATCTATCTCTCTATCTATTTATGGTTATCGTCGACTCTCTTTGCGTCGAACATTAAACAGCTAATGTATAATTTATACATTTCAAAATACCACTGCTACTCTGTCTTATGGGAGACATAGCATATGGGATAACATCCAGTCCGGGCCAGAAAACCAAACCAAGTATTAATTAACAGGCAGAAAATAACGTTATCAAGTGGCTTTTGACGTTCCAGCAGAGTGAAATTAAAAGAAAGCAAAAAGGTAAATACTTGGATCTTGCTAGAGAGCTGAAATAACATGTCGATTACGGGGATTCTAATTGTTGTTGATGGAGTCTTTTAAGGCCTGGAAAAAAGACTTGGGGAACTGGAGAACAGAGGAAGAATCGAGGCTATTCAGACCGTATGACTAGAAAATCAACGAGAAAACTCTGGAGATTTGATGTCTCTTTTAAATAATTCCTGCTCTAAATAAGATGTTTTAGACGGCAGGTTAAAAAAAAAAATCCTAATCAAGCATAGTATTAGGAGAAACATTGCCTTGTGGATAAAATCCCTGGTTAAAAAATTACAACATTTACTGCTAATTTTATCGCTTTTTTTTACAATTCCGTAAAGCTAAGAGGATGTTGTGCATGAATCATTTCAAAAGGGTTTTCAGTGGCTGGAATTGATGCACATTGTAATGTAATGAAGGTATGTTATGATATAATAAGGCATCATCTGATTTTATAAAAGTTGTAGTGTTTAGGGCTCAAAATGAAGACACGCAGACAAGAGAAGTAGGTTGACAAATATATAACAATAACAAATATTCAGAATACAGGTGTTATACAACAGTTAGGAATGTCCTTCCGGTACTGTCAGGCAGCTTGTAGGTTATCGGTATTTGTCTTCTGTCCCACCAACTGGAAGAGTATAGCACAAGGCCTTTTTTAAGGTGGATCCGGGCGCTGGGCCCTAGCCCAGACATGCCCGGTATTCCAAAAAGTTCCTAGGGCCCCGACGGCATTCCCCTGAAAAGAGGTACCTCAGGCACCAGGGGATGAACCTAACCCCTCCAATAAGGGTTAAGGCCGGTGGGACGGCCCCCTGAGGCTCAAGGATGCCGGTCAAGGCAAACCTCGACCGACTGCCACTGGAACCAGGATACACCCGACCAGATTAGCGTAGCGATAAAACGTGGCTGACTGGCGCGCGTCCTAGTCCAGCTCCTCCCAGAGAGAAGTGCATACGCTCCACTCTGCTTGGAGGTTATCGCTATTTGTCTTCCGTCCCACCAACCGGAAGACAATGGCACAAGGCCTTTTTTTAAGGTGGGTCCGGGCGCATGGCCGTAGCCCAGACATGCCGAGCATTCCCCAAAATTCCTCGGGCTCCGTCGGCATTCTCCAATAAAGGGGCGCCTCAGGCGCCAGGCGATGAACGTAGCCCCTCCAAGGAGGGTTAGAGCCTGGGGGACGGCTCCTAGTGGCTCGAGGATACCGGTCAAGGCGAACCTCGACCGATTGCCACAGGAACCAGGACACACCCGACCAGATCCGCGCACCGAAAAAACGCAGCCGACCTAAGTGTGCCCCAGCCCAACACCTCCCAAAGAGTAATGCATACGCTCCACTCTGCTTGGAGTTTTTTTCTTCAAGTTTCAAGTAGAGTCGGTATATATTGAGGCAGAATTGCCTATTACCATGTAGGTAGGTTCCATGAAACAGTAAACATGAAAGCAATGACAAGGTCAATTGATTGACTGTCTGACGCCGAAAAAAAATCACACACAAAAAAAAGAAACAAACTTAAACGTGTACATTTAAAAGGAATTTCAAGACTCAATATTTCGGTATTTTAGGTTTTGACATATTTTGTAGCTATAAAAAAAAGTCAAGCTCACTTGGCGTGTCAGCTTCAACTTACATATTTACATCCAATCTTGAGAATTTAATTGACAGGATCGGGGCAATATGAGTTTCGCAGGTGCTATTTTAGGGCTTTGAGCAGTTGACTAGTAACGATTGGTCAGAATTCAGTTGGATATGTGATAGATATTGCCAAGGCTGTTTGTCGTGAGCAGGTGGCTCTATGATTAATGTGTACTACTGATTAGTTATATTAACAAAAAATGCAGGCTTCGTTTGCTGGCACCAGTGAGCTGAGTCTATTTCAATGGAGTTCCAAAAAACTTCTAAGTTTCCATATAAAAACGTTGTCTACCAACTTGATAAAATTACTTGACAGTGTCGAGAACGGTGTAAATCCCATACTGATATTTTAAATTGACTGACAGGATCCAGAGTGAGTTCCCTACTGTACACAGGACTCGTTTGTGTATCCGCAACGATTACCAGTTTAAAAATTAATCGTTTGAATTTGAATTACGTAGACCTCCATTGATATTATCATGTTGTCATATAATTCAAATTATCATCGTTGAATTAACGATTTATTATTGTGATCTTGTACCCTGACTTAGGACGTGAATTTCACAGGAATTTTATTCTCGTTCACATTCAGTTAAATAACAATCTTGACAGTTAATTCAAATCTTGAATCATTGAATTAATGCATTGTTGCTGTAAGTTGGGGAAATAACAATGGATCAAAGAAAGGGGCTACAAATGAACTGGCATTTCCAGGATCTAATGGGAAATCAACAAAGCATTGAAAGGGGCACTTTAGATTAGTGGTAATTAGGCTTTTGCTGTTACATGTGTATATAATACTACACACCATACACACCACACACACATATATATATATATATATATATTTCGTCAAGTCATGCTGATAGTACAATGTCACTTGACTCTTCTCTCCATTTGTCCCTATTGTATATTGTTCCTGGTAGATCGTCTAGACTGCATCTAGTGTCCGCATAAGAATGTAAGTCTTTGCTGATCGGCCAGCCCTAGTAAGTCCATATACAGGAGGACGTCACTTATGAGTTGTTCCTTACTTCTACAGCATTGCCTAGTATATATATATATATATATATAATCAGAGTTCTTTGTCGGATGGTTAGTTCCAGTAGTTCTGTTGAGAGGTACAGTCAGTATCAGGAGGCATTCCAAACAGAATTTAAAAGAGCCTGTTAGACCTCGTAACGTTATGAAAGGAATGGTAAAAAGGAGACTACAAGTTCATCCTAAAGATATCTACACGAACGCAGGACAGTTCTAAGTCACTACCGTTGTCAGAATTGAACAGACGCAGTTTAGAGTCATAACTAAGAGACTCCTATTGACGGCACGCTTACCTCTCTGCAGAGAATTCAATTGGTGTCTATTATAAACTTGCTATTCTTTTGCGGTTTATAATTTTTTACCTTGATATAGGACAGTGAGTGAAAACGCTTGCAATATTTTGATACGTATTAGTTTGGGACTCTTATATCACATGGCCAAAGCAGTTTAAACCGTGGAAGGCATTCACTGTTTTTGCTAGTGTCATTGTAGTTGGTGCTTCACATTGAGTGATTTAAAAGCCGTACAGATGAACGTGGTCTAATTCTAGAAATTATGGTCAACAAATTCAAAATAGGCCATAACCCAACGGAAGCAACCGAAAGAAAAAAAAAAAAAAGGCGAAGGCGACGTTGATCACAGTACAATAACCAGATGGTTCAAGAAATTTATCTTGGGTTGCAAGAACCTCAACCACCAAGTAAAGGAAGTAGAGCTAAAACCGTGGATTCCGAGGCTGTGCCCTTAGCCACAGAGGCAAATCCAGCGAGTAGCACTCGAAGAGTATCAGGTAAGGTCTGCATCTCACAGTTGATTAATATCTGTACTCCTGCCTCAGATGAGACCTGGTACACTTTTTACTAATAGAACTCTTTAGCGGGCCTACCCCCACCCACAGAAAAAACAAACAATTGAGCCTATCAAATACTAAATTTTAACTTAGCATTAAGTACAACGGAGACTTTTTTCCTGACTTTTACGGTTTATAACTTCCTTAATAAGCTAACAGATTTAACGATGATTTGCTTATGTCTAAGATTAACGTTTAAAATCTTGCACACTGAATTTTTGTAGATTCAATAATTCCATGATATCGCTGAATTTCTTAATTTACGACATTCCATTTCTTAAAAGAAATTCATGCCTATCTATGACATTTTGTTGGCTAATTTTGCAAAAAATAATTCAAGTTGCTTGATTATTATTATTATTATTATTATTATTATTATTATTATTATTATTATTATTATCTATTAGAGTTTTACACTTCAGCGTCAGCTGATGGTCTTTCACTGGGGTTTGAGTGACAGTAAGTCTCCTCAAGTCTATTGGACCCTTCTCAGTATTTTGGCCGTTCTCATTAATGCTGTTGTTTGGATGGTCTCCACTCGTCTGCCAGCTTCTAAATCCTCCAGTCCCTTTAATAATCCTTTAGTTACTTTACCAAAAAGCACCAATCACAATTGTCGCCTGCATGTTCCATTGTTTTTTCAATTCCCTAGCAGGGCCGTTGTCATTATCCTTCTTTTCACATTTTCACATTTCAGTTTTATTCAGTGGTCAGCCGGGAGAGCAAATTCGACAATTTTGCAAATTTTCTTTTTTTTGTTGATTATTTTTAGGTTTGGTCTTCTGGCCGAGATTTGGCGATCCGTCTGCATGTCAAAGTCCCATAGGAGTTTATGTGTGTCATTTTCTAGGACAGATGCTGGGTTGTGCATACACCATTTGTTCGTATGGTCAAATTTAAATTTCTTGCACATTTCCCTGTGGATCACTAGTTGTATCTAGTCTTATACTCCTTCCTTTGAGAATTTTCCCATTAGCTTTGGCTAATGGTTTTCCATTCGAGTTTGAGTGACAGCAACCCCCCAAGTATCCAGGGCTTAGTATTCTGGCCAGTCATAATAATGCAGTAGTTTGGAGGGTATCTACTTGTCTTCTTATTTCCATATCTTCCACTCCTTTTTAAAATACTTTATGTATTGTACCGAACGCTCCAATTACAATTGTTTTTAGTTCTCTAGCAAGGTCTAGGAACTTATCTATTTTTTCTCTTTCTTTTATTGCTATATTTCTCTAGCAAGGTCCAGGCACTTATCTCTCTTTTCTCTTTCTTTTATTGCTTTTAGTTCTCTAGGAATGTCTAGGTACTTATCTCGCTTTTCTCTTTCTTTGATTGCTTTTAGTTCTCTAGCAAGGTCTAGGTACTTATCTATTTTTTTCTCTTTCTTTTATTTTTACTTTGTGGTCTGCCAGTACAGCAAAGTCCACTATTCGGCAGGTTCTCTTTTTTTAGTTGACTATCGGTGGGTCTGGTCGTCTGACCCAGATTAGGAGATCTGTTTGTATCTCAAAATCCCAAAGTAGTTTGTCCCATTCTCCAGGATAGATTCTGGGTTGTGCATATACCATTTGTCGGCATGGTCAAATTTCATTTTCTTTCAAAAATACCAGTCAATCATCTTGCCCACCCTGTCGTGTCAAGTCTTATACTCTTTGAGCACTAATTAGCAGCATTCACCGATTATGTTATAAATCGTTTTGTCTCACTCACCCCATAACCTACATTTGTTATTTTGTAGCGTCTTATTTAGTTTTGCTTCAACATGGTTTGTCCTAATTGTGTTATCTTATGCCACTATTCGAAGAGATTCAGTTTATTTTTTAAGGTTTCTTTTTCTTAGCCATATGCAAGTCTTCTCGTTTGTGATTTAATTTGTTTGATGTTTGAAATATCCGTGCATTTGTTTTACTTCCCAATTCAGCATTTTTTCGGTTACTTACAATCCTTCACTAGTGTGAAAGAAGGTAGTAATGTACTTATGTTTTTTGTTGCCTTTTTTTGGGGTGGTGGTGATATTTTTCAGTTTCATTGATAGTTGTTTCATACAGAGATGTGCAGTTCCGCAAAGAGCTGTCTTTTACTATATCATATCGGTTGGGACAGCCAGATATCTTGTTTATATATTTGCCAGTCCCGTTCAGGATTATACTTAGGGGTCTTACTTCTACTGGCATGGCAGTAGTTTTAATGCACCATATTTTTCCAATTTCAAGGTCTTTGTATTTAAATATTTTATTATACCCTTTGACTATAATCTTTTGACACAGATATAACAATTAGAAGGCATGTTTTTCTTTTATAGCCTTTTTAGTACTATATCAGGACTATTGTTCTTTATTTTACTGCAAAGTCTTTGAGAGTAGAAGTTCCTTTTGTTTCTGCTCTTCCTTTTTGGTTGGTTTTTATAGAATTCTTCTCAATCTAGTATTCCTGTATTTTCCAATGAATATAATGTCGTATTTTATCCAGTCTTACTTTATATTCAATCGGTGCCAGGATAGGGCAATCGGACACTAAGTGGTCAATAGATTCAGTTTTTTATTCGCACAATCTACATATTGGGTATAATCCATTTTTATGAGGTTTGCCTGATAAACCGTACCGAGTGGGCCAATTACAACTACCGTCACAGCTTTCATAGTTCTTTAATAAGGTATCAGTATATGTCTCTCTTTTCACTTTCTTTGGTTTTCACACTGTCTGCTGGAGCGGCAACATCCACTATACAGCAAGTTGTCCTCTTTTTTCCTTTTTTTGTTTTGTTTGTTAATAATTACTTGGTCTGGTCTTTTGTCCGGGATTAGCTGATCAGATTGTATCTCAAAATCCCAAAGAATTTTATGTATCTAATTCTCTAGGATGGATCCTGGTTTGTGCATTATCATTATTATTTACTTTTTTCCATATCAGCATTAGCTGAAGATTTCTAATTGGAGGTTGAGTGACATCAAGTTCCCTCAAGCCTCCAGGACTCTTCTCTGTATTCTGGCCGATCTTAATAATACTGTAGTTTAGATGGCATGCACTTATCCTTTTATTTCCAAGTGCTCCAGTCCCTTTACCAATCCTTACGGGATTGTTTCAAGGGCACAAACGACATCTACATCACTTTCATGTCCCATTGATTCTTTTTAGTTCTTTAGCAAGGTCGAGGTACTCATTTCTCCTTTCACTTTCTTTTATTTTTAGACAGTGGTCTGCCGGAACGGTAAAGTTATTATTATTGTTATTCACTCATTAGAGCTTTTCACATCAGCGTTAGCCGATGGTTGTGACTGCAAGTCTCCTCAAGTCTCCAGGACTCTTCTCAGTATTCTGGCCGTTTTCAATAATGCTGTCGTTTGGATGGTCTCCACCCGTCCGCCAACTTCCAAGTCCTCCAGTCCCTTTAGTAATCCTTTAGTTACTGTTCGCAATACATCAATTACAATTGGTATAATTGGCACCTGCATGTTCCATAGTTTTTTCAATTCCCTAGCAAGGTCGAGGTACTTATCTTTCTTTTCACATTCTTTCAGTTTTATTCTGTGGTACTCTTTTAAGAGTTTTTCACTCCAGCGTTAGCGGATCGTTTCTCACTGGAGTTTGAGTGACAGCAAGTCTCCTCAAGTCTCCAGGACTCTTCTCAGCATTATTATTATTATTACTCATTAGAGTTTTTCACATCAGTGTAAGCTGATGGTCTTTCACTGGAGATTGAGTGACAACAAGTCTCCTCAAGTCTCCAGGACTCTTCTCAGTATTCTGGCCGTGTTCAATAATGTTGTTGTTTGGATGGTCTCCACTCGGCCGCGAACTTCCAAATCTTCTAGGCCTTTTAATAATCCTTTAGTTACCGTGCCCAAAGCACCTATCACATTTGGTATAATTGTCACCTTCATGTTCCATAGTTTTTTGTTTTTTTTTTTTACTTATTTCTCTTTTCACATTCTTTCAGTTTTATTCTGTGGTCAGCCGGGACAGCAAAGTCGACAATTTTGCAGATTTTCTTTTTTTTTGTGGTTGATTATTATTAGGTCTGGTCATCTGGTCGGGATTAGGTGATCCGTTTGTATATCAAAGTCTCATAGGAGGGTGATCCGTTATTTTACTCATTTGGGAGTTTTTCCCACCAGCGTCAGCCGATAGTTTTCTACGGGAGTCCGAGTGATGGCAAGTCTCCTCAAGTGTCCGGGATTCTTCTCTATTCTAGCCGATTTATATTGTAGTTTGGATTGTCTTCACTAGTCCTCTTATTTCGAAGTCCTCCAGTCCCTGTACTAATCCTTTGGTGACTGTCCCAAGAGCACCAATTACATTGGTACACCGTCACTTTTATGTTCCATAGTTTTTTCAGTTTTCTAGTTAGGTGCTGGTATTTATCTTTCTTTATGATTTTCGTCGGTTTTACCCTGAGGTCAGCGGGAACTTATTATTATAATTATTATTATTATTATTATTATTATTATTATTATTTACTCATTAGAGTTTTTCACATCAGCGTTACCTGATGGTTTTTCACTGAAGTCTGAGTGACAGCAAGTCTCCTCAAGTCTATAGGACTCTTCTCAGTATTCTGGCCGTTCTCAATAATGTAGTAGTTTGGATGGTCTCCACTCGCCCCCCCACCAACTTCCAAGTCCTCCAGTCCCTTTTGTAAACCTTTAGTTACTGTTCCAAACGGACCAATTACAATTGGTATAATTGTCACCTGTATGTTCCATAGTTTTTTCAATTCCCTAGTAAGGTCGAGGTACTTATCCTTCTTTTCCCATTCTTTCAGTTTTATTCTGTGGTCAGCCGGGACAGCAAATTCGACAATTTTGCAAGTTCTCTCCTTTTTGTTGATTATTATTAGTTCTGGTCTTTTGGCCGAAATTAGGTGAGCCGTGTGCATGTCAAAGTCCCATAGGAGTTTATGTGTGTTATTTTCTAAGACAAACTATAAGCCTGGGTCATTATTATTATTATTATTATTATTATTATTATTATTATTATTATTATACCTTAAGAGTTTTTCACGTCAGCGTTAACTGAGAGTCTTTCACTGAATTTGAGTGACAGCAAGTCATCTCAAGTCTTCAGGACTCTTCTCAGTATTCTGGCCGATCTCACTAGTGTAGTAGTTTGGATGTTCTCCACTCATCCTCTTATTTCCATGTCCTCCAGTCCAGTTCGGTGAGTGTACCAGGAGCACCAATTACAATTGGTATAAACGTCACTTTCATGTACCACAGTCTTTTCAATTCCCTAGCAAGGTCAAGGTATTTGTCTTTCTTTTCATTTTTTTTCAATTTTACTCTATTGTTTTTATCGATAGGCTATTGGTAATATGGAAGTAAAACTTCACCGATAAAATAAAAATAGCTTTTTCCAAGCAGTGGTCGTGTCGATACTGCTATATAGGTCCACCACATGGGCGCAAACAAAACGTATGGAGAAAAAGCTTAACGGCAATTACACAAGAATGCTAGTAGCTGCATTGAACAAGTCCTGGAGGTAAATCCCCACAGGACAGCAGCTGTACGGTTACCTACCACCCATCAAGGAAACTATCCCGACACGCGGGACACTGCTGAAAAACTAAGGACGAACTCATAAGCGATATACTTCCGTGGACCCCTTCACATGGACGAGCAAATGTAGGACGACCAAAGGTAGGACGACCAAAGGTAGGAGAACCACCAAGAACCTATCTACAACAGCTCAGTACCGATACAGGATATAGCCTGTAAGACCTCCCTGGAGCGATGGACGATAGAGACAGGTGGCAAGAGAGGGTCAGGGTGATTCGTGCTAGCAGTGTGACATTATTATTATTATTATTATTATTAGAGTTTTTCACATCAGCGAAAGCTGATGGTCTTTCACTGGAGATTGAGTGACAGCAAGTCTCCTCAAGTCTCTAGGACTCTTCTCAGTATTCTGGCCGTTTTCAACAATGCTTTTCTTTGGATGGTCTCCACTCGGCCGCCAACTTCCAAACCCTTCATGCCTTTTAATAATCCTTTAATTACCGTGCCCAAAGCACCAATCACAATTGGCATAATTGTCACCTTCATGTTCCATAGTTTTTTCAATTCTCTGGCAAGGTCGATGTACTTATCTCTCTTTTACATTCTTTCAGTTTTATTCTGTGATCAGCCGGGACAGCAAAGTCGACATACTTTATAGATCAGGTGACATTAACCTTATTATATATGCATACACAGTTACTGGAGTATTTTTTCACTGCGACTTAGGGCAATGTTTCAAGTTTCATGTTGAATTGTCATTGGTTTGATTTCTTTTTTTTTTATCAGAAAATCAGGTTTCAATAAGATTATAGTCGCTGTCCACTTATTTATGGTTGATACTGTATTCTATTAAAAAAAAAAAAAAAAATTGTCTTTAAAAGAAATGTATTGATGTAAATTGTAAGACAAAATAGGATATTATATTTTTGTTGAGAGATATTTATTAAAATAAACAATAATGTTTTTAAAAGCGAAAGAAAAAAAATAGAAAAAAAAAACATGTTGAACATTGTTCATCATTTACATTTAGCGTTTCAATTTCACTTGTGTTGATAATTGTCTATGAAGCACCTTGCTATCTTTTTTTTCATTCTTTTCATTTACTGATTTTTTTTTGTTTTCTGTTTTCTTTTTTTTTTTCAAAAGGAGTTATCTCCACCTTGACACATTAGTTTCGTGCCTGCTCGAGAATGCAACTTCTCTTAACATATTCCACATCACTACTAAACACTCGGATCTGAACACATTCCTGTCATACTAAAGTTAATTAAAAGGTGCCATATTATAGGAGGATATTCATTGTTAAGACCTCACCAAGAGAGGTGGGGACATAGTGATTGGAACGGACATTTACTGAAAATATAGACGGAAAGCACAGAGAAAGCAATAAATATATAGATACGTGGATACACATAAATATATAGCAGAATTTACAGCATCTATCTATCTATCTATCTATCTATCTATCTATCTATCTATCTATCTATCTATCTATCTATGTCCACACGCACACACACAATGTTATCTATCTATCTATCAACACACACACACACATGCACCATGCTATCTATCTATCTATCTACACACAGTGTTCTCTAACGATTTATCTATCGATTTACTATCTATAAATTATATATCAACCTATATGCACACACACACACACACACACACACACACACACACACACACACACACACACACACACACACACACACACACACATATATATATATATATGTGGAAAAAAATTGAAAAACAGTTATCCAAAACTGATGAATTTATTTATTATCTATTTATCTAACTTTCTCTCTCTTTTCACACACACACACACACACACACACACACACACACACACACACATATATATATATATATATATATAAGTAAATTTGGCGACCTCAGTCGAGGGTGACCCAAAGACTCTCTTTTCAATAGCTACTAAACTGAGTTGTAGGAGTGGGCACTACTCCATTCCTTAGATTACTCCACTTTACCCTTGATCCGTACCCTACAGTACTGAGCATTAAGTAAGATGTAATCAAGTACCATTTTTGAGTCTTTGTATGACATGACCTGGGATTGAACACCGGATGATTACCTCTATTTGTCTACAATTTATAATCTTTTTTCATGATATAATTCGCCATTTATAAGTGTGTTCTCATATCTATCTATCTATCTATCTATCTATCTATCTATCTAAAACTACTTTCTCTGCATAAGAGGTTAACACTATGAGGTATATAATCTTTTTCTATGTTACAATTTTTCACCTATGAGTGTATTCTAATAAACATCTATCGATGTATCTATCTATCTGAAATCAAGAGTAATCCGCCAAAAAGCCACAGGTTTTTGACATCAGGAGGGAATAGGTATTTCCTATTTGTAGAACAGTAAGTGTAAACTGAATTGTGAACAGTTGTAATGTTTTTGTGAAATGGGCTTGTTAACCGTCGCGCTACAGAGACACCCTATCTATCTATCTATCTATCTATCTATCTATCTATCTATCTATCTAGTCTTTTAATATCCATCCATTTTTATATATATATATATATATATATATATATTATATATATATATATATATATATATATATATATATATCGTCCATAGTATGTCATGAAGTTAACCATGATTGCTACATTCTCAGCATATAAAAAGGAAAAAAAATCCCTGCAAGGAGACAAAAAGCTCCACCCCTGAGAAAACCAAACAAGATGAGTGGAATGTCGAAAGCTGTTGACAGACTGTTGTGGAATTTTCAGTTGTGATCACCTGCTCTTGCAGGGGCTGTTACATCAGCTACTTGTTGTCAGCTACGTGATTGTGATTGTAAGACGAGATACTCTCTTGCCCTCTGGAGAGTGAACATTAGCACGTGCTTGCAAGATGTTCACTACTCCCCCGATTACTTCGGAGGATCAAAGGAAGTTCTCCGGTTGGAAGAGAGAGAGAGAGAGAGAGAGAGAGAGAGAGAGAGAGAGAGAGAGAGGAGGAATGGGAGAGAGAATTTTTTTACACATGTAGTCATAAAACTAGATACAAGAGAAGCGGAGATAGATAGATAGATAGAGAGAGAGAGGGGGGGCGGGGATGGGATGAGAGAACTTTTTTTACACATGTAGTCATAAAACTAGATTCAAGAGAAGCGGAGAGGGATACAGAGATAGATAGATAGATAGATAGATAGATGATAGATAGAGAGAGAGAGAGAGAGAGAGAGAGAGAGGAAGAGATCTGCTAGCGAAACTTACCAATGAAATAGGGAAAAAGGAATGTTTAACCTTAAAAAAATATTCTAAAGATTTCAAATCTCCACCCCCCCACAAAACAGAAAAACACCGTTTCCCCCTGAAAAAAAAAAAAAACATTAAAAAGGAAAAAAATCAAAGTGTGAATGAAAAACAATGCTCGAGTTAATGTATCTTCGGCAAAACACTCCTGCAGAACAGATGCTGGCTTTTATATGCTAAACTTTGGGCTAAGAACGCAAGGCAGGAAAATTGTGTAACGCTAAAGTTCCAATAGAAAGAAGGTCTACATGCGACACTGAAAATCAGCATACAAATATATGAATATCTTTTTTTTATTTGTTCAAGTTCAAATAACAACGACTGGAACCAATAAAATGTAAGCACCTAATTCTATGTGAAATATAAACCTATTCGTCTACAACGTGAACGACTCCTTATATATATATATATATATATATATATATATATATATATATATATATATATTCATAACGACAGGTTTAAATACCGACACATAAGAAAAACATTTATTAAAGAATATGACTCTTCAATTCAGCAAACATTTATTTACGATTTTTAGTTTTTGACGCTGTGTACAAAATATATCACAATGAAATGTTGTGATTGATATCTGTTGATATCTGAAATTTATCATATTTTTATAATATCAGAAAAGTAAATGATGAATTCATTTATGGACTTATCAAAAGAAAATAGTTGCTTTTGTTATAAAAGCAAATTTTGGCCCATTGAATTGGCTTTTAATGCAACATACGGACAAATTTTATCCCCCTCTCCAAATGCACAGAAATAACTGTTCATAGAATAAACAATTAAATGCTGGTTCATGCTGAAACTAAACAAGTGCTTGTAACTACCTAGCGTGTGCATATTATATATATAAATATATATATATATATATATATATATATATATATATACATATACATATATATATATATATATTACATATATATATATACATATACATATATATATATATATATACATATATATATATACATATACATATATATAAATATATATATATATTATATATATATACTATATATATATATTAAGGCGATATTTTCTCTTTGAAACATGTTTGATTAAATAAGACATAAACTTCGAGTTTACCAATTTTATATTTGATCCATTTAAGTCTTCGTATGCGTCGTTTAAACGATGGATTGAATGAATCCAGAAAGGTACTGTATTTTTCCAAGTACTTAAAGCCCTAATAGGAAGCATCTTCGAAGGTACTACTAATATATATATATATATATATATAATGGGCAAAGGGTTCGCCAATGTCCTGGGAGACCGAGGTTCAATCCAAGTTCAAGACACACCAAAGACTCAAAAATGGTACCTGATGCAGCCTTGCTTGACATTCAGCATTATAATGTACGGATCAAGGGTAAAGTGGAGCAAATCAAGGAAAGAAGTATTACTCTACACTACACTTCGATGTTATAGCTAATGAAAAGAGAGCCGACTTTACAAACTTTTACTATATATATATATATATATATATATATATATATAATATATATATATATATATATATATATATATATATATATGTATATATATATATATATATATATATATGTATGTATATATATATATATATATATATATATATGTATGTATATATATATGTATATGTATATATATATATATATGTATATATATATATATATGTATATATATATATATATATATGTATGTATATATATATATATGTATATGTATATATATATATATTATATATATGTATATATATATATATATATATATATATATGTATGTATATATATATATATATGTATATGTATATATATATATTTATATATGTGTATATATATATATATATATATATATATATATATATATATATATATATATATATATATATATATATATATATATCCTGAAAGTTATTAAACTCTTACATTATTACTATTATTTCAGAACTATAATTTTTTTTTTTTTGCTTGGGTTTTATGCCGTATCAACATTAGTAGGTTATTTAATGCCAAATCGATTTTAATACAAATGAACCGTTCCATTTCAAACAGCTCCGTTTAGTATAAGTTCACAGTTTAATTGTCAGAAACATTTCTATTTCAATTCTATTCAGTTTAGTCGAAGAGTTCTTGGCTTCATGAGTTGGGTGTTCGCTGATGGTCCGGGAGACCGGCGTTTAATCCCAAGTCGAGTCATTCCAAAAACTTTAAAAAATGGTGCTGGATGCCGCCTTGCTTCACACTCAGCATTGTAAGTTAGAGATCAAGGGTAAATGGAGTAATTCAGGGAATGGAGTAGCGCCCTAGCCTACACATCGGTGTGGTAGCTATTGAAAAGGGAGCCTTCGAGTCACCTCGACTAAGGTCGTCAACCTTTATAAGTATAAATTTTATTTACACACTGCTAAATGTCAAAAAGTTCAGTTTCGAGCAATTGAGTTTAGCATAAGTACGCAGTTTACACCCATAGATTGGACCCTATCAGGTACAATCACTCTGAGCCAGAGTGGGACCTGGGAGTGATGGCAATGTGGTATTCCGCATTCCCAAAGCTCTGGCATTATTGGACCTCAACATCAGATTGTTTAGTGTCATATCCGGGACACTCGTTTGGAGGGGTCTTACCCCTCAGCAGTATGCAGTTGGTGTATTCTACCACCGAAGGCGACAAGGTAATCAGCCCTACAAGTTTTATAAAAAACCAATCACCTGATTAAACCTTATTATCTCTGATATTGGAAGAATTTAAAACTAGACTTCTTTATGTATTTAAATTTTCTGTCGGATTAGCAGGATATATTTTTTTTTTATCCGAGTACTTTATATCTAATATAATCATATAATTTTGTGCACATCGCACTGAAAAATGAAAGGCGATAAGGTTTCTTTGTTTAATGGCATATAAACCTTTGTAGGTATTTAATGCCAAAGCCATCCTTCTAGAAGAACAGTAGTGTACTATTTAAGCTATAATTGGAAGCATAAGAGATTTCATACGTTTCTCAAGGGTACTTGTCCGAAAAGTGAACGTAATAGCACGACTGGAGTTCGAACTCGCTTACTATGATTACGCAATCCATCGCGTTAACCATTATCCCACAAGGACACTCCCCCCCACGAATGGCCGAAAATCCTTGATGCTGTAGTAGGTAATGTGATGTAATGCGGTATCACGTTATAAGCGAGTTCTAACTACTGTCGAGCTTTTACTTTCACTTTCGGATTCATCATCATCATCATCATCATCATCATCATGTCGTGCGGCCAGCATGGATATCCCTGACCCTCTCTCGCCACTTCTCCCTATCGTTCATACTCTTCGAAAAAGTATGAAATCCCTGATCCTCTTGACTGTGGCTTTGGAATGAAATAGTTCACGAAAATTTATATCCTTTTTAAACAAAGAAAATGAACCAAATCACAAAAAAAGCAAAAAACAAAACAAAACAAAAAAAAGAAAAAAAAAAAAAGCAAACAAAAAAAAACAACAAAAAAACAAAACAGAAAAACAAAAACAGCTGGAGAATCATGACTTCAAACGAAGTGTCAAATAAATCTGTTAACTACTTGAAGCCATATAATTGTGTATACGCAAATAAGGTTAGGGAAGTGCGTACATTTATATTTATATTTTCTATGAAGTTGTTTCTTAAAAGTTTCCTTTTTTTTTAACATGAATTTATATAATTTCAAATATTCTTATATTATAATTATATAGTTTCAAGTACCGTATTTGACGGTATATAAGACGCACGGGCGTATAAGACGCACACTAATTTCGGCTGGGCAAATCAAGAAAAACAAAAAAAAACAAAAAAAAAACAAAGTACTAATACTAAACGTGATGAATTAAATAATAGGAATATTATCAATGATATCATTTTTAATCTGCATAATTGCCTTGTGAATAATGAAAATAGGTATACGAAAGCTACTCTAACATCTAAGCTAATATGAATTGTCAGGTTGCTAATTTCGACCAACTATCACGAATTTAAAACCTCCACATGGCCTATATGACGCAAAGGAAGTTTAAAATATATTTTTTGTAAATATGCCATCCAGTACGGTAGTTATTTCTATTTTATGATATATATTAGTACTATATACGTAATATTAATGATGTATATATATATATATATATAATGTTAAAAAATACATAACATCAATAATATATATAAAAAAATAATAATATCAATAACATAAGTAGGTAAAACTGGTGACCGCAGTGATGGGCGACCCGAAGGATCCCTTTTCAATAGCTACTACACCGAGGTGTAGAGGAGGTCACTACTCTATTCACTGGATTGCTCCACTACCCCATTGATCCGTACATCATAGTGTTAAGCAAGGCGGCATCAAGTACTCTTTTTTGAGTTTTTGTATGACTCGACTGGGAATTGAACCCCAGTCTTGCGGACTATTGGCGAACACTGTAGCCATTGGGCCAATATAATATCAATAATAATAATAATTTATTATATGATTTCCCTTTGTAATTTCTCTTTAATTAGAGTAATTTATTTGCGCAGAGCCATATGGTTTGGTTTAGCTTGGTTTTATGGCATATCAAGTATTGTAGGTTATTAAAGCCAAATCCACTTTTATACATATAAATAATTATATTTCAAACAATTCAGTATAGTAGAAGTATAGTTTTTGTTTACACACAGGACACTCGTTAGTGGGGGTCATCCCCCTCAGAAGAGATGCAGTCAGTCTATTCTACAGCCCAACTGATAAAAATCAATATGTTTGATAATTCAATAATTAATGATTAATAATTTAATTAATTTGATAATAAACAATAAACTTCAAGTAACTATACTTAAAACAAATAATCTACAGTTAGATAGTTGCAAGTATTTCCATCGAATACAAATATTTCAAAAACAGATCTATTTGACTTATAGCTGGGACTATAAAAGGTACTACCACTGCGGGTTAGATTAGACCTGTTGTATTTTGACGCTTGACCGAGCCGTCAATCAGAGATTTCTCTAAATAGATTGCACCTGTGTAAATAAGCGAAAGTAGTCGCGTAGTTCATCGGAAATCGTGGGTCTTATGAAATGATATATGCTGATGCATACGTGAGAGTCTCAGTCAGTATTAGTCTTGATTCAATGACCGCTTTCAGGGGAATTGAATCAGTTGAGAGAGAACCGTATCTGAAGGAAGTCAAGCAGCCCTCGGGCGAGAACCGGTGGAGAACGTCTCATCGTGGTATGGTCAAGAGAAGAAGCATGGTATGGTCTGTCTCTCTCCCACATCACAGAAGCTTCAACCCCTTTTGAGAATAAATGTGTAAGAGTTATATTTTTTATAAAGAAATCTTGTGGTTCTTCTCTCATCATGAGTATATAACAGACAGAGCTGACCAAAAGTCCTATACATAATTTGAAACATCATAAATTTATTTCAGCTTGTCTCTTCATATGAAAAACAACCTCTAAATTATGTGATGGCTATCTGAAAAGGATGCTTGCTCACATGAAGTGACCAGCTGAAATAAATCTATAATAGCTGAAATAAATCTATAATAGCCAAATGACGATCTGTTGAGTTTTTCTTCCAATTATATATATATATATATATATATAATTATTTTTTTTCTTTTTTGTTCTGGATCAAAAGAAAGAAAAAACTAAATATTTCTTGCTGATTACGTCCACTAAGTTATTTGTTTGTATTCTTTAATTTATTTATTTCGTTCTTACATACGTGCATGTTTCCAGCTTGTTACTTTCTCCACAGAACCTATGTGGCACAAGGCTATATGGATGCCGCATCTAATGAGACTCGAACTCACTAGTGTAGATTTCTTAGTCGAATGTTTTTTTCAGATTTTGTATCGGTTTATGTAGAAGCTACTATGTTATGTTAGATTTTTCTTCCTCCACCTCCTTTCCTCTTCTCAGAATGTGTCTACTGGTCTGTCTTTACCCTAATTAGTCTTTGATATATATATATATATATATATATATATATATATATATATATATATCAGGTTAATCTAACAACCCCCTTAACTTTATAGATATATCATTAATAAATAACAGCACCTTAGAATTTAAAGACTATCATAAATCTACTCATAAAAATTATTTTTCATATATATTTAACGGAATGTCTACATCATATTCTAAGCACAAATGTATTAACCTCCATCCGACGAGGGTCATTAGACCTAAAATAGATTTATAATGGAACCTCTGAATTTAATTTTTTTTCTGTTATATATATATATATATATATATATATATATATATATATATATATATATATATATAAATGTTTTTGCTCTGCATGTGAATTTCGATATATTATAATCTAAAATTAATTATATATTTGATAGCCGTTGACATTGAACACTCAAATAGAGATTCCAATTCACCATGGATAATAATTTAACAGTCTAAACTCTAGACTATTTTCCTCGGATCATATATATATATATATATATATACACACACACACACACACACAAACATATATATATATATATATATATATATATATATATATATATGCATATTGAAATGAGTAGTTCTGCAAGTGATGTTATTTTATATAACAATGCTCTATACGTGTTTCCAGACTTTTGAGTTGTCTTCAGGAAGCTTATAATGGTTGGGCCAGTCTTTTTGTTGTTTTTTTGTAGAGGAGATTGTTTTCATTGGGTTGTGTTTTTTTTTAATTATAGAATTTGTGTCTTTTAATGTCTTATTTGAGGTAATTGTCTGTGAAAACCTTTGACCTCAGCAGAATTTTTTTAGCATATTTTTACAATTATGTACTCCGTGTGTGTGTTTAAAAGAGAAAGTGTTTGAATCCATGTATACACATATATTTTCCGGGTTGTTGTTTTTTTCCTTTCTCTTACTTCCTCTCTGAGTCAAATATGAGATCGTGTGTGTATGGGCATATGCTGTGTTTGTGAGCTTGCAAGTAATGTGTGATTCTTAATTCATGTGTGTGTGTGTGTGTGTGTGTATGTGGCTTTATATTTTTCAATGAAATTGTATATATGAATATATAACCATTAAACCACGATTATACCATGCAGACCATATTTGTAATCTTTACCGAAGTAGGAAATGGACACGGTAACCCAAGTTGAAAACCCTGAACGAGGCTGTTTGCATTCCTACCCACCATATACATATATATATATATATATATATATATATATATATATATATATATATATATATATATATTCTCACGTATTTCCGTACATGATTCTGAATGGAGGGTATTGTTCTGGCAACAGAACTTTATATATTTCCTATGCAGAATAATGAACAGAAATACGTGAGAATATATATTTATATATTCTCACGTATTTCTGTGCATGATTCTGCATAAGAAATATATAAAGTTCTGTTGCCAGAACAGTACCCACCACAAACGACAAAATGGTGTCTGTTTACGATAGTGAAATATATAAAACAAATGGCTTGTCAACACGTGAATTTCCACATAACCAGAAGCAATATGATCACCTGCAATTTTGTCTCTCCGATTTGCAGTTCAAGAGTTGACGCTTCCATTCTGCTCTCTTAATTGGCCGTCAATTGGACATGTTTCCAATATTTCCTCGGAAAACCAAGAGCAACTAATAATTCCTTCCCTAGCGCGATTAGAATCACATACATCGTATTTCTATTAGATCTACATTGGAATCAGTGTCTGGTGGAACCGAATTTAAAACAAGGAGACATTCGGCTCGATAAATATCAATCTTCTGTGTATGTCCGCAACAGTTTCGTGGAATTAAGTTTAGGTATAAAAACATACAATATATATATATATATATATATATATATATATATATATATATATATATATATATATATATATCTGAATGTGTGTATGTATCTGTGCATTTATACGTAAATTTAGTTATAGCATAGACTTACACACACACGTATATAATCGTCACGTTTATCAACACAGAGATACCAATAAACTCACACACACCCTATATATATATATATATACAAATATGAAAAGAACAAGGTATTAAGGGAATGATCTTATTTTTTTTGCATTATTGGCTAACGTGATACGTACCTTTTTTTAAATATCAAACCATCATCAGGGCAATTATATTAGATTTCACAATTAAACGAAAAAATGCGGGAACTCTTAGTATTTTATTACTGTCAATTGTGTGCTATTTTAAAACAGTATGACGAAATTAATTGTTAAAACATAGCGTATTTGCTAATACATATATCAATTAAGGAGGCATTCAAGGTGTAATGGTTACGGTCGTTGGAAATGGACATAGTGATACGAGATCAAATCGGGGACGTGACTGTTTGCATTTCACATTGCCCTTATACCATAGGGAAAGACATGAATCCAATTATTCTCCCTCCAACGCTCAATAAAAAGTATAACAGACTGGGTTCTTCAACCTTAGTATGGCAATTGGTCATTGAGAAGGAAAAATCTATATTCAAACCAGTTAAACTCCGATTAAAAAATGGCCTTCTGCCGCATCTTGCTCGTGAGGAGTATATATATATATATATATATATATATATATATATATCAATTATCATATATATTCACTTGAATCTACATTGAATTTTATATTCACTAGTGATGTCACTATATATCTATATATAGGCTGTCTCAATATACATGGTACATATGTAACCGCCAATAACTCTACTAATAATGATGTGTTCTTTTCTGATTCAGATTTGAAAATAGTATACTATATCTAGTGTTAATCCTCAATCACAATGCCTGGGACAAGAGAGGAAACATATTTTGCGTCAATACTTATTTGGTGACAAACTCATTTAAAACTGTCTCAAAATCGACGTAACCTATAGATATGATGATGATATATTACTGAGACTAGAAACGCAAAAAAGAATTGCATGTCCTGAAATATGATTTAAAATATCATTGATTTGAGGTCTCTCGCTCAAAATATGCATTTTTTAAAGGATGTAATCCAAATACCCGCAACTGCGCTTCTCTCAGTAATAGATTATTATCATATTAATCCGTTGCATTTATTTTCTGTGTCTGTGTAGGTGCATAATATCGGAAGGAACACATTTTTATTTGAAAAACGTTATCTTAAAAACATGCGAAAGTGCAAGTTGAGCAGGATAAAAAAATAATATATATATATATATATATATATATATATATATATATATATAACAGTAGGAATCTAGCAGTAATTGGGTAGCCAAAAGAGGTGGGCTACAATATCAATGATATATGTTTTGTCCTGCTCTACCGATCGGCGTATTGATTAAAGTGGTGGGTTTCGATGTCAAAGTAAGCAAGTTCGAACTCTAGTCTCACTATTACGTTCACTTTTAGACGATTATCGTTGGATAAGGTACGGACCTCCCTATCCACCTAACCCGGTTCTAGGATAAATAGTATCTCTTATTTTCTTCGACAAGTTTGGCTTTGGCATTAAATAAACCATGAAGGTTGATATGCCATTGAATAAAAAATATAACCATGTCAAATGCCTTTTTTCTTACATTATCACAAACACTGCATGATTTTTGCAATAATGATACAACAAAAGAGAGCTGACTGAACTTCGATATATTTTATGTTATATATATATATATATATATATAAGTCCTGTACGGCCACCTACCACCCGTCTTGAAGACCATTAAGATTAGACGAACAAGACATGCAGGATACTGCTAGAGGAGCAAGGACAAACTCATAAGCGATGTTCTCTTATGGACCCCTTCACATGGACACGCAAATGTAGAGCGACCAGCTAGAACTTATCTACAACAGCTCTTTAATGACACAGGATGTAACCTGGAAGACCTGCCGGAAGTGATGGATAATAGAGATGGATGGCACGAGAGAGTCAGGGAAACCTTTGCAAACAGCATGACATGATGATGAAGATAATATATAGACGTGGAGAACTTGTTAGAAGAATAAAAAAAAACACAACTTTTTCAATTATGTTAAATATATATTGGATACAATTATCTTTAGAAAGATTAATTTTGGGTTCTTTGTTTAATAGGATTGAACCCCGGTCTCCTGTACTATTGGCGAACACTCTACTCATTAGACCAATAGCCAGGTTAAATCCAAGAATTACATAGGTATAATCATTCTTTAAATTTTCAATGAGAAGTGTGAAGAAGCATCAACAAATTTGACTAAAAGTTTTTTGTCCGAAGGGTCAAAGAGATCACTGGAAATATTATATTTTCTAATTGTAGAAGTCAAATGACTCACCTGCTAACATGGCTGACTTCTTGAGTCTTCTTTTATTTCTTGTAAAAATATACAAGAAGGCACGAGGCCTTATGGTTTTGGGGGAGGGGAAAGGAGCGGTCTTGCTTTAACTATATTTTCTAAGGGAACCTAGCTAGCCACATTCGCCGACCCATTCAACAATACAATGTATAATCACTCGTCCGTCGCCATGCACGCAGCAACCACCAAAATACTACATTTGCTCTATGAAAAAGTCCTACTTAAAACCCGAAAGTGATGCATGATTTTATTTACAATGTATGATTTTTTACAATGGATATGATGGGAATGGGAGAAAAAAACCCGAAAAACATATATACACGAAAAACAAGGAAAAAATTCCCCGTTTGGTTTCCCTCCCTTCCCCCGTCTATAATATTGGAGGCCGACCGTTTTCCGGTTCGAAAATACCGGAAACAAGCCGGACCTCCGCTAGGTGGGGCGGGAATCCTACTCTACAGGGAAAAAAGAAATAAAGGGTCGAGCTCGGCATGGGTGGATAGAAGCGGGTAATATGATTTTTACATATGAATGTTCAAGATCTTCAAAAAGCGGACTGGGATACAGGTTGAAGTACAAAAAATAATGGGGGTGGGCAAGATCTTGAGTGCTAGCGACTAAATGACGGGGACAATGACTCACAACATACTGCTAACTAGGTTACAAGGGAAAAAATCCTACTTACCAAGGGTGGGGTCCCTAAGGACCCGTACCATAGACGCCATGGGCCGGCAGAGGAGGGAAGGATGACTCCAACGTTGCCACCTTTCGTGCGACAAGGGTCGCTGCATTCACTCATCTTTTGCTGAATGTTATGTGATCCAAGCGTTTTCTATCGCATCTGATTTTGACCCTCAGCTGATGCCGAAAATACAAAACCAGATCACGATGAGAAAAGTTTGCATCGTCATACAATCCCTTGTTTCGCGTCGTCCAAATCACCATTCGAGCTACAGCTAGGATCGCGAGAAACACCACACACTTCTCACCATGAAACGGAGGAAGAACATTGTCTACGACGTAACCAACGTCGAGCAGCACGAGCTGTTTGGGTTCGATGCGAGCCGTCCACTCCCCGACGTGATCCCAAAACGGGTGACTCGCTCGCAGTAGTAGAAGGCGTGCTCAGCCGTTTCTTCCAAGCCACTGCTGCAGCGAGGGCAATCAGGCATGTCTGCCAGGCCCGCATTGAAGTTCAAGCCGCGAAGGGATAACGCATTCCGAACAAGTCGCCAGGTGAGCGAGAACTCGGAGTTGTTCAAGAAGCTCGATTCTGGCGCCCAATTCCAGTGAGAGCGGGTCTCCTCCGCCGTCCAGCCACGCCGCTCGCTGAGAGGATCAGAAGCGGAACCCACCACTAATTCCCGATACAGCTCCTTCCGCGGTCATGAAAGGTCACTGGACCCAAGAAAGTTACGAAGGGCCTTTCGGCACTCGCGGACAAACAGTGCTTCGCCCAAAGGCCTACGTCGAACTTCAGCCTTTGGGTCTGAGTCGAGGCGAGGAAAAGTCCGACTCACCTTTCGTCTCCACACTGAGTCCCCCGTCAAGACACGGCCCAGATATGCAAGTCTTTCAGCAAGCCAGTGGCTCTCCAGATCAGGCATACCCAGACCCCCGTTGCGTATACGTTGGATACAGACCTGCCTACGGACCATCGGCCTTGTACCCCCCCAGAGCAATCTGGAGAGGGATCGTTGAAGCGCCACCCGATGTGCCTTAGGCAGAGGATGTACAGCCAATCGGTAAAGGATCAAGGGGAAGACGTATGACTTCTTGAGTCTTCTTGGGAAAAGCAAGCCATCTAAGCTTACCTCATTTATAGGAGAGTACCTAATGCAGCAGGTGGGTTGATCCATTCTGCTAGGATGGACCTGCCCAATCCATTTGCATGAGTGGTGTCTATTCACCCATATATTTATCCAGTAAATGACTGTATGAATGGGATCTACACCTGTCTACTTGTATGTTAGACCACTGTATGTCAACCAATTTTCGACTCTAATGACCTTTCTACACTGACTTGACGTTGTGGAATTTTCGAACATGTAGAAAGCTGACTGAACTTTGATACCACTTTGCTTAGCACTCAGCAATATAAGGTGTGTATCAAGGGTAAAATGGAGCAATCCAGCGAAAGGAGTAGCGCCCGCCCCTATACCTCGTAGTAGCTATTGAAAAGGGAACCTTCTAGTTGCCCTCGACTACGGTCATCAGCTTTACTTACTTATGTATATATATATATATATATATATCGAACCCCAGATGTGACAAAAGTACCGAAATAAGTTAATGAATAAGGTGAATATTTTCTAATGAGTTGGCAATAGGAAGCACTATTTACCGTTGCAATTTTTTTTAAAGGAAATCAATAACGGTGGATCCTTTCATGTACCAGAACACTGTCTATATGACTTACTTTACTGATTGCGGCGCCCGGAAATGATATTTTAACGGAGAGTCTGAGTGTATTCACTTCATGAACTGGCTTTTCGAATATGGTTCATAGAAGAAAATTCATTTATAGATTATATTTTGACTAAAACATGGTTCTCCGTCCACATCACATATTCTTCATTTAACTTCATATAGTTTACACTTGTCAGCCAGAAACAAATTAGACCTCTGTTAAAGCTTGGAGACTGATTGCATTTCACATAGCACTAATACCCTTGGGAAAGGTATGAATCCAATTATTCTACCTCCAGCTATGGGTAAATTGTAGGGTAGACTGGGTTCTTCCGCCTTAGAGAGACAACTAGTCTAGGAGAAGGAAAACTGAATTCAAACCTGTTAAACTCCGCTTAAAAATTGACCTTGTGTCATACCCTGCTCAAGCGGAGGGGTTGGTAAATATGGTTAAAGCTCGGAGCATTCTGTCTTATTTTTCCGCCATTTAGAATAGTCTCGAACAAGTATTTTTACTAAATTAGCCACTTCCAAACAATAAAAAGTTTTTATTTATGTAACCGGACATTGGCCTAGCGGTTAGAGTGTTCGCCAATGGTCCGGGAGACCTCGGTTCAATCCCAGGTCGAGTCATACCAAAGACTCAAAAAATGGTACTTAATGCCTCCTTGCTTAACACTCAGCATTATAAGGTACGGATCAAGGGTAAAGTAGAGCAATCCAGGGAAGGAGTAGCGCCCTCCCCTACACCTTGGTGTAGTAGCTATCGAAAAGGGAGCCTTCGGGTTACCCTCGACTATGGTCGCCAACTTTACTTACTTTACTTATTTATGGAGAGAATGTCTAAAAAAATACTTTGCTTTTTTGTAATAATTTCTCATTATCTGTTGATTGACATGACCCTTATATATATATATATATATATGAGGTTCCTACATCGATAAATCTGACTTTTTCTTACATTGTGAACATCTGAAGGCAATTAACTCCCTGTGTAATAACGACAACATAATCATATCCAAACCGAACAAAGGTGTAAGAGTAGTAATAATCAACAAACAAGATTATAAGAACAAAATGGCAGACATTAATGACGCTACCAAATTTACGATCTTAGATAATGTTGATGAGTTCAACAAAACCGTCATACAAGAACAATGGACACAACGTGAATTACTCGGGTTTTATAATGAACATTTAATTCTCAAAAAGATTTCCGAGAAAATATGCCCGGTTGGACCCCAGAGACCACGGCTGAATGGACTCCCCAAAGTTCAGAAACATATTATCCCCCTAAGACCAATTTTATCAATGGTTGGCTTTGCCCAACAGCGCCTTGCCAAGTGGCTGGCTGATATACTAGAACCCGTTCTACAGCTTCATTCACAACAATGCCTTTGTGACTCGTTCACCTTTGCGAATCTGATCCAGAATACGTCTATCAATCCCAACAATACATTTTTTTTGCTCCTTCGAGATAGATCATTTACCAATGTCCCATTGATTGAAATTACCGCCATGAGCCGCTGCAGGCATTGGACTCCATGTTAATGCACACAAAACTGAATTTATGTGCTTTAATCAGAAAGGCGACATCTCCACACTAGACGGAACCTCTCTGAAACTGGTTGACAAATTCACCTACCTCGGAAGCGGCGTCTCATCAACCGAAAAAGACATCGACACACGGCTAATGAAGGCATGGACAGCTATCGATAGGCTTTCGATCATAGGGAAATCAAACTTGACCGATAAAATGAAACGCAGTTTCTTCCAGGCTGTGGTCGTGTCGATACTGCTATATGGATGCACTACTTGGACGCTGACTAAACGGTTGGAGAAGAAGCTGGATGGCAATTATACAAGAATGTTAAGAGCAATATTGAACAAGTCCTGGCAGCAACACCCCACAAGGGGCCAACTGTACGGTCACCTACCACTTATCACGAAAACTATCCAAGCTAGACGAACCAGACATGCCGGATACTGCTGGAGAAGTAAGGACGAGATCGTAAGTGATGTACTCCTGTGGACCCCCGCATATGGTCAATCAAAAGCAGGACGGCCAGGTCGAACATACATACAACAGCTATGTGATGATACGGGATGTAACCCTGAAGACCTACTGGAGGCGATGAATGATAGGGAGACACGGAGAGAGAGGGTCAGGGATATCCGTGCTAGCAACACGACATGATGATGAATGATGTGCTGACACACTATACCGCAACCACCTGAACCCCACTGCTGTTTCAGAACCCGGCTTCTTGATACTGATACACATTGTCACTAAATGTGTGTAGTTCAGTTTTGATAGCCCCATGTACCAACAATTTGAGCAAATTAGTTCAGAACCCCCCCACCTCCACCTCCACTGGAGTTGCACTGATGAACATCTTAGTTGGGTTTCAGGTAGCAAGACTACTCGAAATTACCAACATGCTATTGTTCTACAAACGATACGTTGATAATATTTTTGTGATTTTCTACACCAGATCAGAAAGCGGACGCTTCTTTAAACAATCAACCAATAACGCACTACACTGATATTCACCAGCGAATTTGAGAACGACAAGTTTACACTGAGAATTAATTTTTATTTATTGCGGACTTTTCCCCCTCATCTTGGTAGTTTTTGTGTTGTTTCTTCTTTCACTACATTTCGGCCAAATTTCATCTCTGACCTTCTTCAGGTGTTTTTCCGCGACCTCGGATAGGAATGCTGTGTCTTGTAACCGTATCCCCAGTAATTACTGCCTTCCATAGTTGTTGTCTATCGCACCACGTTTCTGACCAAGTAAACCTCTGGCCGGCTTGGGTAGGATTTGAAACCAGATTTCGGTTCCAGGTGAGCATTGTCAGAAGATAGAGGTTTCAAATCCTAAGGTTGAAATTATTATTATTATTATTATTATTATTATTATTATTATTATTATTATATAATAGCTCTATCACAGATATTGAGCTCTCTCCAAATTATATCGCACTTGGTTCGCCACAAACCCACAAAGTGAATTCCTGACAACCAACACTGTTACAATATATATATAGATATATATATATATGGAGAGAGAGAGAGAGAGAGAGAGAGAGAGAAAGAGAGAGAAAGAGAGAGAGATCAGTGACTAAGTGGCGTTGACTCAGTGTCTACGCTCTCCTAACTTAGTCGTATCATCGTATTAGTCGTATTTCTCTTGCAAAGGATTTTAATGACCAAATCCCGCCGGTTTTAGAGCAATTAGTACCACTACTGCTCTTCAACAAGGATGGCTTTGGCAGTTAATTACCCGCGAAGGTTGATATGCCATTAAACAAAAGAACCCACAATTTATTGTTAAATGTGTTCTTACCGATATTGAACTCTCTTTATCTGTACACGGAACAAAGTACATTGATAATACTAATATATATATATATATATATATATATATATATATATATATATATATATATATATACGATTTAATGTTTTTATATATTTACACAAGAAATATTTTGTAAGTGCATGGAAATGAAAATAAAAATGAAAACAAAACAAAACAAAAGAATAAAAATAACTAGCAAACAGTCTTTTATAAAAATATAATTTGATAAGAGATATTAACTGACTGATCTTTCAGAAAAGGTCATGAAGTGCAAGCCGAGGAAAATCAGAATTCGAAATTCTTGCTTTTGATACTATATCAACGCGAAATCGTACTATTTCATGTTCGTTTATCATCTAATATCTCAAAATTAGCCATGCTGTATCCGAAGCCGGTTTCTCTGCCTTTAAGATTGACAAGAATATTTGTTCTCAGGCAGAAGCTATGATTCTTGCGACACGTTATATTATCATTATATCTTCATTTACCATCGTGTTTCTGATGATATATATATATATATATATATATATATATATATATATATATATATATATATATATAAAGAGAGAGGGAGAGAGTAAACGAGAAAGAAATATTTTCTTTTGGACAGAAAAATCAGTGTAGATTTGTAAATGAGTCCGAAAGAAAGTTTAAATATAATCAATTTTATCTCTTATTTTTCTTGTGCCATTTTCTTTATCCAATACATGATGATAGATTTTAATTAAAAGTAAAACTTTGTTTATTCTGACATTTCCCTTTATATATATATGTATATATAGTTTGTATAGCTTAATCTTTCAAAATTAAAACAACACCTCAAAATAAGCCAAACTTTGCCTCTCCCGCCAAACTACGCGTAGGACAAAGATGGCGTTAGCTAAGTTCAACGAGTACAAAATACGCATAGTGTGATCTTTTTTAATTTTTTCAATTTAAATTCCTTGAATAAATTTTCATGATGTTTAGGTGTTCGACTCTGTCTACGCCATTTTAAATTCTGTTCGAATCTCCCTTTAAAAAATTAAGATAGAATGAAAAATAAACCAAAATGAACACGAGAAAAAGATAAAATTTAGTAAAATGTTGTCTTATTCTCTTAATTCTATCTTAACCGCTAGGACTACATTATTTTTCTTGTTACCTCAAAATGCAAGTGTCTTTACCAAACCGGAAGTGTGATAGAGAATTCGGTGCAAATAGATCCGTCATGTCGAACAACCGGGACAGGTGTGCCATGTTGAGTTTTGTGGGGTGGAGTGAGATTCACAGTGTTTGATATTGGTGAACGAGGCAGCGTTGATGTGGGTGTTGGCATTCTGGTAGTGGGTTGGGCGTGGCAGCTGGGAAGTGATCTTTGGGTGCATGGGATTCGCGAGAAAGAATTGATAAGAGAAGTTAGTTGGGTGTACAGGCAGTAGGGATTGTCTGGAAAGAGTGGTTCGAAGGGAAACCTTGTAAAAAAGATCAGGGCAAAAAGGATAAAGCATAATTAACAGCGAAACGAAGAAGCAAGAAAGAAAGAAAGAAAAAAAGAAAGAAAGAAAAAAAAAGAAAAGAGCTTGGAGTTAATTTGAATCAATACGAATAAAGAGCGTTGAAGGTAGCAAAGATTTGAAAAAGGGAGAAAGAAAAGGAGAGAGAGAGAGAGAGAGAGAGAGAGAGAGAGAGAGAGGTTTGTTTTTGTTTAATGGCATTTCAACCTTTGTGGTTTATTTAATGCTAATGCCGTCCTCGTCGAATTTCAGTCGTGGTACTATTCAACCTTTAGCTGGAGGAATAAGTGGGTTCGTACCTTTCGCCATGGAATGAGAATGTAGGGAAGTTGAGACCTACGTAAAGATGAAAGAAAATGAATTAAAAATAGAGAAAGAGGGAAAAATAAATAAATAAATGAATGAATAGATAAATAGATAAAGAGAAGTCTTTGAGATTATATGAATCAATGTGAATGAAGAATATAGCGGTTTGGGAAAATGAGAAAGAGGATAAATGAGAAAAAGAGTGAGAGAACAAAGTAAATCCGAGAAAAAAAGAAAGAAAAAGAAAAAAGAGAAAAAGTAAGAAGTGCTATAGAATGGATATAAAAAAGAGTAGAGCGAGAAGAAAGAAAGAAAGAAAGAACGAACAAAAGAAAAAAAAGAAAGTGTTGAAGGGAAAGAAAGAAAAAAGAAAGAAAGTGAGCTAAGTTAAAGAGATTAGGTAGAGCCACCCCCCCAATTTTTTTTTTAAATTTTATATTAAGGCAATATATATATATACATATATATATATATAATTAATTGGTTCCCTAATACTTTCTGACTGATCTTGAGCCATCATCAGGATGTGTGTCAAAGTAGGATGTGTGTCAAAGTAGGATGCGTGCCAAAGTAGGATGTGTGTCAAAGACTATTGGTAAGCTTCAGGGAACCAATTAATTATGGAGGGTTTATCAACCAATTCCTGCTGGATATCAAAATCGATATGGCAACTTGAAATGAGAAATACAAAATATGTTGACAAAAATGCCTATATTGTTTAATTAAATATGTATTAAACGAAGAAATGCTGCCAAAATTCACATATTTTAAACTGCATAATCCAGCAGCGTACCAATATAATAGCACTTTAACACATCACCTTGTAGAAGAACGGTATGGGGTACTTACTATTTAAACTCGAGAGTGGGAATATATGATTGAGATTGGTTCTAAAGCGTAACGTATTTGAAGAAAAAGAAATACATATATATATATATACAATATATATACAACCGGACATTGGCCTAGCGGTTAGAGTGTTCGCCAATCGCCCGGGAGACCTGGGTTCAATCCCAGGTCGAGTCATAGCAAAGACTCAAAAAATGGTACTTGATGCCTCCTTGCTTAACACTCAGCATTATAAGGTACGGATCAAGGGTAAAGTGGAGCAATCCAGGGAAAGGAGTTGCGCCCTCCCCTATACCTTGGTGTAGTAAGCTATCGAAAAGGGAGCCTTCGGGTCACCCTCGACTATGGTCGCCTACTTTTATATATATATAGTAAGTTGGCTGACTGCAGTCGGGGATGACCCGAAGGCTCCCTTTTCAATGGCTACTACACCGTGGTACAGGGCAGGGCGATACTCCTTTTCCTGGATTGCTACAATACTGATAATTATGCAAAGAGGCATCAAGTAGCATTTTGGAGTCTTTTGGCATGACTCAACCTGGGATTGAACCTCGGTATCCTCGGTCATTTAATTAAATTAAACATCAATTAAACATCATTTATTTGTTTATACACCGTTAAATGATCAAAAAGTTCTATTTCAAACAAGTTGATTAAACAATCCAACCATTATATATATATATATATATATTAGCTTTAAAAATGAATAATTCGTGAGTTACACAGGATCATTCGGGCAGAATGGTTGTAATCAACCTATGCTTTCAACTCCCAGTTACACATTTATCTTTCATAAGAAGGGTGTCCCCGATGTTGTTATTCCTGTAAAGAAGAACTAATACAACAGGGGTCTCCGCAATAAACAAGATCACGAGAGAAGACAAAGTGATGCGACAGATATGAGCAAAGATGGCAGCCGGAACACAGAGCAGAATGAAAGAAAAGACGAGACGACCAAGATAGAAGATATTAGCGTATTTTCAAAATAATGATAATCATAATAATGAGGACAAACTATGTTAAAGCATTAATAAATCAGACGAAACAAAAAAGCTAGTGCAGGTAAGAGACCAAACGATCAATCACATAAGTGAATGCAGCAAATTAACACAAAAGAAGTACAATACTAGACATGACTGGGTTGGAAAAATGATCCATTGAAAATTGTGCAAGAAATCTAGATTTAACCATGCAAAAAAGTGGCGCATACACAACCTAGAATGCGTTCTGGAGAATGAGATACACAAATTTCTCTGGGATTTTGAGATATTAACTGGTTACCAAATCTCGGCCAGACGACCAGACCTAGTGATAATCAACAATAAAAAAGAGAACCTGTTGAATAGTGGACTTAGCTTTACTGCCGGACAACAAAGTAAAGTTAGAAAATAGAGAAAAGAGAGATAAGTACCTTGACCTTGCCAGAGAACTAAAAAACTATGGTCCATGAAAGTGACGGTCTTTCCAATTGTTACTGGTACGCTCTGAACAATCCTCAAAGGTTTTCTTAAGGGACTGAAGGCTTGAAGAATTAGAGGAGACGTGGAGACAATCCAAACTCCACCATTATTATGATCGGTCAGAATAATAAGAAGGGTCCCGGAGATTTGCCGTTACTCAAAATCCAGTGGAAAACCATCAGTAAACGCTGTTATGAAAAACTCTCAGAGGAGTAAAATAATGAGATTCAGAAAATTCTAGGGGATTTTAATATACAAAAAAAAATCATCTAATCCTGACCAGAAGACCTTGTGATCGTTAAAAAAGGAAAAGAAAAAGAGAACCCACCGAATAGTGGACTTGGTCGTTCCGGTTGACCACAGAGTGAAAATCAAACAAAGCGAAGAGACATAAATACTTGGACTTTATCAGAGAACTAAAACGCCATGGAACATGAGGGTGACGGTAATACCAAACGTAATTGATGCGTTTGGAATGATCCTCAAAGCTTTGTAAGTGGGGCTGGAGGAGTCAGAAATTGGCGGACAAATCAAGGCTATCCAAACAACAGCATCAATAATAACGGCTAGAATTCTGAGAAAAGTCCTGAGGATTCTTGCTGTGTCTAAGACTCTCGTGAAAGACCATTGTTTAACGCTGGTGTGAAAAACTCGCAAGAAGTGGCGTCATAATTAGTAGACTTGGCTGTCGCAGCGAACCACGAAGTGAAAATCAAAGATAACAAAAGAGGAGACAAGTGCTTTACTGCCGGACAACAAAGTAAACTTAAAAGATAGAGAAAAGAGAGATAAGTACCTTGACCTTGCCAGAGAACTAAAAAAAGCTAGGGAACATGAAGGTGACGGTGATCCTATTTACCAACCCCTCCGCTCAGGCAGGATATGACACAAGGTCAATTTTTAAGCGGAGTTTAACAGGTTTGAATTCAGAGTTTTCCTTCTCCTAGACTAGTTGCCTCACCAAGGCTGAAGAA
Organism: Sepioteuthis lessoniana; assembly: GCA_963585895.1. Lineage (NCBI taxonomy): Eukaryota > Metazoa > Mollusca > Cephalopoda > Myopsida > Loliginidae > Sepioteuthis > Sepioteuthis lessoniana. The sequence goes on along the minus strand of OY757929.1, from coordinate 46,299,980 downwards.
CCTAGTCTGTCCTACTATTTACCCATAGCTGTAGGGAGAATTATTGGATTCAAACCTTTCCCAAGGGTATTAGTGCTATGTGAAATGCAATCAGTCTCGTCCAGAATTTGAACTCGTGTCGCCGTGTCAATTTCCTACGACGATAACCATTACATCACGGGCACCTCCAGTGAAGGTGACGGTGATACCAATTGTAATTGGTGCCCTCGGAACGATCGAAAGCTTGGTAAAAGGGCTAGAGGAGTTAGAAATCGGATTGTTGAGTCGTGACCATCCAAATTACAGCATAGTTAAGATCGGCTAAGATACCGAGAAGAGTCCCGAAGACTTGAGGAGACTTGCTGTCTCTCAGACCCTATTGAAAGACCATTTGTGTGAAAAACTGGCAAAAACTATTGTAATAATAATAGCTCTTATACTCTTGGGAAAGTTATTACTCCAATTATTCTCCCTCCAGCTTTGGGTAAATAGTATGACAGGTAAGGTTCCTTAACTTTTGTTAGGCCACCAGTCTAGGAGAATAAAGACTCTTAATTCACACCTGTTCACATGCGCTTATAAATTTGACCTTGTGTCTCTTCCTCCCCGTGTAGAGGGGTTGGTAAAATTGACATTGCGTCCCTTCCTCCCCGTGTAGAGGGGTTGGCAAAAATGACATCATAGCTCATATTCCCCGTGTAGAAGGGTTGGTAAAATTGACCTTATGTCTCATCCTCCCCCTGTCGAGGTGTTGCTAAAATTGACCTTGTGTCTCATCCTCCCCGTGTAGAGGGGTTGGTAAATACATACAATAATAATAATGCATCGGCACAAACATGTTTGTTGGAAGTTTTTCTCAGCTATGAAAAGAAATCCTTATCTTAAAAATAAACGTTTCCTCGGGTGTGGCTAATCTATGAGATCCGAAGTTAAACACAGAATCACTATCAGCAGAAAAAACTTGCAAGAAATCTTCATTAACCTGGAAGCCCAGTCGACATCATCTCTCATCGAGTGTCCTGGATATGACACTAAACTATTTGATAGTGAGATTTCATATGTGAATATACCCCTTCATTGATATCATTCCAAGGTTTCCTCTGTTCAAGATTGAAAATACCTGTTATGGTCTGACCTATACGTCAAATACATCTATTTAATTATCGACTATACTTGAAACCATTTAACAGAGTGCAAATCAGTGATTAATATTACATTGAATTCTTAGTATTGAGAGACAATGCTTAAAACCATTTAATTGCATGCAAATTAAAATATAAGTTTTAGATAGCAATACTTGAGACGATTAATGTGCTAATAGAATATTAGTGTTAGAGAGAAAGACTTGAAACCATTTTATTCAATGCAAATAGAAAATTAACATTTGCAACTCTTGAAAACATTTAATGGAAAGCAAACAAATGAGTCCTGGCTAGTTTAGAAATGTTACATACAAACTATTCATTTACAATTCACACATACACACACACACACACACACACACACACACATATATATATATATATATATATATATATATATATATATATATATAAGATTTTGCATTCAGTAACCTACAAGGGTTAATATGCCATTAAAACCCAATCAACCTTCAACATGAACTAACCATCATCAAACGAAGGCAAGATGGGTTAAATAGTACCACTACTATTCTTTTAGAAGAATGGGTTCGGCATTAAATAACACAAGAAGGTTGACATGTCATTAAAAACAAACAAATATGTCTTTAGTAATAAATCTGATTCTCAAGAAAAGATTAATGGTCTGGCTTAAAAATTGTACTTTTTGTTCTCGTTCACATCTAGCCACATATTTACTCTTACATAAGAAAATTATCGATCAACCAACTACTACTCTGTTTTTAACACTGACTTTCAGTAACAAGACATATCAAATGGCAGATGTTATCCTATTTACCAACCCCTCCGCTCGGGCAAGATATAACACAAGGTCAATTTTTTAAGCGGAGTTTAATAGGTTTGAATTCAAAGTTTTCCTTCTCCTAGACTAGTTGCCTCACCAAGGCTGAAGAACTTAGTCTGCCCTACTATTTACCCATAGCTGGAGGGAGAATAACTGGATTCATACCTTTATTATTGAGATAGAATTATAGCATAGCCAGATCCATGGAAATACCGAAATACGCGAAACACTGACGACTTTCTTGGTTCAGGTACGAAACTTTTTCGACACGAGGAGACACAATTTTTATTATGCAGACTATTCCATCTGACCCAACAACGCGTGGCGTATCCTGTAGTTCCAACTGGACTGGCCTCGCCCGGCTCAAAAATCAACTCGCTTCGTCCAGTGTCAGATCTCAACTAACTGCCTTTTTTTCAAAATCATCAAGAATCCCAGCTCATCGCTTCCGGGCATGACGTCAGTCGCACCCCAGTCCCATTTTCTATCTGGGGTTTTTATTATGACATCTGTGATTGTCACATCCTCCGCACACGAACACCTGCGCTCAATGTGTTTACCTGCACGTGCACCAAGCAGAACAGTTCTAAGCCTTACTAAACCGAATGATAAGATATAACCAACGAAAAATGATAATATAAGAAAAAATCCTTCCGCAATTATATAACAGAAGGAGGAGAGAAGGTACATTTAAATCTGGTTAATATTATTCACAGCGATAGCAGTGACAATAGCTTTGCTCATTACACCTTCTTTGTCAGTGTGCATCGTTCGCTGAAATAATCAACCAAATGTGGCCTATACACAAGAACTTTATCTTTCCAATAGATTTGTCAGTGAACAGAGACATTTGGTTGATCCTTCCTATCAAGGAAACCCTTAGCCAGTAAACCAAACCCCATCTACAAGTACTCCATTAACAGAATGAAATAGGCTACTTACTTCTACCAGAGGATTTCCACCAAAATCATAGTCATCAAATAAGTTCCATCACAAGGAAGTAAATACAGTTTATTTTCATTGTATGTTCGTTTATCAATCTGTTATATCGTGGTAAGGAAAAGATACTCAGTGAAATAGAGTTAATTATTTATTAACTCAAGTGGTACAGTCCGACTAGTGTTATAAGTCTCGCGCTATTAGTATTACGTCCGAAGTTAGTCTGACGTCCTTCAGAGCTATCTCTTCTGCTTTCCTGTGCTTGAGAGACACGACGTCATTTATACTTCCGCGATACCGGAAGTCACGTGGTACGAGCCACTCTACAACACAATCTTTAATAGATCAATAAAGATTAGACAATATAATACACCATACGTATATCCTACATTTTCTATTCTATGTTTGATTTTGTTGGAATACAGAGAGTAGTAAGCAATTTGCAATGGCCCAGTCTTCTGGGGCAGCAGAATACACTAACTGCACCTCTGCAGATGGGGTAAAACCTCTCCCACCCAATGAGTGTCCTCGATATGACACTAAAAATCTGATGGTGAGGATCCAGTAACGCTAGAGCTTTGAGGAATACGGAGCACCCCTTCATTGACATCGGTCTCAGGTCCACTCTGGCCCGGAATGGTAGCACATCATAGGGTCCTACTTATGGGTTAAATAGAACTAAACTGTGTATTTACGTTAAACTGAATTGCTTGAAATTGGAGAGTTTTTCAATTTAACTGTTTTTAAACAAAAATATACTTTTGCTAAACTGAATTGTTTGAAATAGAACTGTTTATCTGTATAAAAAAAAAGATTTGGCATTGAATAATCGACAGTTGCTTTAATTGAAGTGTTGGTGAGGCATAGCAATGTTTGGAACAATTAAACTTTGTTGACTTATGCTAAACTGAATTGCAAAACATAGAATTGTTTAATAATTCAACTGTGTGTATCTACAAAATGTGTTTACAAATCATATATTTGATATAGATGTAAAAACAGAATTTGGCATTTAATAACTAAGAATTTTTGACCCGCCATAAATCCAAACCAAACCAAGCCAAACCTATCATCTGATGATAGCATTTTTAGGCGACAGCAATGAACCTCGAGAGAAGAAACATAGATGCAATACAAGAAGACAGATAACAACAAAGATAGCGCCCCCTCCCCCCAAAAAAACAAAAAACAAAAACAAATACAAAGACAAAAGAGGAAACAGAGCAGATTTAAAAAATATTTGAAACTAATAGTAATGAGACTGTCATGAAGAAGTTAGTGGAAATTTATTTCAATGGAATTTCCGGTTGGTTATGGTTAACAAGCTGGGCAAAGCAAACACAAAACAAAACAAAATAAAACAAAAGCAAAACAAGAAACACAGCAAAGTAAAAAAAAATACTTGAAACAAATATTAATGAGACTGTCATGAAGAGGTGAGTGGGAATTTATTTCTATGGAATTTCTGGTTGGTTATGGTTAACAAGCAGGGCAAAATAAAAACAAAGCAGGAAACAGAACAAAGTTTTAAAAAAGTACTTGAAACTAATAGTAATGAGATTGTGAAAAAGAAGTGAGTGGAAATTTATTTCTATGGAATTTCTGGTTAGTTATGGTTAACAAGCAAGGCAAAATAAAAACAAACCAGGAAACAGAAAAAAAGTTTTAAAAAAGTACTTGAAACTAATAGCAATGAGATTGTGAAAAAAAGGTGAGTGGAAATTATTTCTATGGAATTTCTGGTTGGTTATGGTTAACAAGCAGGGCAAAATAAAAACAAAGCAGGAAACAGAACAAAGTTTTAAAAAAGTACTTGAAACGAAAAGCAATGAGATTGTGAAAAAAAGGTGAGTGGAAATTTATTTCTATGGAATTTCTGGTTGGTAATGGTTAACAAGTCGGGCAAAATAAAAACAAACCAGGAAACAGAAAAAACGTTTTAAAAAAGTACTTGAAACTAATAGTAATGAGATTGTTAAAAAAAAGGTGAGTGGAAATTATTTCTATGGAATTTCTGATTGGTTATGGTTAACAAGCAGGGCTAAATAAAAACAACCCAGGAAACAGAACAAAGTAAAAAAAAAACAAAAAACCTCAAACTAATAGTAATGAGACTGTCATGAAGAAGTAAGTGGAAATTTATTTCTTTGGAATTTCTGGTTGGTTATGGTTAACAAGCAGGGCTAAATAAAAACAAACCAGGAAACAGAGCAAAGTAAAAAAAAAATACCTCAAACTAATAGTAATGAGACTGTCAAGAAGAGATGAGTGGAAATTTTTTTCTATGGAATTTCTGATTGGTTATGGTTATACAAGACTTTACAAAGGTAACTGAATAAACATAATCATCATCATCATCATCATCATGTCATGCCGCTAGCACGGATATCCCTGACCCTCTCTCGCCACTTCTCCCTACCGTTCATTTCCTCCGGCAGGTCTTCACGGCTACATCCCCCAGCAAAAGACAACTACTTAGATTTTCCATTGCTTTCTCTTGCTCAACTCTTCATCCCAATATGCCAGATATGCATTAAAATATGCGCTAGATTTAGACATGGTGCGGCACTAAACTATATACGGTGCCAGAATTTTACTGCCTCCCACTTCCAAAAACTTTTTACAGCATATAGAGGCCATACACTTGTTTAGCTGATGCCTAAATTCGGCATTCACATCCCTACAGCATTTTTTAGTGAATTAAGCAACACTGGAAACGAAATTAGGAACTCTTTCTCGAAGACTCATAAACAAGAATCATCATCATCATCATCATCATGTAATGCCGCTAGCACGGATATTCCGGACCCTCTCTTGCCACTTCTCCCTATCATTCATCGCTTCTGGCAGGTCTTCAGGGCTACATCCCGTATCCTCACATAGCTGCCGTATGTATGTTCGATCTGGCCGTCCTGCTTTTGCTTGGCCATATGCGGGGGTCCATAGGAGTACATCACTGATGAGTTCGTCCTTGCTTCCCCAGCAGAGTCCTGCGTGTCTGGTTCGTCTAACTTGTATAGTTTTCGTGATGGGAGGCAGGTGGCCGTATGGTTGGTGCCTTGTGGGGTGTTGCCGCCAGGACTTGTTCAATATTGCTCGCAACATTCTTGTGTAATTGCCGTCTAGCTTCTTCATCAGCCGTTTAGTTAGCGTCCAAGTAGTGCATCCATACAGCAGTATCGATATGACCGCTGCCTGGAAGAAACTGCGTTTCATTTTATCGGTCAGGTTTGATTCCATATTATCGAGATAAACATAATAGAATTAAAATTAAGGTGTAGTTATCAGGTGAAGCATCACAATAACTCAAAGTTTGGGCCAGTTTGCTGCGACATCTCTGCAAAGGGTTTAGACCCCCCAAACAAGAGTCCTAACAGGATACTAAACAATGTGGCGGTGAGTTTCCTGTAATGCTGCAGTGTTGGGGAATGCGGAGAACACCTTTATTGCCTTAGCTCCCAGGTCCCCATGGCCAAGAGTGGTAACACCTAATAGTGACCTATCTATGGGTTAGATAGAACATGAATTTGTATTTATGCTAAACTGAATTGAAATAGAACTGTTTTGATATCTAAACTATATATTAATACCTAACTGAATTATTTGAAAAAGAACTGCTTATATGTATAAAAATGGATTTGGCATTAAATAACCAACAATGGTTGATATGCCATAAAACCAAACCAAAAATAAATTGAAATTAGACGTTTCTACAAAAGGTATTCAACACCGATGGCGTAAATTTGAAAGCATAATCAAGACGCAGACAGTCATTGCTACAAATGGATATCCTACTAAATATTAAAAGGGGTTATAGATTGTCTGAACTTGTCATAAACTACAATTTTCATCCATTGTCTTAATAAACTTTTTATGTCAAGGCTTTTACATAAAACTAAGAGAATTTTGACCATAATAATCAAGGAAAATAATAACTTCCTATGTGGGTCTAAGGTATTGAAATTTCATTTAAATTTAAGACAATTATAAAAATGGTTCAGTTTTTTCACTGATTTTTTGACTTTTACGAGGAGAAACGTATATATATAAATATATACATTCTTGTAATATCAGTTCATTTTAGACTTTCAAAAATATTTACACCAGTCCAAGAGTTTTTCTTTTTATTAGAGAAGCGACTTTATACAATTTCATTCGGGTAGAATCCCCTTGAGGCAGTTGCTAACGTGCTAGACTGAGATATCGTAGTGAGCGAGTTCGAGATACGAGTGTGCTTTTACGTTCACTTTCTGACTAATATCATTGGATAACAGATGACCACCCCAGATAACCACGGTTGTTTTTCTACAAGGGATGACTTTGGCATTAAATATCACACGAAAGTTGATATATTTTTGAGTTGTGGTAAAGCAGCCAGTTACTAACACAAAGAAAAGTAGGAGATATGTAATTATAGCGAATAAGAAGGAAGTCAAATACTTGGGAATAGTATAATTATTCGATAAGGAATTCATATATTGCCCTCACCCCTGTCTGATGGCTAATCAATAAGATGGATACAACCATTCTTTTATGATCCTTTGGGGGTTAGGTAATCATATAAAGCACCCACTTATAAGATAAATTCCTTTCTTGAAAAAGGTATTTTCTTCATTTAGGATCCACGTCCAAAATTTCTTTAGGGTTCCTTTTTCTTTTACTAACTCTTAAAGGTGTGAAAACTTGAGGTGTTGGCAAATTAAATGTGTAACACAATATTTCTATTGGTAAATGTGCTTGTACATTTTCTTCTTTGGGAAATCTGTGTTTCAATTGGTTAACATGTCTTTTATGCCTCTAATTTGGACCCTGTATCATGTAAGTAGTTTTTCCCAACCTGCTTATAATAACACCAACTTTACACATTTCTTTACCAAAAATATACTGCTGGAGAGTTTTATCTTCAGGTTTGAAATATCTGTTTGACGTTTGTTTGGTGTTTTTCCAAACATTTATTTTATGTCCTAGCAACAATTTATAAATTCGACCTTACTCTCCTACCAAACATCAATTCAACTGGGGTAAACTCGATTGTGTATTTGTATTAGGGGTCATTCTATAGATCCTGAAAAATTGTTGTTACCTTACAACATCGTTCTGATATCATTTAATTTTCTTTAATCCACGCTTAAACCAATACACAAACAGACTTGTCCGTTTTACCTCGGGTGATATGCTTGTGTGGTAATATGTTCAATGGAGTAGAATTTATAAAATTTTGCAAATTCACTTGAGATAAATTGTGTTCCATTATCGGTGACAACCGTTTCCGGAACTCCGAACCTTGAGAATATGCCATTTCAAAAATTCACTAATACAGTCGAAGACGGACGTATACACTTCAAAGTTTCAGTCCATTTCGACAAACTGTTCACAATTATGAAATTATATTAGCCATTCAAAGGTCTCGCAAAATCAATGTGTAATCTTTTCCATGGAACATCTGCCTTCGGCCAAGATCCAAATTTTATTGGTAGTGATTTTTCCGCAAGTGCACAACCTCTACAGTTTTTTCACTAAAACTTCAATATCATGATCCATTCCCGGTCAATATACAAAGCTTATCTCATTCTACTCATTCCAAAATGTCCAATATGAAAGTTTTTTTAAAATTCGTTCTCGTAATAAAACATGTATCACCACATTCTCTGCGTACATAAATACATCATCACAAACAGAAAAAGTATTCTCCTCAGAGTTGCTTTTCTTGTATTTTTCCGGCAGATGTTATCAGCTTTTTAATTTTTAAAATAAAATCGACTTTTTTAGCTTCAATCATGATTTTATCTAAAGTTACTGGTAGTTCAGTGACTGTATTAAATTAGACGATTTTAATTTCATTTTCCGGTCTTAGCGATGTGATTACAGTATCTTCATATGGTCCGTTAAACTTGGTAATAAGACTAAACAGTCCATCCACATCTCCTAATTCTTTTGATGGTATATATTCCATTCTAAAATCATAATCTAACAATAAGGTTCCCCAACGTTGTAATCGATTCTCTGTTTTTTCAGTAATATCTTTTTTAGAACCATAAATACTAAATAACGGACTATGATCCGCTTCTAAAACAAAAGATTTGCCATGAAACATCTTGTGGAATTTTTTTAAGGCAAAAATTATTGCAAATGCTTTTCTCATTTTGACAATATTTTTCAACTCCTAGAAAAATCCTTGATGGATTTGCTGGGGCCTTCATTTTCCTATCTTTGAATTTATGCAAAATAACATCAACAATATCGGTATCACTAGTGTCTAAAGCTACCAGTATATCCTGTTTTGAGTCGTAATGTGTTAATGATAAATCTGAAATTAGTATTTCAATGATTTTTTGAAGGGGTTTTTCCATTAATTTAACCAAAGCTTTTTTCACCAAATTATTCAATGGCGCTCTCTATTTATGTATATTCCATACATAAATCCTAAAATAATTAACAAGTCCTTCGAATGCTCGCAAAGTAGACACGTTAGTCAAGGAGGGCATATTTTTTCAACGCCAAACACCTCTCGTTATCCAGTCTTCTATGATCGCTTCTATGATCTACCTAAGATATTTTATGCTGGTCATGAAAAATTCACACATGGTATCATTCACTTTGAAACCAAAATCTTTAATCCTTTTGTTAGTACTTTGGTATTTTTACTTATTATTAAAATGTCATCCAAATAGGCTACTGAAAAATCAAGTCCTACCAGCATTGCATCTATTATCAGCTGAAAAATATGAGGTGCAACTTTAACTCTAAAAGGAAGTCTATCAAATTTGAAAAGACCTTTATGACAGTTTATCGTGAGTAATTTTTTACAACTTTCGTCCACCTCAATCTAAAGAAACGCATCTGAGAAATCTATCCTCGAAAAGAATTTTCCGGCGTTCAAATTCGCGAACATTTCCTGGGCACGATTGTGGATAATTATGGGTTTTTAAACCGTCGTTTAACCCCGTGGAGTAATAAGCACAAGCACTTATCTTAATTTTTTCTTTTTCATCTAGACCGTCGGCGCACTCCTCTCACTGTTATCCATTGGCGAAATCAATTCAAAAATTTCAAGTCTGTCCAGTTCCTTATCGATACTTTTCAGAGCGGCAAAAAGGCCACTACGTTTTGGTTTGAAAATAGGGACAGCATTATCTTTGAGTTCAAATGTAGCTTTATTTGTAAACATTTTCCCAAACCCTGTGAAAACACGTCAGCGAATTTATTTTTTAGACTCCTTTCATATTTTTTGTCCGCCATATTTGTATTGGTAGAGTAATTTTTATATAATTACAAAACAAGCTTATCGACAATTCCCACAAATCGAACAATTCTACCCAGTCTATTCTAAGTTGGGAGTATCATTTTATAATACAAATGCTTTCGCTTTAGCCAACTTGCCATTTACAGAGACATTTATAGTTATTTGTCTTCTGAAAATAAGTTTATTGCTACAAGCACTTTGTGGAACATTCCAAGTTAAATCCAAATAAGTTTTTCCTATAGCTTTCCATGTTTTTTCATCAATTATGGAAATGTCATTTCCCGTCTCTAACTCCATCCTGATACTTTTGTTATTCAATTTAACGTTAATAAATTTTCTGTTCAGTGTTTCACTTATATCTTTTTTGTCAGCATTAGTTTTGTTGGTTTTTGCTAATTTTCCTTTTTAGTTTTACAATGCATCTACTATCAGATGACTTTTCTACACCTGAAACATTTTTTGTCCTTGAATGGACAACAGATCTTGAGATGCTGGCCACCACAACCAAAGCATTGATATGATTTTATTTCCTCAGTTCTTTAATTTTTGACGAACGCCCTTGACCCGAATAACATCTTCCTCATGAATTATCGCTATATCATGTTTTAAATTCATGATCATTTCATATTCCTCGGCTACCGCCTACAACGTTAGTTTGGAATTCGCTTCCATCTTCGATAATATACGAGACCGAATTTCCGAGGCTCTTTTAGCCGTTAACCTTTGGACAAATATCAAGAATCTAAAATTATCAACTGTTAACTCATTCAGTTTGAACCTCCCGCATTCCCTTTTGACAATGCCAGCGTGGGTGACATAATCGTCACTCGCCTTTTTCATAAGGTTTAAACATTTGTATCCCGTATGGAATAAAGAACTTCTTTCTCCCAAAATTCTTGAAAAAAAACAAAAAACATTTTGATCCAAAGTTATGTCCCCTGTTTTTTAGGCAAAATTGGCCCAGCGGTTAGAGTGTTCGCCAATGGCCCGGGAGACCTGGGTTCAATCCCAGGTCGAGTCATACCAAAGACTTTAAAAATGGAACTTGATACCACCTTGCTTAGCACTCAGCATTATAAGGTACGGTTCAAGGGTAAAGTGGAGCAATCCTGGGAATGGAGTAGCGCCCTCCCCTACACTTTGGTGTAGTAGCTATCGAAAAGGGAGCCTTCGGGTCACCCTTGACTACGGTCGCTAACTTAACCTTTCATGTTCTGCAGGTGATAATTTTCGTAAAAGTATACAGCATATCCGGGTCCAGGTCCAAAAATACGACCAAGATACGAACACGTGAAATAGACATATGTTCATACCGTTAAGGAAAAGGTTCACTATGTTTATAGAATGTTCATACGCGTATATAGGAATCCGAAAACACTCGAAATTGGTTCAGGTAAGAAACTTTTATTAACCTTTTTGAGTTTAAGGTTTTTCGACATGAGGAGAGTGAGACACAATTTCTTTCTATGCTGACTTTTCCATCTGACCCCCATCACGTGCGGCCCCCGGCCGCAAACTACTGGTCTGGCCTCGGCGAGCTCCGAAAATCGATTATCTTCTTCTAGCGTTGAATCTCAACAAACTGTTTTTTCAAATTCCCCAAATCGACAGCCCCGCTTCCGGGCATGACGTCATTCAAGTTCCCAATCTCATTTCCTATCTCGGGTTTTTACTGTGATATCTTTGATTGTCACATCCCCCCCGTGCGCGCGCTCAATTTGTGCACCTTACATGCACTAAGCGAAAGGTTCTCAGCCTAACTAAACCGAAAGGCAAGATATATAAAACGAAATTCCTCCGCAATTATATTACAAGGAGACGTCACTTTTTTTCGTCTGTTCATGTTTTATATTCATTTCGAAAAATCTCCTCATATCCTGAAATATGACCCAAAACTTATGCCTTCTTCTGGATTATAAGTAAACTCACAAATCAAATTAGCGACTACGTCCAGAGTGAAAGAAGTTGTTGAACTATTTCCTTTTGAAGAATTTTGCTAGACTGTTTCCAAAAGCTTGGACTGTTGCATCAACATTTCCTACAGTTGGAGAAATTGTTGTTCCAATCTTTCTGACGAAACCCTCTGTTGCTCTGGCTGTTGTTGATATTGCGAGAAAAATATTTTCATCCCATTGGCCAACTCCTTCATTTTACTGTGGTGTCGCTACCAAAATAAAATTTTTCTTTTCGGGTGTAGCGACTTCTTTCAATTAAAATGTAATTTTAGCTTCGTACTTCGTCTTAAATTCGAATCTCTGTCGCCACTTTGTGTCGTGGTAAGGCGGCCAGTTACCCACTCAAGGAGAAGTAGGAGATATGTAATGATAGCAAATAAGAAGGAAGTCAAATACTTGGTAATAGTAAAGAATTCATATATAACTCTCATCCGTCGTCTGACAGCTAATTCATAAGATGGACGAAACCGTTCTTTTACGGTCCATTGGAGAGGTAGGTAATCATATACAACAGCTACAACAAATACCAAATACATTCTTCCACGACATCTAACATGGATAACTTCAAAACGATCTGTATATACGAAAACCTACCTATCTTTGCGTTTTTCCTTAAAAGACGGGAGGATTTTTCTCGTCTCTTGAAAAAATCCAACATTTTCAAATATCTTTCCACGTGTCAAACACGTGCTTAATACTTTTGAATTAAGAACGCTATATGCACGTTTGTAACTTTTCGTTGTATACATTTTATTTGTTCCTGTTATTTCGATAAGCATCCATCGCTGTGAGAACAATTTTCCTGATATCAAAGTCCTAATGATGGTTATTGAAACCGAAACGTTCAACGTCGACTTTAAACCACAATAAATCCAGCTATTTGGATTATTCTGTCTTTCTGCTCTCTTCGCAACAGCTATTAAACAAATAAACCGAATCATTTCATTCGTTTGAGAAAAATAAAGACAAAAAACCGTGTAAATCTTGTCCACAACTCACTTATCAAACATATTATATGTTTAAAAGAAAAGAGAATAAACGAAGATTGTCATGGTTTTTGTAGCAAAATGGTTTCTATGGAGATTATTGCTTACTTTTATAATGCTAGTGATGAAAGTTCTCTTACACCATAAGGGACACATTTTTACTTAAAAATCTTCATAGGGGGTTATTAAGAATACTAATAAAGTTTGTTGGTTTTAAATCATTACCTTTGATTGGATATCAAATAATCTTTCAATATATATATATATATATATATATATATTACATGGTGGTATATGTGATCCTGGATTTCATGCAAGTAATAATAAGGGAGTTAGTAATAACAATAAACCATAAGAATATATATATATATATTTACCTTCGGGTGGGTCCATCTGGCGATCATGTCAAGTGGATGATACTAACTTGATCCTTTGGTTCCAGGTAGCCTTCTCACCGGGCAATACCTGCTTATTAAGGCTACATTTAAAGTTTTGCGCCCGAGAGCCTCCTATAGTGGAATCCTAAAGGGATGAAACATTTTAATAACGGTCACAGATGAACCCAGATTCAAGTTGATTGGTTTGTTGGGTTTTATGGCATATCAACCTTTGTAGGTTATTTAACGCCAAATCTATTTTTATGTAAATAATCAGATCTATTTAAAACAATTCAGTTTTGCATGAGTACACAGTTTAATTGTCAAATAACATTTCTCTTTAAAGCGGTTATATATAACAATTCAGTTTAGTGTAAGTACAGTTTCAATGTCCAAAACAGTTCAATTTCAAACAATCCAGTTTAGCATAAGTACACTGTTTAAATGTAAGTACAGTTTAATTGGGAAAAATATTTCTATTTGTAGCTATTCAGTTTAGTCAAGCAGTTCTAATTCAGCTAATTCAGTTTAGTATAATTATAGACTTTGTTTACACACAGTTAATTGTCAAAACAGTTCTATGTTAAACAATTCAGTTTAGTGTAAATACAGTTTAAATGTAAAAACAGTTCTATTTCAAATAATTCAGTTTAGCAATAGCACGCAGTTTAACTGTAAGTTCGGTTTAATTGTCAAAAACATTTCTATTTCAAGCTATTCAGTTTAATCAAGCAATATAATTTAGCATAAGTATACCGTTAGTTCTATTCAAGTCGTAGATAGGACCCATATCAGGTGCTACCACTCCGGGCCTGAGTGGACCTGGTAGCGATGGCAATAAATGTGTACACCGCATTCCGCAAAGCTCCGGCATCACTGGAACTTCACCATCAGATTTTTTCGTGTCATATCCAGGACACTCGTTGGGACGGGGTCTTACCCCTCTGCTTAGTTGCTGTCAGAGTATTCTCCAGCCCCAGCTGACTGGGCAACCAGATTCAAGCGTGACCTCGATAGTAAAAGGACCTTGTGTAAAATCAAACCTGATTGGAGGTCTGATTTAAAATTTCCTGGTAAAGAGCTCAATGTAACAGACAATACAGAGCAATAAATTCTTTAAGAAAAACAACCAAACCGGTCACATTAGGATTTTAAATTTATTTCCATCCTGTTAAGCGTTTTTGAAAATTTCAAAAACACGAAAAAATTTAACAGGACTTCTTCTGATCCAATGGATAAAAAAAAGTATATATTTATATATATATAAAGTATATATATATATATATATATATATATATATATATATATATATATATATATATATATATATAAAGTATATATATATATATATATATATATATGAAAAAACACATGTGTAAGTTTATTTTGAACTTTCAAAATATTCATTCTGGTATATGCATTTCCTTTTTATTACGCAAGCGACAATACGCAATTCCATTTCATAGGTTTGCGAAGATAAAAACGAAAGTGTAAAAAGTTGTCCAATACCCACTATCAAAAATATATAATATGTACAAGAAGTAAAAAAAAAGAAGTGTCACGGTTTTCAGTACTCCAAAAAGAAACAAAATAGTTTAATAATAATAATAACAATAATAATAACAATAATAATAATGATAATAATAATAATAATAATAATAATAATATCAACAACAATAATAATAATGCACAAATAAAGAAATAAAACCAAAAGAAAACATAAAATTACGTCTGTTTTGGGGAAGCAAGAAATTTTCGAATGTGGACGTGAATATATTTTTTCTTTTTCCTTTTTTTTTTTTTTGTTCTGTCAAGGAAAGTACGAATTCCATTAGTTAAAGCATCTAATTTCGTAAGAATCCTTGAAGGCAGAGAAATAAAGCAATAGCATTCATTACAATAAGACGTCAAATTTACTTGCTAATATTATCCCCACGTACGCGATTGAAAAAAGCTCTCAACGTCACCTGCAAGTTGCTTTATTACGTTCAACAATGGGATAAGCAACTATGCTTCAAGCAAAAAGCACCGACTGCTATGTCATATATATATATATATATATATATATATATATATATATATATATGTGTGTGTGTGTGTGTGTGTGTGGATAGGAGTACGTACGAAATACTAAGATAAATATGCATACAAGTACAGGTTATACATAAAATACGCAGATATATGATCACACACACACACACACTTATATATATATATATACACACACACATATATATATATATATATGAACGTGTATTTTTTACATATATATATGAGTATGCATACGTATAAACCACGTGAACGTTGTTCTTGCAGTGATTTTCGTTGCACCTCAATTTTGGCATTTTATCAAACTAAACTGTATTTAGTATCTATCTATCTATCTATCTATCTATCTATCTATTTCAGTCGGTTCATCTCTCCAAATGTTCGGCAATGGTCTAGGAAACCAGAACCAGCGTGCAATCCCAAGTCGAGTCATATCAAAGACTCAAAACATGGTACTTGATTGCTCCTTGCTTAACACTCAGCATTAAAAGGTACGGATTGAGGGTAAGTGGAAGAATCCCGTGAAAGGAGCAGCGTCCTCCACTACACGATGGTCTTGTAGGTATTGAAAAGGAAGCCTTCGGGTCATCCCCGACCTCAGTCAGCTAACATCAATTGTTAAAATGTTGAAAAACTTTTAGTCTGAATAAATCTTCTGTGAATAACGAACGGAATATCACTAATAAACCCGTTGTAAGTGTTTAGTTTATTCACTTTTCCACTTATTTTTATCATCTTGTCAGTTTTACCAAAATCTACCTTTTCTCCATATATATATATATATATATATATAGCCAGTATTAATACGTCTAAGGTTTTGTCTCTATCGATACTGGCGCACTTGAGGATCTGTTACGTCAAACACTGAGTCATGAGTTTCTATCCTCTTGTTATTGTTTTTCTAATTTATTGTTGAAATTATTTCGATGCTATTCTGTATTGTTGTGCATAGAACGCTGTAACGATTATACTGATTAAGTTTTATCATATCTATCTATCTATTTATCTATCTCACACGTTCTTAATTTAAAAAAAAATTCCGCTTCTTTTTTACTATCCAATATTAAACTAGCCCGTTCTTTAGCAACAACTTATATAAAAAGAAACATGATAAATTGAACATCCTATTCTTTCTCGACTTTATTACCCACGTATATAATTCCAGGAGATACAGGCAATAACTTTAGACTTAATAATGTAAACCAGATCATCTTAAAGTGGCCGCACAATTATCAGTTTATCTCTTTTATATGTTTTTCATTCCGTCTTGCACCGTCGGAGAGGTCTTCAGATAAATTAGGATCACTGTTGCCTTTGATCCTGTGTGGTACACGTCTGCGCATGTCAAGAAAATCATAAATACGGCGGCAACGCTCTAAAATGTGCTAAGCGATAACGTCGCCATATTGTCTATAAATTTCGATGTTTGCGTACCATTTCTGACACTTTCGATAACACCTTCGTCGGCATGTGTAGCAGTTAAAGTATCCTGGGTAGATTATTGGAATGAAAGCATCACTTGTTAAGAGTTCATAACGGTTGATAAGATTTATTATCCAAAGTGCTTTGAGGAGAAAATGTTTATCATTCGTGCAGGGGTTTGTGGGTAACCGAAGCAAATTAAAAGACCTTGGTACAAAAAATTAAGTTCTCGTCGATTCCTATCTTGGATAGAATAAATTGATGAAGTGAAACTGTCCGGTGAAGGCGGGTATATTCTTAGGATTCGAGTATATATAGATCTAAGCAGATAGATAGATAGATAGATAGATAGATAGTGGTTATTTTCTCAGTATTCGAGTATAGATAGACCTAAGCAGACGATAGATAGATAGATAGATAGATAGATAGATAGATAGATAGATATTTTCTAAGGACACGAGTATAGTTAAGTCGAAGCAGGCGAAGATAGATTGATAGATTGAAATTATTTTCTGAGGACACGAGTATTGGAGATCTAAGCAGACGAAGATAGAGTGATAGATAAATAGATTTTGGTTATTTTCTTAGGATAGGAGTATAAATAGATTTACGCTGACGAAGAGAATAGATAGAAGTTATTTTCTGAGGATAAGTGTATTGATAGATCTGAACAATAGTCGAAGATAGATATTGATAGTTTTTGATAGTATGTATACCAGTTTGGTGATATTTTCTCCGAAGTTTAACATAATCTTTATTATTGTCATAAATTGAATTGTTGACGCGAATTTAAATCCTGAACGAGGCTGCTTACGTTTCACTTCACGCTAAAGAGTCAAGGTATGGATCTAGCTCTTCTAATAGACATGAGTAAATGATAAGGCATACTATGTTTGCTTTAACCTTAGTTAGGCAAACAGCCTAAGAAAGAAAAATCTCTGAATTCAAAACGTACTCAGCTTGAAAACTGACATTTTGCCACAAATCCTGTCCATCGAGGAGGGGTTGGGTAAATACAATTATCATGTTATATGGCAGACGAGTAAGGAGGAGGTAACTTTTTTCTATAAATTACCTCCCCCATTGCTGTTTATATCAAAACAATGCAACATTGAAAACAATCACGTTTCGACATTGATTAACCCATAAGGGTTGATGTGTCTTTAAACAAATAAATGAAGCCATTCCAAGCATCTTTTGCACTTTTTAGGTTTCATCTATAGGTCAAATAGGTCTGTTTGAAAATCATTTATTTTTTTCGTTTCTTTAAAGTCATATCAACCTTATTGTCGGTTATTTAACGATAAATCAATTCCTATAGAAGAACGGCAGTAATACTATTTTACCCATAGCAAAGTGAATAAGTGGGTTCATGCCTTTCCCAAGGTGTAGCACTATGGCTCCAATAATAAAATCGGCTCACTTAATTTTCATGATGCAAAAGTTTATTGCTCCAACTGTTTTTTTAGTAGTAACTGCGAAACGAGAGAGATAGGAAATAAGGAATGCGACAACTCGTTTAGATTGCCTGAAATTTTAACCCGTAGCAGACAAAACACACACCCACAAACTTGGACTTTTCCTCTTCTTCATAGACCTGGCCTCACCTTAACGGGGCCATTTGTCGTCCATTGTTTCCAACTGCCTTTCAACTTTTCGACTGCTTCTGTCGCAGACAGGAACTGACTCTGCTGCTTAGAAATCGTCTCATATATTTTGTTCAAATTATTCTCTTGACTAATGTCTTAACCACATATAATCACTAAAACATTTTAGTGACATGTCATAACTAATATCAGCTGATATCCACCCAACAGTTTATCTTTAATATTTTGCTTATAGCTAATTTCAAAACAAATCTGTTAATTCTTTATTTTGACCTCCGGTGTGACTTGTGCACGCAAACTAGTTTTACTCGCTTTTAACCTTTCCAACTCGAAAACTTGCAACTACAAAGTCAAACTTTTTAGCTAGCACACAATTTATCACTAAAATAAAATAGCTACAATAACCAATTAAAATCCCTGATAATATTACAAAGGGTATTTGTCTGAAAGTAAACGTGGTACCATGACTTGATATCGGTCTGACGAGCTATGTGGTCATTACGCCATGGAGACTCTCCCAAAACTATTGGTATTCGGCAGGATTATTCGTTTCGGTATAACTGTCCACTGAGTATAGAGTACGCTGAGAGTAAGAACTCTCGAAAACGAGTTGTCCCGAGAATGATACTGAACTGCATCTGAGTGAGACTTCAGTTCTGATTATTTGATTCGGTATAACTGTCCACTGAGAGTAGAATAAGCTGAGAGTAATGACTTTCGAAAACGAGTTGTCCCGAGAATGATACTGAACTGCTTCTGAGTGAGACTTCAGTTCTAAGAGGTGTACAGCACCACTTCATAGCCATTAATTCAAGGTCCACTTTAACCACGAATCGTAAACTGTCCTGTCTATGGATCAATACATGTCTTTGAAAATTATCTTACGATTACTTGATAATACATATCGGTGAGCAAATTATAAGTATTAACAATAGTTACTTGAATAATAGTTTCCTAAGGATTATTGGTTACTTGAAATCATACAAGTGGAAAAAACTGTTTGCATTTCACCGTACTCTAAAGCCCTTGGGAAAAAAGCTAAGTGTAAATAGAAGAGTATGAAGAATGAATAATTACGCCCTTTAGAGGATGGTGTAATCTAATCAAGGATTGTAATTAGTTATATTATATAATTCTTTTGTTTTTTGTTATAAATTGAGAATTAGTTAAAAACTTTAAGTTGAAGTGTAAGTCGCATTCGAAGGTCAAATGCGTACACAAGTTCCATTAGTTAATAAGATAATAAGAATAATATATAAGCAGGGGTGATTTAGCGGTCAGTTAGAGTGAGAGCGCCAGTAGTTGGTCAGGTGAATTTGCGTCGGGCTAATTCGGGTCATTGGGGACAATGCTTGTTCAGGGAGCAAGAAATGATGTCGGTGTATTGATCATTCCGACCCCCAAGAATGAAGCAGTTTGCGTTTCTAGTGACATAACTCATATTTTTCAGTCTATTTCTCTCATTTCGCAACTGCTGTGAAATGTTGCTGTCAGAAAATAAATTTTCGTATCGGAAACGACATGGATCCGTTTTGTACTTTGCGAAATGTTACACCTATTCATTTTGGGTCTCTTAAGGTAACAGCTTTATTTATATCTGCGTGTGAAGTGTCACCCTCATTTTATTTTGTGGTGTGGTTGGCTTGCTGGATGTCACATGATAGTCAGAAACCAACTCTCTGTCTCTTTTACCTTTGTTCTTTGAAGAGAGTAGACATGATGTTCTGGGCCGGATCAGGGAATGGTAAAACCCCATTGCTACTTTACTTGATCAAGAAACCCTTTTAGATTTTTTCACTTCTATAATGCATTTTGCACTCTTTTATTATGCGTTTAAAATGATAAATGTTCCTCTATATACCTGGGCCAGTCACTTTGTGTTGCAGAATACACCGACTGCATCTCTGCAGAGGGGTAAAACTCCCTCTACAAGTGCGCTGGATATGACACTAAACTATCTGATGTTGAGAATCAAGTAATGTTAGATCTTTGGGGTATGCTGAGTACCCCTTTATTGCCATCGCTTTCAGGTCCAATCTTATAGCAACTGATAGGGTCTTATCTATAGGTGGAAGAGAACTAAGCAGTGTACTAATGCTAAACTGAATTGTTTGATATAGAACTGTTTTGACATTTAAACAGCGTAATTATATTAAACTGAATTGTTTGAAATTTAAACTGTTTTTAACATTTCGGCTGTATAGTTATGTTAAACTGGAGTTGTTTGAAATAGAACTGTTTTACATTTAAACTGCACACTTATTCTAAACTGAATTGTTTGAAATACAACTATTTATATGTATAAAAATGGATGTGTCATTAAATAACCAACAATGGTTGATATACCATAAAACCAAACAAAACCAAAAGTCCTTTATGTACCAATGCGTTTTTCTTGTTTTCCTTTTGTGCTTTGGTGCTACAATTTCATCAACTCACTCTCTCTTTCTCTCTCTCTCTCGCCATCCATCTTTACCGTTCAACGCTCCTAGCAGGTCCTCTAGACTACAACCAGCCTCCGCACAGAGATATCGTGCTGACAGCACCGAGTTCCATGATTATCTCTTCCTCACCATTCTTTTGTATCGTTCATCGCTCCAGCCTGGTCCTCTAGAATGCATCGAGTGTCCGCACAGAGCTCATGTATGTAAGTCTTTGCTAACTACGATGTTGCATTTCAGCGTTTAACCATTACACCACGGGGACTCCGCCTATATAAGCCCATCAGATATTTCAGTTTCGCATTTAAGACTCCCCAGATTTCTAGATTTTTTAGTGTCATATCCAGGGTACTCGTTTGTGGGGGTCTTAATACATCTGTTTGGTTTGGTTTTATGGCATCTCAAACATTCTAGGTTATTTTAAGCGAAATCAATTTTATACAAATGAACAATTCTATTTCAAACAATTCAGTTTAGCATAAATACACAGTTTAGTTCTATTTGACCCATAGATAGGACCCTATGAGGGGTTACCACTCAGGGCCAGAGTGGACCTGGGAGCGATGGCAATAAAGGGGTACTCCGCAATCCCTAAAGCCCCAGCATTACTAAAGCCTCACCATTAGATTGTTTAGTGTTATATCCATAACACATGTTAGGGGAGTCTTACTGCTCCCTGCAGAGATGCAGTCGGTGTATTCTATAGCCCTAGCTGGCAGGGTCATTTACGACTCGGCAGACGTTTCTGCCGTTTCGGAGTGGCTTCGAATAAGTTGAGTGTATCTACAACAGAGAGGCACGACACTCCTGCGCTCCAATAAAACAGTGTATACTGGGTATGACATTAAACCGCATCCGATTGTGAGGCTCCAGTTTTGGAGATATAAGTAGTACAAAGTGTAACACCATGACTCTAAATAGACTATGGGGGTTGCACTATTCCTTAGGTTTCAGTCTGACCCCCTGGTAACCTCACCGTTTTCAAAAGGGACAAACACGAAACACCATTTTTTGGTTCGCTTGATATGAAAGTTTTTTTGCTACCAACCCTTCAGATAGATCACCAAAAAGAGAATGATAGAGTGGGAAATGCTTCAATTGATTTAGATAGACAGAGAGAATCAACTGTTGCAAGACGAAAGAGACATAGACAAGCCTTGTTATTATGTTTGTCACTCCAGTCATTTTTTATTGTAGTTCTCGTGCGTGGATGCTTTGGGCTCCGTCTGGTGTCTGCCCTCTCCTCCGACTGGTGCGCCTCTTCTGACTGTCCCCCGTGCCTCTCTGCGTCGGTCTGCTGCTACCTTAGCTTTAATTTCGGGGTTAACTTCCGTTCACGTCCTCATTCGTTTTATATTGTTTTTATATCCTTTCTCTCACTCTCTGTCTCTGTAACTCTTATCATCAGGCCCTCTCTCTCTCACGCGCTTTCTCTCTCTATCTCTATCTCTCTCTCTCTTACAACCTCAAATCCCTTTCGTATATATGCCCCTCAAGCTATTTCCCAACAAATATTTTTATCACACGTCATATCTAAAACTTTTAGTGACATGTCTACGCAAACAAAGTTTGTTCGCCTCGACCATCATAACTTGAAGATCCCTAAATCTCGAATCCCAAATCCAACTAAAAAAAAATTCATTAGTAAAATAATCAACTAAAATCCCGCATTATTTAACAAAAATACCCTTTTTGTCATTATTTCAAATAGATATGTTTAAACATTGATCGTATTTGATATGAATACTTGGTAGCTTATGGCCGTAAATTATTAGTATTAAAAATACTTCCTTGTTGTCAAGAGCGGGCGTAAAAGGCAATAGGAAACTGATTCTTGTATTAATTCAAGAAGGGACACTGTTGTTGGTTTCAGGGCGTATTGAGTCGAGCGCTTTCTCTCTCTCTCTCTCTCTCGGTAGCTGTTCCTTCTCTCTCGCTTTCTCCCTACTTCTCCTTCCTTCTTTCTCTCTCTCCTTCTGGTTCTCACCTTCCTTCCTTCCTTCCTTCCTTTGCTTGCTTCCTTCCTTCCTTCGTTGACTTGTAACACGTTCGTCGGGCAAATGCACTCAGAACACAATTTTCGTTCAGCCGTTACCGTGCGTATTTGTATGTTCGTGAGCTCTCGTAAGAATTTGCATACGTGCAAATTACCTCTCGCTGGTTCGAGATCTCCCCTCGTCAAATATGCTCTCGGCAGCCATATCGGTTTCCTCTCTACAAGCCAGACACGTTCGTGCGCGCTTCGAATGCCCAGGTACGTTACCTTCACAGGTTTGCTAAAGATTATCACTAGTTACTTGAAACCATATAAATGCGTGCCTATTATTAAACAGAAATAATTACTTAAAATCATATGATTATAAGTTGTCGATAATAGTACTTGAAACTATGAAACTATGTGGAAATTATTTGTATTTGGTTGGAATACTTGATTTCATTTATGCTTGTGCAAAGGCTCTGAAGAAACAGCAACACAAAAATGTAATTATAACTGTTCAATGAACGCGATTCCCTAACTCCTTGGTATAAAGATCCCTAGATGGCTTGGTATGCCGTTAAAATCAACCAATTAAACAGTTAATCAATAAGGAGATATTTAAAGCTATTTTTCAAGGAATCTTGTACATCACAAAATTGTAATTTTTATTGAAAAGACAAAGTTACCGAGATTCGGTGATGTAATCACTGGCGTGCTTTTCAATATGTCTAAGCGACTTTAAACTAATAAATTCTTTAACCAATATGTTTATTTAGGAGTGGTCTTGTGCTAGAGCAATCTATGCTTTTTAAATAATCACATTTCCTATAACTATTCACTCCCTAAACACTATACGGAAATTCTGGGAAATATTTTTAAATGACGACTTAGATTCAAATCGATGGGGAACCAGTCCAGTAATGTAACCATCTGTTTACAATTGGCTTGTAAATGAACCCACTGAAATAGATTTAAAATTTTATGATACATACTTGTTTTTAATTCTCTTTTTAAATATTGGTACATGATAATTTAAATTTTTCAATTAAATTATTTCTTTAATCTAGCAATTTATAAAAGAAAATTGGACATTTTCAACCGGGCCATGGATAGAGTGTTCGTTAATGGTTCCGGAGACCGGGATTTGATCCCAGGTCGAGTCATACCAAATACTCAAAAAATGGTACTTGATGCATAACACTTAGCATTATAAAGAACGGATCCAGGGTAAAGTGGGGCAATCCAGGGAAAGGAGTAGCGTCTTCCCCTATATCTTGTTGTAGTAGCTATTGAAAAGGGAGCCTTTGGGTCGCCCTTTTTACTATAGTCACTAATTTTACTTATATATATTATCATTCACAGACAGACTGTTTCATTGCATCACAACTCATCAGTGAGGCTAGACACGAGATATGCTTCAAGACTTTGTCGAAACCCGGATGATTTTACGTCAGTCGGATATCTTATTGCAGACTCATCTGCATCCTCAGCGTAAGTGATAGAATTTAATGCATATGTATTATTTTCTTTTGTTTACATATACCCTTAACGGCTACCAAAGTGTTCAATTCATTAGAAATACTTTGCATTACGCGAGTGGCAACCGGTAATCTCTCGTGAGAGTGCTCAACCCCCGGGGAGTTGGAGAGCATATATATTGTCATCCACGGAGAGACTCTTTCGTTGTATCACAGCTCATACGTGTGGTTAGACACGCGAGATGCCTCAAGCTTCAAATCAGAATATGTGTCGATCTCAGAGAATTTCACTCAAATTTCAATCGAAACTTTCTGATATATATATATATATATATATACATATATAAGAAATTTTTATCTAAAATTTTACTTGAAATTCATATATTTCTCTTAAAAACAACAACAATCGTTCACATTAAAATAATAAATTTATTTCCATCCTGTTAAAATCGTTGATATAAATCAATGCTCTAAAAAATAACAGGATCAAACAAGAAACAAATTCTTATCTTAATGTGATCGATTGTTGGTTCTTTTGAAAAGAAAATTTATTGTTCTGTCGATTTTATTTACATTGAGCTCTTTACCAGGATTATTTAAATCTAATATTCTATTTTTGAATATTTTTTGGTCCTGATTGGAATTATTCCCCACTCCGGATTTACTGGATCGAAACCCGCCCGACTTTACGTTAGACTTAGTATAAGACCGCTCGGTCAACAAGCGTACCACGTCAGCTAGGGAACCATAAGATATTATGTAGCAATAGCAGAAGCAGCAGCATTCATTTGTTTACATTTTATACCTTATCGGATACCAGAGTGCTCAATTCGTTCGAAGAGCTTTGCATCATGCGAGCGGCAGCCGAAAACTCCTTCACCAGAGTGCTCAACCCCCAACTTTTCAAGTGAAGTTCTCTCTGATCGACTCATATTCTGATTAAATGCTAAACTAAACCTTAGTAAATAAATATGGGTGTTTCTGTCACTAAACACTGTTAAAAAATCGATATCATTTGTGATGTTTTGTAATCTAATAACTTGACCGATTCAGATTATCTCAAATGTTAACAGCATGTGTAGAAACAGCTTAATATTGAAAAACTTTTTTTTTTTTTTTAGATAAGTGGTATTTCTCTACCTGTAAAGAAAAAAAACATTGAATATAGAAGAGTTGTTTCTACACATGCTGTTAAAATCAGGAATACATTGAATGAGAATTAGTCAAGATATTAGATAACGAAATGATGTCGATTGTTTATTTTACGTTAAAATTTTTTTAGAAACTTTATTTAGAATTTGTAAACTCTCAATCTGCTTCGGCACGATTTAAAGTCTGTGAAATAAAACTTTTATCAAATGTTTCCAGCCGACGACATAGGTTATGTGATAATGTATTATTGGGCAACTGAAATTATTGATTCTGAAAGCTACTTAACGCAGAAAACACCATCCGTACCTTCGAGTTAAGATTCAGTAAGTGAGCCTCTCTCTGAAAATCCAAATATATACTTGCTTCTAGCATTAGTATATAATATTGACTTCATATGGAAAACACGCCCATATATATATATGTATATATATATATATATATATATTCGTATTACCTATCTTAAATCATATATATATATATATATATATATAAATTTACGAATGTATATTAACTTATGCGTTTAGGTATGAAAACGAAGAAACATAACCCAAGGTAAATACAAGTTAAGAGAAATAGGAAGGTTTTCAGCCAGAAGAAGATATAAAATAATTTAATTTAAAGCTGATGTCCCATTACCGATGAATCAGTAAGAGGTTATCTCCCTTGGCAAGACAAGAAATAAGCGGAGAACCTAATTGAATTGCCGAAACTGAATCTGTGATGTTAAAAAGCTTTTTGAGTTGTTAATGTAAAACGATTCAAACCATCGCTGATTTTACAGATGTTTTCTTATCAATTTATCTATATATCAATCAGTCAATAACACCATATAATCTTTTTTCTATCTATCTATCTATCTATCTGTTTAAGTATAAACACACACACACACACACACACACACACACACACACACACATATATATATACTTAAACATATATATATATATATATATATATATATGCGTGTAGGAAGATAAGTTGGAAAATAGACATAATCCAAAATTTAATAAATTTATTATGAAAGACGACGTTGAACGTGCCGGTTATTATAACCTTCTCCAGGACTTTAAATTCATGAAACATGTTGTTAAAACATCGATGGATGTTTGATTAAATAGCCGGAGAAAGAAAAGTGTGTATAAAAAGAAAGATTCATAAGAGTATATTCTTTCATTTTATACACACTTTCTTTTCACCTGCTATTTCATCAAATATCCATTGCTATTTCCACAACACGTTTCATGAAATCAAATGCCTGAAGAAAGTTATTATAACCGAAACGTTCAACATCAACTTTCTTAAAAAAATTCATCAAATTTTGGATTATCTTGTTTTTTCTACTTATGGCATATCAGCTATTTTTGGTTATTTAATGCCAAATCCTCTTTATGCATATCTGATTTGTAAATACATTTTGTTGATAACGTTTCTAAACGATTTTAAGCTCATTCTCTTGCACACATTTAAATAGTTCTAAGTATTGCTATGTATCACTAACAATTCAAGTAAACATCAATCTTTTGTTTGCACACTTAACTGATGAAGCAGTTCAATTTCAAACAATTCAATTTAGTATAAACTTTCGGATTTAATTTCCTTATTTACTTCCATATACGTATATATATACACACACACACACACACACACACTCACGCAATCACAAACACACACACACACACACACACACACACACACACATATATTTATATATATATTATTGATACTTCTTCATGAACGTGGGAACACATTGCTTCCTTGGGACCAATTTACCCATGTAACCCCTCCTGTATATGACAAGCAAAAGGCTTTTGTGTTGACATTAATTCCGAAGACTCTTACAGCTTTCTGCACCTGCTGCCAACCCGCATACTTAGTCATAGAATTCATACAGATTATCAATAATTTGCGGCAATGGGACATGCGCGTAAAATCAGCCTGCGATTTCTTGGTGTCATGAGATCTCATATGACTTGCAAATTTAGCTTTTAACAAAAAGACTCTACTGCAAATGTTACTCATATATTAAGGCGGTGAAGTCTCTGGGACTGGGGTCAAGTCCCGCTTCCGAAGCTCTCGTTTCACGATGAAGTGTTCCTTTCTCCGAGCTTCCAAATATCACTTTTTCCTGATAGATTTTCTCTCATCTGCTCCTATACTCCCAGATATACATATTTACCAAACCCTCTGCTCGAGCAGGATATGACACAAGGTCAGTTTTTAAGTGGAGTTTAACAGGTTTGAATTCAGAGTTTTCCTTCTCCTAGACTAGTTGCCTCACCAAGGCGGAAGAACCTAGTCTGCCCTACAATTTACCCATAGCTGGAGGGAGAATAATTGGATTCATACCTTTCCCAAGGGTATTAGTGCTATGTGAAATGCAATCAGTCTCGTCCAGGATTTGAACTCGAGTCGCCGTGTCCATTTCCTACGACGATAAAAATTACACCACGGCACCTCCATTCTCTCAGATATACAGTCAGTGCGCCTAGGTTGTTTTTGACGACAGCTTTAAAATGTTTCCTTGTCATATAATTCGGGTGTTATCCACGTAGTAATGTTGTATATTGACCTTCGACCCGGCCGAATATGCCATTCCAAAGTGATGCACCGGATGGAAGTGACATATTCCGATGGCAGTATTGAGAAGAAATCGCGGCGGACTTGGCTGAAAAATTGTGACAAGGTAAAGTTCCCATGGTACACTCATATACTGATGCACCGTAAAAGAGTGACCTGTGAACTGCATGACAGTCATTTCCGCTTGATGACGAGCAAACATGCCATTCCAAAGATTGAGTGGGCGATTGAACTATTATATAACTCGGTGAAGACATGAATCAGTGAGTTGGAGATCAGACGAGTTGGAGACAAGATGCAGTAGAGAAAGCCATCATCCAGCAGAGAGCTGGGCCCCCGGGCCTCCGGTTGAGCATCAGGAGAACGAGAACGAGAATGACACACGGCTATGTCCGGAGGGGCTGGTGAAGTCCATATGTTGCAGTCTTTGTTCTGTCTCCAACTCCCTCTCACACACAAACCTTACAATAAAGTGAGAGGTATATTTTTTTAAAGAACTGTGTCGTCTTTATTCATTGCGTCCATTATTGGGCGTTGATACGATTATGCATATTTATTATATGATTATACAATAGTAACTTACCGTGAAACAACCGCTTAGTTAACCTAACATCTTCTGTCTTAGTAATGTTCCCACCCCAATGCATCTGAGAAGCATCTCACGACTGGATGTATTTACTCGTTAAAGAACTATGGTGTATAGTTATCGCTTACGAATAAGTCATCTTATCAATAAAAAAAATGGTTACTTTTTTCTTCAACTAAAGATACTTGAATTTTACTATCAATATTTCTGGACGCAAATTGCATAATCAATAGAGATATTATTTGCGTCTATTCAAATATTAGCGAATTCTATAGCATTAAATGTCTTTCGTTATATATATATATATATATATATATATATATAAGATGTTCTCATTGATACTAACAATAATAATAACTTCACTACCTCTACTTACAAAAAACCCTCTAGTAATAACTCCTGTACCCTCAACTTTAAAAGTGAATGCCCCTTCAGATATAAAAAAGCAATTATTCATAATCTAATATCCCGTGCCAAACTGATCTCCTCCTCCAAAACAATATTTTATAAAGAGGTAGAAAACATAAAACAGGCTCTCATCAATAATGGTTTTCCTAACTATATTGTTGATGAACAAATTAAACGTATGATTAAAAATGTTAACCAACAAAATAAATACTGTACTACTCCATCCAGTCAACAAACATATATCAAACTTTTTTTTATCGTAACCAAATGCACTACAATTATGAATCAGATGAAAAAATATTGAAAACATTGATTCACAGAAACATACTCCCCACTGATCCTAATAAAAAGATAAAAATTATTATATATTATAATAAGTTTAAAACCTCGAATTTAGCCATTATAAATAATTCCTCTCCCTTGATTGGAGTTTGGCAAAAAACCAACGTTATATATAAATTTAAATGTCCTTTAAGAGATTGTATCTCTGATAATAATAATAAATATGTTGGTTTAACTTCAACTACCCTGTCGAGGAGACTTACAATGCACCTTTCTGATACAAGTTCAATAGCTCAGCATTTAAAAAAACATTCATGCCCAACAACACAATTACAGAAAATTCTCACCGACAACACAACAATATTAGAACATCAAAATAATAAACAAAAACTACAGATTCTCGAAGCACTACATATTAGAAACATGCAACCAACACTTAATAGAATTAATTTTCAAACCAGTGCTAATGTACTTAAATGTCTTTAGCTACTGACACTAATTATAGAAACCCATTTAAAAGCAAACGCCATAATCTTCAACGGTAAGGACGCTCTTACATAGTAGTAATATGCTAAAACAAAAGTTACATCACTTTTGTAATAGATCCTCCCCTGATGATGGCCCAAAGTCGGGCAGAAAGTACTAGGGATACATACAACTATAGACAATTCATAAATCAACTCCCCCAGAATACGATAAAACTAATACGAGAATTCGAACGGATCCAGAAGAAATAATGTAGACATAAAATGTCTATTATGTTTAATGAAATATATATATATATATATATATATATATATATATATATGTGTGTGTGTGTGTGTGTGTGTGTGTATTTGGGCATCATTTCTTCGTTAAGACATATTTGATTAAACAATAGAGCTATTTTTGTCAGCATATTTTTGTATTTATCCTTTCAAGTTGCCGTATCAATGTTATGATATGCGTCCGGAATTGGCTAATAAACCTTCCATGATTAATTGGTTCCCTCATACTTTCGGCCTCGTCTTGGGCCATCATCAGGGGATGTGTATTGTAAAAGTGATACAACCATAACACATACATTACTATTTTGTAAGAATTAAGCGTTTGTTGTTTATATTGATGTATTGCTGTAGCGTTCGTTTTGAAATTTGACTGTATAAATAGCTGCGGCAGCTGAAAACATTTGAGTTGATTATCACTGGATTAAAAATTAATCCTCTTGAGTTTAAGATATTTGTTTCTCATCCGAAACTCTATTTTGAAAAAAATATATATTTAAACTAAAAATGTCTACATTGTTTAATTAAACACACACACACACACACACACACACACACACACACACACACACACACACATATATATATATATATATATATATATATATATATATATATATACATATATATTGCAGTCTAAACTCATGAGGGCTTTATGTAAATGGAATATAGAAAAAGAACGACCATCCAAAAGAGAATTCAAAGACAGTGTCCTGCCAGAGTTTTCCTGATTAGAGTCCCACTAATATGTCAAATCGAACTGTTCAATCATTTATTCAGGATGATTATAATTATTCTTGTTACTTGAGACGATACAGTTGTGTGTAAATTATTTATATTACTGAGTAATACTTTATAAAAAGAATTACTAAATGTTAAATATCAGTATATGAAACCATGAACTTTGTGAAAAGAAATGATCAACATTTATTATGATTATTAATGTTAGATAGGAATACTTTTAATTATTTAACTGGGAATAAAGAAATGATCAGTTTGGTTTGATTTGGTTCTAATGGCATATCAACCCTTGTTAATAATTTATTGCCAAATCTTCTTTTAACATATATATCAAATATATATGATTTGCAAACATATTTTTGATATCGTTTTTAAGTTCATTCTTTTGCACACAGTTAAATGGTTTCAAGTATTGCAAACCATCATTAACAATTTAATTAAAACATCAGTCATTTGTGTAAGCACAGTAAAATCATTAAGCAGTATTGTTTCAAACAATTCAGTTTAGCAAAAATCAGCAAATTTAAATGGTTTCAAGTATTGTTATGTATCACTAATAATTCAATTAAACGTCTATCATTTGTTTACACACAGTTAAATGATGAAACGGATCTATTTCACGTAATTCAATTTACCATAAGTAATTTGTTTGCCTTCAGTTTAAATGTAAAACGGTTCTATATGACCCATAAGTAGGACTCTATCAGGTGCTACTGTTGGATATTGACCTCCGACCCGGCCAGGCTGTCAAAATAGGAAATGCACTTCTGTAAATAACAGTTGGGGATCATACGAGTTGGAGATAAGATGCAGTAGAGAAAACCAGCACCCAGAGAGGCCCCCGGTTGAGCAGCCCAGGAGAACAGGAAAGAAACGAGGTTATGGCCAATAGAGTGGGAGGTCAATATGTTGCCGTTCTGTTCGGTCTCCAACTCCCTCTCACAAACAATAAAGTGAGAGGTATATTTTTCTAAAGAACTGTCTCGCTCGTCTTTATTGTGTCGTCGTTATGATTCTGCATCTGCATATGCAGATGTATATGTATTATGGGGCTATACAACACTACCATCCGGGCCTGAGTGGTAATAAATGGATTTTCCCTATTCCCCAAAGCTTCTTCATTACTGGAGCCTTGGCATCAGATTGTCTAGTGTCATATATCCAAGACACTTGTTGTTGTTGTTGTTGTTGTTGGGGGTCTTACACCTCTGCAGAGATGTTGTCGGTGTATTTTACAGCAAACAAATGAGTTCTAATGGTTCGTTTGAAAATTAAGTTGCAAAAAATTATCAGCAGATAAATTATAGACTTATAAAACAGGATTTCGCATTAGATTACCCGTAAGTGTTGATATGCCATAAAACACCAACCAACCGAATTATTTATGTGGGATATTATGTGTGTCTGTGCCTGTGTGAGTGAGTGTATGCATATGTGTACGTCTTTGTCTTCCTTTAAACTCACACCGTCGAATGCATTTATTACTACAACCATTACGCCCTTCTGCTATCAATTGAAAAGAGAAAGAAAAATTGTTTTACGAATATGCAATCAATATATGCAACCACTTTATTAAGCAATCCTCGTTCATTAATTGTTCCTGGTAAACACTTATTCAGGATAGACGCTCAAGATTTACTGCGAATCAATTAAAATTTCTACATAAAACACTTGAATGCGTAGTTAATAGCCGCATTAAAAGAAAGAAACGCAAACATTTGCTAAAACGCGTTGTAATGGCGTCTAAAGGGGAAATCAATGGACACACAACCACGTTCCACTTCCGGAAGACGTAGGTCAAGAGATATCCACGCTTAATGTCTTTTCTATCCGGCTTTGCCGAAATGTGGGCGGAGCTTGATTTTATAGCTTCGATTCCACTTCAAAAATTAATGTGATCCGGAGTTCATTATTTAAAAAAAAAATTAATCGTTTTTTTTTAATGATTTTGATTTCTAGATCTTTAATATCTAGCAGTCAAAATCATAAAGAAATGAAAAAAGAATGCACTTCGATTTTGAATTGATTGCAAAAAATTCCAGATTGAAATAATTCAAAATGTTTGAGTCACGCTTTTAAAATGTTTCTACAATGTCGCGGTAGCACATCGATATGCGATGATAACAGTTATAAGATTTGGCTAGAAAGAAATTAAAGATTTTTTTTTGTTAAAATTTAGGTTTGCAACTCTGATTAGAAATCGGCTAATCGATGTTGATCCTGAAAAAAAAAAGAACGAGTCATCAAACGCGCGTTCGGTTGATTGTTTAACGAAAATTGACCACAAAGATATTTCCATGACGATTTATTTCAATAAATTCCATCATCATTTTAAAAACCAAGTATCTGATAAAGTTGCGTTTGAGAAACATGTCATTAAACGAATAAATTGTTAATTTCAATGAAGCCGTTTTATTTTCCGATCATACTTCTAGACCACATGATCAGATATCTTTGGATTGGTTCGGTTTGGGTGGGTTGAGTTTTATGGCATATCAACCATTGTTGGCTATTTATTGTCTAATTCTGTTCACACACACACACACACACACACACACACACACACACACACACACACACACACACACACACACACATATATATACGAGGTGCATTCAATAAGTTTCCAGAGTTTTTTCGTATGGACATTTAAAATTGTCATAGACTCTTGATAATTCACTATGTTATTGCTATACATCTTATGAGATGACTGACAAATTTTTATGATTTCAGATTCAACAGCATGTTTCCCAAAGTTCCAATAGTGGAGCCTAATCATCAGATTGCTTAATATCTTATTCAGGACACTCATGGTGGGGGAAGAGTCTTACCTCCCAGCAGAGATGCATTGGGTGTAGGCTATAGCCCCAGCTGACTTGGCACAATTTTGAAAGGTTTTCATTAACGCAGTTTCTTCCAGGCAGCGGTCGTATCGGTACTGCTGTATGGATGCACTACTTGGACGCTAACTAAACCGCTGGAGAAGAAGCTAGACGGCAATTACACAAAAATGCTGCGAGCAATATTGAATAAGTCCTGGCGGCAACACCCCACAGGGCATGAACAATACGGCCACCTACCTCCCGAAAATTATTCAAGTTAGACAAACCAGACATGCAGGACACTGCTGGAGAAGCAGAGACGAGCTCATAAGGGATGTACTCCTATGGACCCCCACCTATGGCCGGGCAAAAGCAGGACGACCAGCTGGAACATACATACTGCAGCTCTGTGAAGATACGGGTTGTAGCCCTGAAGACCTGCCAGAGGCGATGAACGATAGGAAGAAGTGGCGAGAGAGGGTCAGGGATATCCGTGCTTGCGGCACGACATGATTATGATGATGATGATTTCTAAAGATCTGTAAAGATAGGCGTTCCTAATTACGTTACCTAACACTCCCTTAATCATTACTTTTGCTGTATTCTTTTGATGATTTAAACGTATTTTTAAAAAATTCCATTCTGTCGTCCAATTTATCCAACATATTTACTCCAGTTTTCCTAAGTGAATTCTGAATACAATTCCACCCCTGTTCACTGGGCATAGAACAAGCTCATTGTGTCCCGTTTGGAAGGATAAGATCCTCCCAAAACAGTGTAACCTGGATATGGCACTAAACTGTATCTGGTGGCGAGATTCAAGTTCTGGAGCACTGTAGAGTGTATAGAACCTCTTTATTTCCATTATTCCTGGTTCCCCTCAGTCCCTGTTGAGGCCCAATCTAAGGGTCAAATAAAACGATTGGCAAATTATTTATTTTAGGAAGGAAGACTTGATGTCATATAAGAATAAATTATTCGTATTAAGAATTGTTACTTAAAGCTATAACTGTTTACTAAATATCATTACTATTAGTTACTAGGAAACATATAACAGTATGAAAACAATTGGTTATTACAAGATATAAATAATAACTTGAAACCGTTTAATTATTAGCATTAGATAAGAATACTTGAAACCATACAATTCTGAGCAAATTATTTCTATTAAATAGAAATAATTGTTGCTCTTTCGGCTGGGGCTGTAGAACACACTGACTGCACCTCTGCGGAGGAGTAAGACACCCCACCAATGAGTGTCCTGGATATGACAGTGAACAATCTGATGGTGAGGTTCCAGTGATGCTGAAGTTTTAGGGATTGCAGAGCACCCCTTTATTGCCATTGCTTCCAGGTCCGCTCTGGCCAGGAGTGGTAGCACCTGATAGGGTTAGATAGAACAAACTGCATACTTATGCTAAACTGAATTGTTTGAATTATAACTGTTTGACTAAATTGAATAGCTTGAAATAGAAATGTTTTTGACAATTAAACTGTACTTACATTTAAACTGCATGCTTATACTAAACTGAATTGTTTGAAATGGAACTGTTTTTTGACATTGAAACTCTACTTACACTAAACTAAATTGTTTAATATAGAACTGTTTTGACATTTAACTGTAAGAAGAAAATCTCTACTTATACTAACCTGAATTAACTGAATTATAACTGTTTGAATGAACTGAATTGCTTTAAGTAAAAATGTTTTGGACAATTAAACTGTGTACTAATGCTAAACTGAAGTTTTTTTAAATAGAACTATTTGCATAAAAATGGATTTGGCGTTAAATAACCTATAAAGGTTGGTATGCCGTAAAAACCAACCAACCAACCAACCTAGAAATACTTGATGCAACAGTGTGCAAAATATTCTTAAGAAACAACTATACAAAAATGCACATATAAACATACAATGAACGAGATTCCATAACGTGCTGGCATTTGATAACCCTAGACAGTTTGACATGTCGCTAGAATCAATCAATAGAATAGAATTTATGAGATTGTGTAGATTTGAGTAGATTTGTCAATATTACTCCGGAGTTAACCTGAATACAAGTGACTTATATTTGAGTATATCTACTTATAACAATTCTCACGTATATGGTAAAAAGAAATGATAAACAAATAATCAAAATAAAAAAAGAAAAACAAACAAAAAAATTGGTTCTCTTGAGGCATGGGGAAAGGAGCATCCAATTAATGACTGCTTTGGTACATTTAAATTTCAAATATCGAACCTTAACCTTTGTATCTTCAGGAACGGCACAGTTGTGCTTCGCGTGAGAACGAGCTTGCATCGAATGCAGCCATAAGGCAATGATGAGAAGAATATGGTACTCGTTGTGTCGACTTGCTTCTCTGGGGACGGCAACCCTTAAGTAAATATTAGTGTTTCTCAAATGTTGGTAATTCACGACAAGAGAGCGTTCATTACACACATGACATGTCATATGCACGCTGTAATTTGGGAGGGAAAATAGAGAGAATGAAAGAGAGAGAGAGAAAGAAAATAAAGGAGGATGAAGGGAAAAACAGGAGGGCGTTAAAGGGGAAGGGGAGCTCGTTTGAGATGTTGGATAGAGTCACGATACTCGGTTTTGTTTATTGCAGTTACGCGAGCTAATTCTTGACGGATTTCTCATCGGTGTGATGAAAAATATTGTTCAGGTTAGATTTACCAGGCACAAGAGCATAGTATTGAGCACTCAAAATTGAATCGGTTTGGTTGTGGTTTGATTGGTTGGCTGGTTGTTTGGGTTTTACGGCATATCAACCTTTGTAGGATATTTAACGCCAAATCCATTTTTACGTAAATAATTCTATTTCAAACAATTCAGTTTAGCATTAGTACACAGTTTAATTGTCCAAAACATTTCCACTATCAAGCTATTCAGTTTATTCAAACAGTTCTAATTCAGCTAATTCAGTTTAGTATAAGTATAGATTTTCTTTAGACACAGTTAAATATCAAAACAATTCTATATTGGACAATTCAGTTTAGTATAAGTATAGTTTCAATGTCAAAAACAGTTCCATTTCAAACAATTCAGTTTAGCATAAGTACGCAGTTTAAATATAAGTACACAGTTTAATTGTCAAAAACATTTCTATTTCAAGCTATTCAGTTTAGTCAAACAGTTATAATTCAAATAAGTCAATTTAGCATAAGTATGCAGTTAGTTCTATTTAACCCATAGAGAGGGTCCTATCAGATGCTACCATTCCGAGCCAAAGTGAACTTGGGAGCAATGGCAATGAAGGGGTGCTCCGCATTCTCCAAAGCTCCAGCATCACTGGAACCTCC
Source organism: Sepioteuthis lessoniana (assembly GCA_963585895.1). NCBI lineage: Eukaryota > Metazoa > Mollusca > Cephalopoda > Myopsida > Loliginidae > Sepioteuthis > Sepioteuthis lessoniana. The sequence goes on along the minus strand of OY757929.1, from coordinate 46,262,941 downwards.
CCATCAGATTGTTTAGTGTTATATCCAGGACACTTGTGGGGGGTCTTATCCCTCTGCAGAGGTGCAGTCGGTGTATTCTACAGCCCCAGTCGAATAGGCGAGGTTGTTGTTTGATTTGGTTTTGTGGCATATCAAATATTGTTTGTTATTTAATGCCAAGTCCTGTTTTTACACATATATCAGCTATATGATTTTACACATTTTGTAGATACATACAGTTAAATGATAAACAGTTCTATTTCAAACAATTCAATTTAGCATAACTCAACTAAGTTGAATGGTTCCAAGAGTTGCTATGTATCACTAACAATTCAATTAAACATCAGTCATTTGCTTACATACAATTAAATAATCAAACATTTCTATTCAAAATAATTCAATTCATCCAAGTGATTTGTTGCTCTAAGCTTAAATGTCAAACGGTTCTACATGACCCCCAGACAGGACCCTATCAGGTGCTACCAATCCGGGCCAGAGTGGACGTACGAGTGATGGCAATGAAGTGGAACTCCATATTCCTCCCAAAGCTCCAGCATTACCGGAACCTCACCATCAGATTGTTTAGTTTCATATATTCAGGACACTCTTTAGGGGAGTCTTACCCCTCTGCAGAGATGCACTCGGTGTATACTACCGACAAAGCCAAGTGAGCTGAGACCGAATCGGGAACAATCTCTATTAGGAACGTACAATGTGTATTCTCTTCACAAACAAATGGCCAAGTGATATCTGATATTTTATTACTCTACTAAGCTATTAATTTCAAATGTTATTGTTTTGTTTCCATATATATACACGAGAGTCTTTTAAAAAGTTCTAAGAGTCACCCAGAAATTAGATTTGTCATACACATCTCACTCTGTATAGGTCTCCTCAGCAAAGAAATTTAAAAAATGAATTAATCATTCTACTTTTACATGTATTGATAGCGTGTTGTCACAACAAAACACTTTCGACTATGGATCTTCTTTCTGGGTGAGGCTTAGAAAATATAGATTACTCTCGTTAATATATATATATATATATATATATATATATATATATATATTGTCATTCACAGACAGACTGTTTCGCTGTATCACAACTCTTCAATGTGGCTAGACGCGTTGGACGCTTGAAGCTGGGATTGAAACCCGCCCAACTTTCCGTTAGACTTAGTATCAGGCCACTTGGCCAACACGCGTACCACGTCGGCTAGGGAATTATAAGGTATTATGTAGCAACAGAACTAGCTGTGTTCGTTTGTATACATCTTATACCTTACTGGATACCAGAGAGCTCAATTCGTTTGAAGAGCTTTGCATTATGCGAGCGGCAGCCATAAATTCCTTTGCCGGAGTGCTCAAGCCCCATGAGGGAGCGTTGTAATCAGATGGAAATTCAAACCTGGTTAAGTTGTCACAATAAATTTATTGCGGCGGAGAATATTACTCTACTCTCTGTCTCATCAGATGTTCAACTTCAAGTATAGCATGTAAAAAGTCATCTGAGAAGACAGAGAGTATAATCATATTCTCCACTGAAATAAATTTATTATGACAACTTAACCAGGTTTGAGTTTCCATCTAATTACTCTGTATCATATTTACCCAACCCCTCCGCTAGGGCAGGATATGACACAAGGTCAATTTTTTAAGCGGAGTTTAACAGGTTTGAATTCAGAGTTTTTCCTTTTCCTAGACTAGTTGCCTCACCAAGGCTGAAGAACCTAGTCTGCCCTACTATTTACCCATAGTTGGAGGGAGAATGATTGGATTCATCCCTTTCCCAAGGGTATTAGTGCTATGTGAAATGCAATCAGTCCAGGAATTGAACTGGTGTCGCCGTGTCCCATTCCTGCGACGGTAACCATTACACCACAGGCACCTCCAATTACTCTATATACGGTCTGAATGTGAATTTTGTTATATCCCCGCGAGGGAATATGTGATGTAACGATAGCTATACATCAAGCACTCACATAGATTTATATGATATTCCTCATATATTCATATAGTCTATACAAGAATAAACCACACCCACTGTCTTTGGACTGTGACTGGATATTACGAATATATATATATATATATATATATATATATATATATATATATATATATATATATATATATATTATAAGAGAAAATGAAAAAAGATTGACGTGCTTCTAACGTATAAAAGATCTAAAACCTGAAATATCCAAATCATGTACTTTTTAATTCATTGGTCATGGTTTTATGTGGATCTTGCAATCATCAGAAAAACTTTGAGGAATTTTTCACGTGGCCAGATGTTTGTTCACATGACACGCTTGCGAAAAAATATTGATTTTAGAAATCCGAACAATCCATATGCAGGTAAAATACATTATGAAATCTATCTGGTGTTAAGTGACACAAAAGAAATCTGTTTATATGTCTACTCTTCTAAATCAATCAACTTTCTTTCTTCAATGATTATGACTTTCGACACATTTCAGAATTCATAATTTTTCTTCCAGTCATCGTCTGAGTCTTTTTTGCAATATCCAATTTCATAATGGGAGATTTATTATTTCGTCGGCCAGATATGTTTAGATAATGTTGTACTGTTGGTGTATATAAGTAAAATAATTCTTGCAATCTTCTACAGGTCAGTAAAAAAAATGTTAGCATTTCTATAGGACTACGTTTATTAGAAAACAAAACTGATATTATGGGTGAGATTTAAAGAATGTGTCGAGAGTTATGGTAAACAGGTGAAGACTATTTGAAATCAAAGATGTTCCTATTGAAGAATAAACATTTTCTGAATTACTCTGCATATAGCGAATCTTTATTTCCCCATCCTAGTTATAAAAAACTATTTATCTTTCGTAACAAATATTTACTTTTCAACACGATCTCCTTCCTTAAATACACTTTCACCAGTGCTTCATTTATAAGTGGCATAGATCAAACGTAAAGTTACAATTTTAAGGTATCTTCGGAATAAGCTTATGATGATGAAACTCTAGTTCTGGGGTTCTGGAGGAGTGTGGAGTACTCCTTCATGGCCATTACTCCAAGGTAGACCTTTAAGTATGTTTGGAGTAAACTTATATTAGGAAAATCTACGAAATTTACTAATCACCCGTTTTGATCGATGTTTGATTTTAACGGCATGACAACCAGTTTTAGCTATTTAATACTCAAAGGTTAAGGATTAGGGAACTGCGTTTATTGTGCGTTTATATCTATATTTTCAGTGGCTGTTTCTTAAGATATTTTTTAAAAACTCGGTTATATATTAAGTATCCCTATCTGATACAAATAATTTCCGAAAAGATCTATTTGATCCAGAGTTGGGATCCTACGAGGTATTATCTTGGTGGACCTGGGAATAATTGTAATGAAGGGGTATTCCACACATTGTAGAGTTCCAGAACTGTCACCTCACTATCAAATGCTGTTTGATATCATACCAGAATATCCCTATTTTTCAGTAGAGGTCTTATTCCTCCTAATACCATAACAGGTATTATCTTAGTTGACCTGGTATAACGTTGTGGTATCATACATAATGAAGGTAACACGTCGCACGCAGATATGAATAAAGCTATTTCCTTATGTGACCTAAAACGAGTCGGAGTTATATTTCGTAAAGTACAAGACGGACCCATTTTTTTTCAATACGAAAATTTATTACCGCTTCTGTTTTTCTAGTTGTCAGTCACGAAACGATAGATAGATAGATAGAGATGAAAATATGAGTAGTTAATTTGAAACATAGAAGTTACTATTCATGTGAGATGAACAAACAAAACACCGATTTCATTTCTTCACCTAACCAAACATCATGCCCAACAGGGTCCCCCGAAACAGCCCGACGCAAATTCACCGACTGACTCCGACCAACTAACTCTGACTGAATTCACTCCGAAGTCTTCTTTTTATATTTTCTCCTAATAATTATCTTAATTACTACGGCTTATGCAATTACAAAAAAAAAAAAACTTTCCTTAACCACATCATCGCTAAATCAGCCGACATCTCATTAAATGCTTATTTTCAACATCCTGTCCATCCTGATTTCAAAGGAATTCTTTAATATGTCGTCCTAGCTGATATCCAAAACATATCAATTTCATATTTTGCTTTTTCGTGTGACACGTGCACGCATTTGGCCTTAGTAACTTATACTTCAACTCAAACATTTATCAAACTTACAATCTTCCACTGAAAATAAAATGATTAATTATCATCTTGAGAGTAATTGTAATGATCAGCTACCTAGGAAGCAGCGTCTCATCAACCGAGAAGGACATCGACATACGGCTAACGAAGGTATGGACAGCTATCGATAAGCTATCGATCATATGGAAATCAAACCTGACCGATAAAATGAAACGCAGTTTCTTTCAGGCAGCGGTCGTGTCGATACTGCTGTATGGATGCACCACTTGGACGCTAACAAAATGGTTGGAGAAGAAGCTAGACGGCAATTACACAAGAATATTGTGAGCAATATTGAACAAGTCCTGGCGGCAACACCCCATAAAGCACCAACTATACGGCCACCTACCTCCCATCACTAAAATTATCCAAGTTAGACAAACCAGACACGCAGGACACTGCTGGAGAAGCAGAGACGAGCTCATAAGGGATGTACTCCTATGGACCCCCACATATAGCCGAGAAAAAGTAGGACGACTAGCTCGAACATACATACAGCAGCAATGTGAGGATACGGGATGTAGCCCTGAAGACCTGCCGAAGGCGATAAACGATAGAGAGATTTGGCGAGAGAGGGTCAGGGATATCCGTGCTAGCGGCACGACATGATGATGGTGATGATGAATTGTAATGAAGGGGTATTCCACATCACATGCTCTTTAATATCATGCCAGATTGTTCTTATTTTTCTGTAGTGGTCTTATTATTCCTCAATTCCTTTAGTTATTTAATGCCATCTCCTTTATGAATATATATTAATTATATACGATTCTGTTTGGTTGGGCTTTATGGCATATCAACCCTTGTAGATTATTTAATGCCAACTCCTCTTTATATATATGTATTAAATATATAGGATTCAGTTTGGTTGGGTTTTATGGCTTATCAACCATTGTAGGTTATCTAATACCAATTCCTCTATACATATATATTAAATATATAGAATTCAGTTTGTTTGGGCTTTATGGTATATCAACAATTTTAGATTATTTAATGCCAACACCTCTTTATACATATATATTAGATATAAATTTATAAACAGATTTTCTTGATAACGGTTTTAATCGAGGCTAAGCTGGTTCTTTCACACAGTAAAATGGTTCTAAGTATTGCTATGTATCAATAACAATTCCATTAAGCATCAGTCATTTGCTTACACACAATTTAATGATCAAACGATTCTGTTTCAAACAATTCAATTTAGCATATCAACAAAGTTAAATGATTCCTCGTATTGCCATATATCACTGAAAACTTTGCAAATCGTTCAATGAAAAATCCTGTCTGGATTTATACATTAAATACACATGGTTTGTGATCGTTTTTCTAATAACATCCCAAAGGAACCTGAGCTCATTTTCCATCACAGTTAAATTATTTCAAGTATTTCTATCCAATACGAAAATCTATCTGTTGAGAGACGTTTTATGAAGGATAAAATTTTGATTCCATGCTATAAACCATATCTGGTACCCAAAGGCGAAAACGGCGATTAATTTATAGTTGCTTTACTTTTTAAGGGTACGTAAAACTTGTTTTATTTATTTATTTTGTGACTGCAAATTGACTAAAATCCAAAAACAGGACTTTATTTCGCACGTGTGAAGACAGGGCAGGTTGGCACTTGATCCCCTATATAATAAGTCCTCGTTCAGAGTTTTTCTCTAAGGCATATAAGAACTGGCATATTATGTGAGGGACTAATTTAGGGCCAGACTGACCGCCGCTGGCAAGGGGTTCCAAATTTCACACTATCCACACACCCACCAGGCCGCTTTCACTTCCTTCCCCAAGATAATGGAAGAATATGGACCTATAGGTTTTAGTCGTAACAATATTATATTGTAGCAGTCGGCAACTCCGGTTTCCCGTGTGATATTTTAAAGGAATTAATAGGACAATTCTAAGCAAGATAACATAAGGCGAATAGAAGCTGAAAGGGAAGCATGAAGTAACAACATAGACCACGTGGTAACATAAATACATGAATTCCTTTACTACAGTTATATACACTTTCAAAGTGTCAAAAACATATAATAATTGGACAGTCCACGAATATAAATGTCCTTTCTTGACTTCTGTTTTTCTTCAAATTGAGAGAGAGAGAGAGAGAGAGAGAGAGAGAGAGAGAGAGAGTATGGTATATAAAGTTTGGGTATAAAGGAGAAATGGCCCCAAAGTTACTTATCTTATTTTTCGATGGTGTTCCACTGGAGAATCTTTCTTCTTTCACGGGCTAATAGACTTTATTCTACATTACACTGGCTTGAAGAACCTGGGGTTCTTCGTGTCTCAGGTATTCTTTTGTCTTCAACCCGGAATACTGGTTCGTCTGCCCGCTACGAACCCTGCTCAAAAACTAACTTTCTTATTATTTACTTCCGCTGAGGGGAAGGGGTCCCCACTTCCGTTTTGAGGTCCCAGCCAATCACTTGCCTTTTCTCTTCTCCCCCTTGGTGTCCGGCGACCTGAGGTTACTAAGTACCAACACCTGTTGATACCCCTCTGTGACCTACATTCTTCCTTAACGGTCACTTTTTTGACGGCTAGATACTGTTAATTCAACGGGAGGATAGTATTAATCTTACCTCTATCGTCTCCGTGGGCTATCACGTGACAATTTGTTATTAGAGGATCAGTTTATAAATAAGGTGAATTTTTACCTACGGAATTGGTTGTTGGAAATTGTTTACAATTGAACATTTTCACGGAAATCAATATGGATGCGTCTTTTTATGTCCCAGAAGACTATTAACATGACCTTTACTGATTGCTGCACCAGGAATTGTTTATTAACAAGAGAGTCAGTGTACTGCCTCTCATTTCTACTCAGCCTCGAAGTGACAAACCTCTGTTTAGCCCATTTGTAAACATTGTTTTCTCTTTATACTAAAACATGCTTCTGCAAGCACAACACATTGTTCTAAAAAGTTTATATGGTTTAAAGTTCTTTGATAGAATCTTAGATAATGAATATTTCATCGATTAATGTTGATGCGTAGAATTCAAAATATACGAATTTATAAATTAACTGGTAATTCATTACAAGAGGAGTCATGAAAATAACCAGTGATATGATAGACAGGACTTGACCCCTAGTTGAACTTTTTAGCAGTTGTCTGATTGCTTTGTTCAGTCCTGACAACTGGTCAGTTAGGTAGAGTTAATTAGAGTATTCCGGGGCGCCGTAACAACCAGACGCCTAAAATGGCTATTTCTCCAGCTGTGCGGTTAACGTAGGAATTTGGGTGAATGAAGACGTCGAAAATCAAACAAATTCTTCATGTCAATTTATAAGAAGAGAAGTGGACACGGAGACCAAGATAAATCTAAGACCACCCGAAGAAGTCCCCAGAGAGAAGACCAGAAAACCCGGCCCGATAGATAAATAGAAGGAAAAGAATAAGGTGTATACAACAAGAAAAAAATGATGACAGACCTGTGTTGCTTGGTTGATTGGTTGGTTGTTTTATTTTACCATGTATCAACTCTTTTCGAGGTGTTTAACTCCAAATTAAATTATTTTGACAAAAGTTTCAAATAATTCAGTTTAGTATAAGTACAGTTTTTTTGTTATCATACAGTTAAATGTCAAAACGGTTCTATTTTAAACCCTTCAGTTTAACATAAGTACACAGTTTAAACACACAGTTGAATGTAAAAAAACACTATTTTCACACAAATCTGTTTCGTGTAATTACAGTTTAGTTCTATTTGACCCATAGATAGGACCCTATCATGTACTACCACTCAGGGTAAGAGTGGATCTGTGAGTAATGACAATTAAGGAGCATCCCGCTTTCCCCAAACTCCATCATTACTAAAGCCTTACCATCAGATTCTTTAGTGTTTTATCCCTCGTTGGCATAGTCTTAGCCCTCTACAGAGATGCAGTCGGCGCATTCTGGGCCTGACAGACCTCTGTTTAACCCGGGAGTACTCTATTTGATTTACTGTCGTTTCGAATAAGCTCAAAGAAATATTTTTACGGGAAAAGAATATCTTTTGCCATAATCTAATTCGAAACAATGCAAAGTTCATGATTATGAAAAAAATCTGGAAAAAAATGTTTTTCTTATTTATTGAATGCCCCTTGTACTTAACATTAATTTTTTTCTAGATAATTCAATTCATCTATTTTTGATACGAGGAAGCCTGGTGGCGTAGTGGCTAATGAACCGGAGTGTGATATCGTAGTAAACGTGTTCATTACTCCAGTCGTGCTACAACATTTAGTTTTCGGAGTAATACGTTTGGGAATGGCATGTACTCTCATTTTTTCTAAATATAATGTTAAATAATACCACTTCGGTTCTTCTACAAGGATGTCTTTGGCAATGAATGACCCACGAAGATTGATATGCTATTAAAAAAGAAACCAAATTCAACTTATTTTTGTACGTGAACTGTTATTCAAACATATGTTAATAGCTAAAATACTCAACTACTCTAAATGGAGGAAGCACACATTCTTAATGGTTATTGTCGTCGGAAATGAAAACTGTTACCTGAGTTCAAATCCTAGACTAGGCTGTTTGGATTCCCCATAGTGCTAATAGTCTTGGGAAAGGTATGAACCCACAATTCTCCTTCAATCTATGGTTAAGTAGTAGGGCAGACTTGACTTTTTAACCTTGGTTTTGGCAACCGATCTAGGAGAAAGAAAACTCTGAATTCAAACCCTTTAAACTCTGCTTAAAAATTGACCTTGTATCACATCCGAGTCTTGTAGAGAGGTTAGTAAATACACACACATATATATATATATAGAATAATAAAAAGTCCGTTATTAATAGAGATTATAATGATAAAGCTTTATATCTATCTATCTATTGCTGGAGTCTCCGTAGAGTAATGGCTGAAGTGCTGAACTGCGCACTCTCAGTTGACTTTCTGTCACGTATTTACGTTCACTTTCGGACTAATGCCCTTATGAAAAGCTTGAAATCCCTTATATCCCTAGTCATGGGTTAAATACCATTACTACTGTTCTTCTTTAAACATGACTTTGTCATTGAATAACCCTCAAAGATTGATATTACCATTAAATAAATAAAACAAACCTATCTATCTATCTATCTATCAATTAATCCAAGTTTCGTAATATTTATCAATCTACAGTATCACTCATAAATAAGTATATCTTAACTTATTGTTGTACAAATGTTGTATATTGACCTCCGACCCGGCCAAACATGCCATTCCAAAGACGGCGGAAGTTGCATTTTCCGTTGGCCAGTTATGGGAAGAGATTGCATAGGCGAGCTTGGCTGACAATATGGGACAGGGTTAAAACCCCACGGTACAGTCACAAACTGATGCATCGGAAGAGGGTGACCTGTGAACTGCATGACAGTTATTTCCGCTCGATGATGATCAAAACATGCAATTCCAAAGATGGCGGAAGTTGCATATTCCGTTGGCCAGTTATGGAAAGAGATTGAGTGGGTGTCGAACTATTATATAACTCGGTGCACAGGAAGTTCAATCAGTTGGTGAGAAGATGCTGGATTGAGGAACATATCCTGGAGAGGCTGGGCCCCCAGGCCCCCGGTTGAGCAGCCTAGGAAAACAGGAAAGAAACGCGTGTAAGGCTAATAGAGTGTGGGGGGGTTAATATGTTGCAGTTCTGTTCGGTCTCCAACTCCTTCTCACACACAACCCTTTCAATTAAGTGAGAGGTATATTTTTCTAAAGAACTGTGTCGCTCGTCTTTATTGTGTCGCCGTTATGATTCTGCATGCATATGTGTTGTATAGTTGGTCATGGGACACAACTCAAATACTAATTTTCTTCTTAACCAAAGATTTCAGGTTTTTTAAAACAATTTCTAAAGACAGACAGTATAACTAAAACAGAATGTTGCAATATTACAAAGTTTTTCATGAATTATGTGACCAAGAATAAAACTGTCATACCTATCAAACGAAAGATAAACTTTGCTAAGCAGGGTGTCTCAAGATAGATGCGACCCATTAATATGATAATGATTTATTTCTGAGACAAGTGTAATGGAGGTCATTTTGAACACGTCCTGGAAAAATGCACCATTTAAGCAATTGACATCAAATCAATGCTTTTTTTTAACTGCTGATATATCAACTTCCAGGATATGCAATCTTTTTGGAGTTTCTTATCATAGATTGTATCTATTTTGAGAGAGTTTTGAATGATTTTGTCCCCAATTAAGTAGTAAGGCAAAATATTTTTCCTCTTTTGTCAAAGGTATTGTAATTGAGGATTAATAGTTGTTATAGTATACCATTTTCAAATCTGAAACCAAAAAAGAACGCAACAATATTATTAGTAGAGTTATTAGCAGTCACATGGGTCCCATGTATATTGAATCACCCTATATACATATTTACCAACCTCTCAGCTCGGATAGGATACGACACAAGGTCAATTTTAAGCGGAGTTTAACAGGTTTGAATTCAGATTTTTCCTCCTCCTAGACTAGTTGCCTCACCAAGGCTGAAGAACCCAGTCTGCCCTACTATTTACCGATATCTGGAGGGAGAATAATTGGATTCATACCTTTCCCAAGGGGATTAGTGCTATGTGAAATGCAATCAGTCTCGTCCAGGATTTGAACTCGTGTTGCCGTGTCCATTTCCTACGCCGATAACTATTACACCACAGGCACCCTATATATATGTATGTATTTTCTTTATTAGAACGTTTCAGTGCATTTGAAGTTTTATAATAAAATATCTATCTATCTATCTATCTCATTTGAATCAACGTTATTTGGTATGTTTTGGATAGAATGTCATTCTCTAATTTTTTCCCCTTAAAATCAAATTTCACGCACTAACCATCCAGCTGAGAAATATTCTGTACTGATTAAGAATTTTTATTGTCGATAGCATTTTCTGGTCTTAGAAAACTCTTGAATTGTTCAAGTACGCGTCGTATTGCTATATCTTTTAAAAAGAAAATATCGTTGCTAACAAAATAAGTACATACACAAAACTATTTTCAAGTGGAAAGACTTGTAAAAAAATGTACATACATACATACATATATGTGTGTGCATGTGTGTATGCACGTGTGTGTGTATAAATAAATTTGCATACACAAAAAAAAGAAAAAACGTAATTTTATATGTTTCTGAATAGCAAAATCGAATTAGCATTTAGTGTTCATAAAATTGTCGGGAATATTGCAGAAAATTGCAGATGGCTTCCATTAGCGAAACAAAATCCGTTCACGCATGCGTATTGTTTTCATTGAAATAGTTTCTATTGGATTGTCTACGCCATATTTCTCACGTCTTTTCTGGTTTTCTCCGAGACTTACAAACATGTGTCATCTCATACGGAATATTTTTACCTCGTTATTCTCGCTTCCTTGTTGCTGTCCTTTCGACTATTTCTCTTTTTTGTTCTTATTTCTTTTTGTTTTCTGTATAAATAATTTATCTACAGACGATATAATCGGGCTGGAATATTTGTCTTGTCTCCGAAGTTTGCTTTTCTGATATATGCTATTTCTATGGTTTCTTACATGAACCAGACCTAATAGTATTCAACAAAAAAAAAAAAGAGAACTTGCAAAATCGTCGACTTTGCTGTCCTGGCCGACCACAAAATAAAACTGAAAGAATATGAAAAGAAGGATAAGTACCTCGACCTTGCTAGGGAATTGAAAAAACTATGGAACATGAAGGCGACAATTATACCAATTTTTATTGGTGTGTTTGGAACAGTGACTAAAGGATTACTAAAGGGACTGGAGGATTTTGAATTTGGCGGACGAGTGGAGATCATCCAAACTACGATATTATTGAGAACGGCCAGAATACTGAGAAGAATCCTGGAGACTTGAGGAGACTTGCCGTCACTTAAACTCTAGTGAAAGGCCATCAGCTAACGCTGATGTGAAAAACTCTTATGAGTAAATTATAATAATAAGTGAATGCCGCAAATTACCACAGAAGTTGTATAAGAGCAGACACGGCTGGGTTGGCAAGGTGATCCACTGGAAGATGTGCAAGAAATTTAAATTAGACCATACGAGCAAATGGTATATGCACAACCCAGCATCTATCCTAGAAAATGACACACATAAACTCCCCTGGGATTTTGACATACAGACGGATCACCCAACCTCGGCCAGAAGACCAGACCTTATAGCAATCAATAAAAAGAAAAAAAGAGAATTTGCAAAATTGTCGACTTTGCTGTCCCGGCTGACCATTGAAGAAAACTGAAAGAATGTGAAAAGAAGGATAAGTACCTCGACCTTGCTAGGGAATTGAAAAAAACTATGGAACATGAAGGTGACGATTATACCAATCTTGATTGGTGCTTTTGGTACAGTAACTAAAGGATTATTAAAGGAACTGGAGGACTTGGAAGTTGGAGGACGAGTGGAGACTATGTGAAATGCAGCATTATTGAGGACGGTCAGAATACTGAGAAGAGTTCTGGAGACTTGAGGAGACTTGCTGTCACTCAAACTTAAGTGAGAGACCATCTCCTAAAACTGACGTGAAAAACTAATGACAACTATTATGTTTTGCTATCCCAGTTGAAAATCGACGGGTTGTTAAAATACAAGATTTTCTTTATGGCGCTACTTTTCTATCAACCTTTTCTTTCCTCATTTTCTTCCTTAGAATTTCAAATTTTTGCTACAAATCAATGTTTTTAATCTATCTAAATGTTATTACATAAATCTGTTTGATTGATTTTAACGGATAGTTAAACCATCTGGGGTTGTTTTATGCTTTAAAATTATGGAATTGTGTACAGTGTACGTTTATATCTACATCTTTTGTGCAGATATTTAAAAAATAAGAGAAATAATTTATAATTGTGTATCAGTTATTCCTATCTAATGTAAGTAAAGTTGGCGACCGTAGGTGAGGGTGACCCGAAAGCTCCCTTTTCAATAGCTACTATTTCGAGGTGTAGGGGAGGGCGCTACTTCTTTCCTTGGACTGTATCACTTTACCCTTGATTAGTACCGTGTAGTGCTAAGTGTTAAGTAAGGAGGTATCAAGTACCATTTTTTGAGTCTTTGGTGTGACTCGACCTGGGATTGAACTTTGGTCTCCCAGGCCATTGGCGAACACTCTACCCGCTAAGATCTAATATAGATAATTTAAACATATCTATTTAACCCATACAATGGATCCTAAAAGGTACAACCAATGTGAGTGGACCTGGAAGTAATGGCAATGGATGTGTACTCTACACTCCCTAGACCTTTAGAACTAGAGCCTTTCGACAAAATGCAATTTAATGTGTCTTATCTCTCTGCCGGAGTTATCTTGTGTATTTTTAAGCACTTCCACAGGACATTATGTTACTTTCAGATACGAAAATACAACAAATAATACGCAAATTTCTTTCTTTTTTTTTTTTTATCCCAGATCAGTGGATGTAGCTAAAACGTTACCATGCAGTCTTTTTTCTCCTAGTTCTGTTTACTTCGCTACTAAAGTCAATGGTTGTAGTATCAAATTTTATATTCATTCATAAAACATTTCCAATAAGTGCTTTTCTGTCACCATTGATAATGATAATTAAAAACAACAAAACAAATCTTTCTTTCGTTTGTGTTTATGGTTAGATATACAAACATATTTAACTATGTAAATAGATATACATGTACATGCTTATAAAATATGAATACATACTGTAATGGTTATCGACGTAGGAAATGGACACGGCGACACGTGTTCAAATTCTAGACGAGCCTGATTACATTTAACATACCTTGGGAAAGGTATAAATCCAATTAACATACACTTGGAAAGTTATGAGTTCAGCTATGGGTAAATAGGACAGACTGGATTCTTTATCCTTGATTAAGCAAACAGTCCAGGAGAAGGAAGACTCTGAATTCAAACCAGTTAAATTCCACTTAAAAGTCGATGTTGTCTCACATCCTTCCCGTGTGGAGGGATATATATATATATTAATTTTATAATTGGCTCCACTTGTGTTGAGCACTCTTGTAACTGTAGCATTGCAGGATTCGCGGAAGTTTTTAGCTTTCTTTTGACCAACTGACGGCGTATCCCTTGATTTTTTTCAAGGGGTCGGACGAGGTTGGCCTTTTCTTTCTTTTTGACCTATAATTTTTTCTTTTTCCTCCGGGCGTTGATTCGAGATACTTTTATCTCTTGTTCCTGGCGGGTTTTTTTTTTCGTTTTTTTTTTCTGGTACCGTGAATGCTGGTAGATATGATATTAGTAAATATATATATGTATATATGTACTCGAGTATCATCTAGGACTATTTGTTGACATTTGCAACTGGAAATTTAGATATGCCAGTTGTTTTAGGCCTAGACTTGGCCTACAATTTAAACATAAGTGTATCTCACGTATGATGCGTAATTTACATGATATGTGACGATATATGATTCAAAATATAAGTGTATGCACGCTAAGAACACATGCATAAACACATGTATATTTTATTGTAGATAATGGAAACAGATTAGCAAGGTTGACTGATTGAATTATTACTTGTGTGATAAATCCTCACTTTCTCCTTCAAAAAATGGCATTGTCCCATGGTAAATTTAGTGACCTCATCAAAATGTATACAATGTGTATATATATTAGGCTATGTCTCAGAGTTTCCAGGGCACCTTTGGTGGTGTAACGGTTAGCAAGCTTGACTAGCAAACTTACACGAGTGAGTTCGAGTCTCATTGGGTGCCCCATTCATTCGACCTTGTGCCATATTGAAGCAAAGAGCTTCGTAAATTACTATGTCTCAGAGTTTCCTTTTTTTTATATCCCCGTTCATTTTCAATATCCCCTTTATTGTTTGTTGATATCTAACTATCAAGTCTATTTCACTGCCTTTCATTCATCTCTATAGTTCTCTCATTCAAATTCATATACATATATATTTTTCTTTTCTTCTACTTTTCTTTTTCTGTTCATTTTTCTCCAGCTTAATTTCTTTCTTTTCTCTTTTCCACCCATTATTCCTCTCTTATCTCCTTCTTCTTATAATGTACCGGATAAAATGCAGTACTTGACAGAATTGGAGGCATCACAGGTTATTCAGTGTCAAGAAAGGGTTCTAGTTTCTGCTTTCTTTGTTTGATGGCGTATTCACCTACGTGTATTATTTAATGCGAAAGCAATTACTTTAGAAAACAAAGGTGGTACTATTTAATCCATAGCTGGGTAGATTATGGGGTTCATAACTTTCTCAAGGGTATTAGTCCGTAAGTAATCGTGAAGAAATGAATCTAAATGGACACTTTCACGTTGTTTTCATGAGTGTACGTGACGTAATTGATCTTCTCTCGTTTGATTTTCTTTCTTATTTTATTTCATGAGTTTCTTTCTTTTTTTAAATTCTTTCTTTGGTATTTCTTTCTTTCTTTCTTTCTTTCTTTCTTTCTTCGCTTTTTTTCTTTCACTTTTCGCACTCTTTCTTTCTTTCTTTCACTTTTCACATTGTTGTTTGGTTGTTTCTTTTGTTGTTTGTTTGATTGTTTCTTTCTTTTTTCCCTCTTCACTTTCTTTTGTCCTTTGCCGACTATATTACCTTCTTGATGAGAGTGACCAATATCGTCTACCCAGTAAAAAACTGGTAAGTGTTCTACATATTCTCAGTACGTGTGAAATGCTTGCACAAAGCAAATACAGATGTTATCCCGACAAACTGTACAAAAAATGGTCACTATAATCTGTTAAGTGATACAAGTACGAACAGTAAGAAGAGATGAGAATGTGAATCTCTTCTGAGACTTAAGGCTACAGACTGGCTGTAAGTCTTTTATTCCTCAAGCTGATCTAAGCCAAATCGGCTGTTGTTGTAGAATACACCGACTGCATCTCTGCTGAGAGATAATATTGTATTGCCGTGATGAATGGTAGAATCAAAACACTTGCTCATAATGATGTCTTTATTCTTCTGGGAATTAAAGCTTCTGTGGGGTGTGTGTGTGTGTGTGTGTGTGTGAGAGAGAGAGAGAGAGAGAGAGAGAGAGAGAGAGTTATACTGACCCATAACTAGTTCTTCTCTTCACCATACCACGCTGTGTTATCTTCAGGCCCCCACTTAGCCCTTCTTCTGCTTCTCTGCCGCGTTGTACCTAACCACTTACTGGCTGGCGCCCTCTGCGATTGACCAAATCCCTCTTGGCCACAAGCTAAGCTCAGAGACTGCCCGTATCTCATGTGGGCAACGTCATATATCATTTCAAAGCACCCACACATTTCCATTCAACCGCTGCTTCCGTTAATTTTCACAGGTGCGACCAGTGCAGAGAATCCCTGATTGATAACTTGGTTAAGGGTCAATATGCAATGAGCGTCATGGATATGACATTAAACAATCTGATGGTGAGGTTCCAGTATTTGAGCTTTGGGAAATGTGGAGTACCTCTTTATTGACATTGCTTCCAGGTCCACTCTGATCCAGAGTGGCAGCACTTGATTGGGTCCTATCTATGAGTTGAATAGACCTGTTTGACATCTAAACTAAATGCAAACAAATGACTAATGCTAAATTGATCAACTAAAAATCTTGTGTGATGAAAGAAGATGAGAGACTCATACTTATATAACTTCCCACATTTATTCAGATTGTTGCGTTGCTGGAGGTAAAAGTGAGATGAAGAAGTCTAGAGATGAAGATGAGTTCATCATCATCATGTCGTGCCGCTAGCACTGATATCCCTGACCCTCTCTCGCCACTTCTCCCTATCGTTCATCGCCTCTGGCAGGTCTTCAGGGCCACATCCCGTATCCCCACATAGCTGCTGTATGTATGTTCGAGCTGGTCGTCCCGCTTTTGCCCGGCCATGTGGGGGTTCATAGGAGTACATCACTAATGAGCTCGTCTCTGCTTCTCCAGTAGTGTCCTGTATGTCTAGTTCGTCTAACTTGGATAGTTTTTCTGATGGGAGGGAGGTGGCCATATAGTTGGTGCCTTGTGGGGTGTTGCCGCCAGGACTTGTTCAATATTGCTCGCAGTATTCTTGTGTAATTGCCGTCTAGCTTCTTCTCCAGCTGTTTAGTTAGCGTCCAAGTAGTGCATCCATACAGCAGCAAACACAAAGATACAGAAAAAATATCACTCACTTTATTACTTTGTTTTAACCTTCCTTCATCACCGGTCTCAAATCATGAAAACGTGAAGTGTTTTTTTTTGAGCCGATGAAGAAATTGGTAAATCTTAGCCGGCACCCCGCCACAGAGGTTGGGTGGTTTGATAGCTTCAAAAATTTAAGCTCCTTACTTGTCCTTTGTCGATTACTGACTGAGCGATCCTTTTAAAAATCCCTAAATCTCTCGTGGTCATTTCTGACATTTTTAATGAGAGTCCTCGTGATTGGCCTTTTTATGTCGGGTCATATAGACGGACACCAGGATTACCAGTGATTTAGAGGGACTAGATTGCACAGATGTTTCTGCTTTATTCGGGTAAGCCTTTCTTCATGTTGCTTCTCTTTTAATACCATCTTTATAGAGAGAAAAAAAGTTTTCTAGACACCTTTAATTAGGCCGCTCTAATGTTTCAAGAAAGGTTGTCTAAAATCCTAAGCCTTCAAAATAGATCTGTTCTCTTCAACATCGCAGCCTCAAATCCATACAAAAAAAAAAAGCAAAAACAAATGTAATTTAATAATTCAGACAATTGTATTTAAACTACATGATCACCTATTAAACCTATTTTATTCAATTCATAAGCTGGCCTATCAGTTGTATGGCCACCTATCACCCGTCACGAAAACTCTCAAAGTGAGACAAACCAGGCATTTGGGACATTGCTGGAGAAGTAAGGACGAACTCATAAGTGACATACTCCTGTGGGCCCCTTCAGATGGACCAGAAAAGGCAGGACGACCAGCGAGAACCTATATACAACAGCTTTGTGTTGATACAGGGTATAGCCTTGAAGATCTCGAGAGCGATGGATGATAGAGACGGGTGGCGAGAAAGGGTCTGGGAGATCCGTGATGGCAGCGTAACATGGTGACGATGATGACGATATCAAAATACTGAAAGAATAACTCACGAGAATAAGGAATATTTTGTAGATGAAACAAAACCAGAGAAATCTTAAAAGAATACAAAAACACTCTCAAAAGAATTCTGAATACTTTCTCAACTGTAGATAGAAATGGGAATTAAATTAGAGAACCGAAACATTATCGGGAAGAATTGACTCTTTGATTTAATCACATATCAGTATTTGTGGGTTACTCAATACCAAATTTTCTTTATATATATATATATATATATATTGTCATCCACGGACAGACTGTTTCGTTGTATCACAACTTTTCAATGTGGCTAGACACGTAGGACGCTTGAAGCTGGGATCGAAACTCGCCCAACTTTACGTTAGACTTATTATGAGACCGCTCGGCCAACAAGCGTACCACGTCAGCTTGGGAATTATAAGGTATGAAGTAGCAGCGTTCGTTTGCTTACATTTTCTACCTTATCGGATACCAGAGTGCTCAATTCGTTTGAAGAGCTTTGCATTATGCGAGCGGCAGTGTGTGTGTGTGTGTGTGTGTGTGTGTGTTTGTTTGTGTATGTGTGTGTGTATGTATGTGATTTGTAAGCGAATAGTTTGCACATAACTTTATTTCTTAAATTTTTGAACTCATTTGTTTGCACATAGTTAAATGGTTTCAAGTATTGCTATCTATTACTCATAATTCAGTTTGATATTAATCATTTTCTCGCAGGGTGTCCTTGTAACATAATAGCGAAAGTGGTAGACTGCCGAATCGTAGTAAGCTACTTCAAACTCCAGTCACGTTGTTACGTTCACTTTCGGACGAATACCCCTTATCCTCCCAGGTATGGGTTAAATAGTACCACTACTGTTCTTCTATAACGATGGATTTGGGATTAAATAACCCAAGAAGGTTGATATGCCATTGAAAAACAAATATCTCGTTGAAAGGATTCAAGTATGGCTATCTTATAATATTAATTCCTTTTGATTTTAATCATTTGCTCGCACACTGTTAAATTGTTTCAACTATTGCAATCTAATTTCAGATGAATCTCAGACAATGTTTTCTACAACAGTTAAGATAAAAAAGATTGAGTACTTGTTTGCTCGAAGAATAATTTGAAGAATGCAGCCGGGAGAATCATATATGTGCTAAGGTTTGATATTACCAGCCGATTGATTGAATCACGTCTCTCCGATCGCCCGCGTACTCTATTAATATCCAAAGGGTATATTGCGCTACGAGCTATTTGATTTCTGTTGTCGGATCAAGGACTGCTCAGCTATCGTGATCCCATCTCAACGATTATGTGTCATCAACCACGGCCAAAAGATGTCCTTGTTGGGGGGATCTTATTTCTCAGCAGAGGTGCAGTTGGTGTATTCTGCAGTTCCATCTGACAAGGAGGTATTCTATATGAAGAATTAAGAGAACTCAGCATTAAGGACTACCTATAGAGTTGTAAAACAATGTTAATTATGACAAACTGAGACTGCAACCAAGTTGGATAAAAATAAAAGAAACTTGAAGAAAATCAATGTAAAACGGTATTAAAACGACTTAGCCTTAACATATTATTGATAAATACAAAGATTACAGAAACTAAATCAATAGTTCTCTCGTGTATTTTTCAAGCTGACTTCTAGTAGGTAGATTGTTCGCCAATGGTCCGGAAGACTTTGGTTCAGTCCCAGTTCGCGTCATACCAAGACCTTAAAAATAGTACAGGGTGGAACGATAAAATTGTCGCCCTAGAAAAGACGACATGATTCCATTTCCGTTTCATAAAAACCAGTTTTCTTTTTTTGTTGCAGACCATCTACTAGTTGGCCAGTTGTCTTCAAATTCCAAGGGAGATAGGAGCCTTCTATCATGTCTGAAGGTGACACCATGTCCAACGAGCGAATTATGACAACAGGACCATTGCCAGCATCCTCAAAATGCAAATCTGGATTGCCACGAATAACAGAAACGTGCCCAGGGTGATGAAAATAAAGTTTCCGGCTACGGTTATGGTATTTGGTGTGGTTTCAAGTGAATGCCACATCATGCCAAATCACCTCTTCAAAGTCGGCTTGAAAGTCAACACAAAAGTGTACCTGGATGTGCAAAAGAGTGTGGTAATCCCCTGGTGCAATCAGACCCTGGGTGTGGCAGCAGGACTCAGCGCCGGCCCACAAAGAGACCCAGGCTTGGCTTCAGAAGGAGTGCTACGACTTTGTACCCTTCTCTCACCGGCCCCCCTCCTCACGTGACCTGAATCCGTTGAACTACTTCGTTTGGTCATACGTCGAGAACATCACCAACATGACCTTCCACAACACCAAAGCCAGCCTGATCGCCGCCATCCACCGAGTGTTCACCGAGCTCCCGCCGGCGCTTGTGGAAAAGCCATGCTCCCAGTTCCAGATCCGTATTGAGGCGGTGATTGCGGCTGAAGGCGGCAACATTGAATAGATGACAGCTCTACTACATAAGAAAGTTACCTGAATTGATTTTTTCAATAAAAGTTTTAAAATAAAGCTGTAGTGTTGTTTTCTTTAGGACGACAATTTTATCGTTCCACACTGTACTTGATACCTCCTAGCTTAACACTCAGTAATATAAGGTACGTATCAAGGGTAAAGTGGATCAATCCAGGGAAAGAAATAGCACCCTCCCCTACACCTAGGTGTAGTAGCTATTGAAAAAGGAGCCTTTTGGTCACCAATTCTACTTTTACTTATTGTCTTTTAGATCTATTTAATTGTATGTCAATAAATTCCGCATTTAAGAAGCTATTTCTATATAAAAAAATGTAAGAACAAAAATGACAAAAGAAAGAAAAAAGAAAGGAGAAAAAGTTAAAAAAGCGAAATTTCACGCGAGAAGACTTAGATATCGTTAAGAAAGGGGAACCTCAAAAGGGAAACCGAATCTCCTCTAATAGCAATACAAAACATAAGGACTAACTACGTTAAAGTAACATTGATAAGACGCGAAAAAAAAGCAAGTGAAAGTTACCTGGTGATAGAGACAAAACAATCAATATATAAAAAGAGAATGCAGGAAATTAGTGCAAAAGAGTAAAAGACTAGACAAGACAGGATGCGGAAGGTAATCCACTGGGAGTTGGGTAAAAACTTTAAATTTGACCTGACCAATAAATGGTATGGGCATAATCCAGAATTTGTCTAGGAGAATGACATGCATAAAATTCTCTGGGATTTTGAGATACAAGCGGATCACCTAATCTCGGCCAGACGACCAGACCGAGTTATAGTCGACCAAAAAAAAAAAAAAAAAAAGAAAGATAGAGAGAACCTGCCGAATAGTGAACTTTGGCGTCCCGGCACACCATTGAGTGAAAATGAAAGAAAGCAAAAAGAGAGTTAAGTACCTTGACCTTGCTTGAGAAATAAAAAAAAAATATGGATCATGAAGGTGACGGTGATACCAATTGTCATTGGTGCACTTGGGAAATCACCAAAGAATAGGTAAAAGGACTGGAAGACTAAGAAATTAGAAGACAAGTAGAGACTGTCCAGACCTTAACATTTTAGAGAACGGCCAGAATACTGAGAAAAGTCCTGAAGACCTGAGGAGATTTGCTGTCACACAAACTTCAGTGAGAACCATCAGCTAACGTTGGTGTGAAAAACTCTCAAAAGAGTAAATTAACAATAATAATAATTTTGGACCAAAATATGGCAACAAAAAAAAAAAAAACATATCGAAAAGGCTGAATGGATAAACAATATCACATGAGAACTAGAAGGACTCGAAGAAGGCCCGAAAGCGGAAATACACACCGATTTACTCAAAGCGACATTTAAAAAGATATCAAATTGGAAAACGCCAGGCCATGATGGAATACATTGTTTCTGGTTCAAGGAATTCACTTCCATTCACGACAGACTAGCACTAGAAATGAATAAATGCCTACAAACAGCACACGTACCCGAATGGACGACTAACGGAAAGACCACATTGATATAAAAAGACCCAAGTAAAGGAACCGCCCCAAACAATTACAGACCCATAACTTGCCAACCAATGATGTGGAAAATATTAACAGCACAAATAGGGGAAGAGATTTACTACTCGCTAACAAGCCGTGGTTTGTTCCCTGCCGAACAGGATGCGGCAAAGGAGCCAGAGGCACAGCAGAATAACTTTACATAGATCAACACACTCTAAATGAGAGCACAACCAGACGGCAAAATCTAGCTGTGGCCTGGATCCACTACAAAAAGGCATATGATATGGTTCCGCATTGCTGGATAATAAATAGCCTCAAAATGTACAAAATATCACTTGTAGTCATAAACTTTATCGACAAAACCATAAACACCTGGAGACAAATTGACAGCAGGAGGAAGAAGCTTAGCTGAAGCAAAGATCCAAAGAGGTATTTTCCAAGGAGATGCACTATCACCCTTACTATTCATAATTGCCATGATGGCTAGCTGGATAGAAACTTTGTAGATCGCAGGAAAAAATCAATCATTTAATGTATATGGGTGATATCAAACTATTTACAAAAATTGAAAAAGAACTAGAAACTCTTATACACGCAGGTAGAATATACAGTCAGGATATAGGAATGGAATTTGGCATAGAAAAATGCGCCATGCTAGTAATGAAAAGTGGCAAACGACATAGGACTGGCGGAATGGAACTAGCAAATCAAGACAAGATTAAAACAGTTGCAGAAAACGAAACCTACAAATACTTGGGCATCTTGGAGGCTGACACCATCAAACAAGTGTAAATGAAGGATAAAATTCAAAAAGAATATCTCGGGAGAACTAGAAACCTACTCGAGACAAAACTCTCTTGCAGAAACCTTATCAAAGGAATAAATACTTTGGCTGTACCACTTGTAAGATATTCCGGACCCTTTCTCAAGTGGACTAGAGACGAAGTTAAACAAATGGACCAAAGAACAAGAAAATTAATGACAATGCATCACATTCCAGAGACGACGCATCGATACAACGACTCGAAGACTATATACAAAAACACGATGGAGGACACATTACAGCCATCAGAAATGATAATGATAACACAATGGACAACAGAATGACAATTACTAGGAAACAAAAATAGGAAGGAAAGCAACTCTATGGACGTTTTAAACGACTAATAAACACTATCTTACACGACAAAACCTGGACATGGCTAAAAAAAGGAAACTTTAAGAGAGAAACAGAGTCTCTCCTATTAACAGCACAAAACAAAGCCATAAGAACCAATCATATCAAAGCGAGAATAGATAAGACACAACAAAATAGTAAAGAAGACCAGACCTAATAATATTCAACAAAAAAAAAAAAAGTGAGAATTTGCAAAATTGTCGACTTTGCTGTCCCGGCTGACCATTGAAGAAAACTGAAAGAATGTGAAAAGAAGGATAAGTACCTCGACCTTGCTAGGGAATTGAAAAAACTATGGAACATGAAGGTGACAATTATACCAATTGTAATTGGTGTGTTTTGGAACGATAACTAAAGGATTACTAAAGAGACTGGAGGACTTGGAAGTTGTGGGGGGTGGAGACCATCCAAACTACTTCATTATTGAGAACGGCCAGAACATTGAGAAGAGTTCGGGAGACTTGAGGAGATTTGCTGTCACTCAAACTCCAGTGAAAGACCATCATCAAACGCTGATGTGTAAAACTCTAATGAGTAAATAATAATAATAATAATAATAGTAATAAAAAGGTAGAATATACCAATGATTTTTCAGAAGGCAAAAACAGGAAAGCAAATATTTTATGTTTAAGCAAAAGAGTTTCTACCCACTCACGTGTCTATCTCATTGGGTCTAATTCACTGATTTATGGTAACTGTTTTCTTAAATTTTATGAGAAGAGTGGTGACGTTAGTCGACATTTCTTTTTTTTATTTCTGAGGCTGACTCAGAATATTTGAAATTTATTTTTGATTTGTTAATGTTTGTAATTTTGACATGTGTAATGTTAAGTGAAGCGAGATTCTGTCAGCCATATTGTCGACTACCACGTGGTAGTCGACAGGAAGTACAAGCAGGCGTAAACATGGCATGCGTCGGACCCAATAATTCGCAAACATATTTACTCTAAATAAACACAAGTACACCATATCTATCCATCTCTCTCTCTCTCTCTCTATATATATATATATATATATATATATATATATACGTGGACTTGTATATATTTATCTATACAATTGGATGTTTTATATATAGCTGTCAGTGTAGAGATAGTTTTAATTCCACTACTTCTGAATGTATTCATATTTGTGTGTATGTCTGTACAAATAAAATATACGCATTTATTAGTATTGCAATGTTTGCATAAGAAAGATAATAATAAAACACCTATACATACGATCATTAAATACACATACAATAAAAACATTGACATATATATATATATATATATATATATATGGGTGTTTTATGTACATATTTGTCTGAATTGTGATTGGTCTCTTGCTACCTATATACATGCAGATATATGCATGTATGTGCGAATAGTTGTGTGCGGGGAATAAATGTCCTTGTGTAGTGATGTTTGCATTAGAACAAAAGTAATAAGAAACCAACTTACACACGGTTTGGTTTCTTTGCTTAATGGCATATCAATCTTCGTGGGTTATTTAATGCCAAAACCTTCTAGAAGAACAGCAGTGGTGCTAGCTGGGAGGATAAGGGTGTTCATACCTTCCCTAAAGATACTTCTCTAAAAGTGAACGTAATAGCAGGACTGGAGTTCGAACTCGGTTACTACGATTCCGGAGGCAAGCGCTTTAACCATTACAACGCGAGTTGTATTCTAGTTGTTATTGGAAAGGAGAAAGTTTTCTAGAATAGAGTGTTTTGATAAGATGCCAATACATACATACATACATACATACATACATACATACATATATTTACATAACCAATGCACAGACACACGCGCTCACATTATATATTAAAGTAAATGGTTACCGTAGTCGAGGGCGACCAGTAGGCTTTCTTTTCACCCGCTACTACATCGAGGTGATGGGGAGGGTGTGACTCCTTTCCCTAGATTACCACACTTAACCTTTGATACGTACGATATAATGCTGAGTGTTAAGCAAGGATATATAGAGTACCATTTTTTGAGTCTTTGGTATGACTCGACCTGGGATAGAACCCTGGTCTCTCTTGGTATTGGTGAACACTACCCTCGAGACCAATGGTCGCTTATATATATATATATATGTTTACTTATATACCTATAGTGTTCGCCAATGGCCCGGCAGACCAGGGTTCATTCCCAGGTTGAGTTATACCAAAGACTTAAAATACGGTACTTGGTACTTTCTTGCTTAACACTCAGCATTATAAGGTAAGAATCAAGGTAAAGTGGAGCAATCCAGGGAAAGGAGTTGCACCCTCCCCTACACCTTGGTGTAGTAGCTATCGAAAAGGGAGCCTTCGGGTCATCATCGACTACAGTCGCTAACTTGTCTTTTATATATATATATATATATATGTATAAAAGAAAAGTTGGCGACTGTAGTCGATTGGATTGGCATTTGAGTCAACCGGGTTTCGATCCCAGCTTCGGGAATCTAGCCTGTCTTGTCACACAGAAGAGTTCTGATAGAACGAAACAGATCTGTCTGTGGATGACAATATATATATATATATATATATATATGTGTGTGTGTGTGTGTGTGTGTGTGTGTATCTGAGGCTTAGGATATGTTGATTGCATCCCCTGAGGTAGGGTGGTACTCTCTTCAAAAAACGGGTTTCCTAGATGAGACACTGAACTCTAACTGATGGTGAGGCTCCTGTCCATGACCTTTTAGGAGTATTTCCTGAATGACATTACGCCCAGGTTTACTCGGACTAGGTGTGGTAGTACCTATAAGGGTCATATATATGAGTCAAATTTATCTATTTACAAATTATTTGTATTAGGAATAGTTGATGACATATAACCATGTGCAAAAACTAAAGAATTTACTTCACAAATGTTGTAAATATAAGTGTATAATGATTGCAGTTTCCTCGCTTGAATGTTTAAAAAGTGCAAGACAGGTTGACGTGCTTTTAAACCCATTCAAACTATCATCCATGTAGATTCGTTTTCGGTAATAAAGTTCTTTGCATTTTGATGATGCTACAACTTTAATGAAATATGTCAATTTGATTTTTCTTAGTTTTTCGTAATCGTCTGTATGTATTTACGCAGTTATACCATCCCTCTATGCGAACAGGGTGCGGTGCAAGATCAATTCTTCAGTGGAGTTTTACAGGTTTATATTTAGAGTTGTCATATCAAAGATAAAGAGCCCAGTCTGGCATACTATTTATGCACACTCATATAAGTATATATTAGCGAAACATCTCGGAACCTTCACGTTCGCTTGAAAGAACACAAAAGAGACATTAGAATTGGTAACTTAAACAATGCACTTCTTCAACACATTTCTCAATCTTATCATAACTTCGATTTTACTTCTGCAAAGATGCCCATTTACATTCAGAATAAAAGACTAAGATGAATTTTCAAGGCCGGTGCTATTTCACTCTGTAATTCCGTAAGTACTCGTCCGGGCTTTTGTAATAGGAGCAGGTCCATTTTAAATAGTTACAATATATTCCATTTTTAGTTAATGTATTCCACATTCATCATAATTTTATACTTTCTCTATTTCTTTTTGTCTTTCTTTTTCTTCCTCCTTTTGATTCGAAATGTTTCTCGATAAACAAACGGAACATAAATACTTTACAATATTCCTAATAAGTTAAATGACGTTATTTAAAAAGCGAGCAAACGCTGATTCACTAATTAAACGACCAACTTTTTTTTATGTTATAGAAATTTTCACTAGGTTTTTGTATTTTGTATTTTTAATCATCCATCGTTAATTTAACATCACTAATATGATCCCTCACAGCCCTGATGTCGACTTTGCTTCTCAATAAATCTCTACTTCTACTTGGGGTACCGTGTTATCTTTCTATATATATTGTCGGATTACAATCCATTATTTACTTATATATATATATATATTGACATCTCGGGTAGTGTAATGGTTAGCAATCTTGACAAGCAAACCTGCAAGAGTGAATTCGAGTCTCATTGGGTGCCCAATTCATTCAGCCTCGTGCCACATCTAAACAAAAGAAAAGTTTAGTAAATTACTATATATATATATATATATAGTAACTCAATATACATCGTACCCATGTCATGTGACTGCTAATAACTCTACTAATAATAATGTTGTATTCTTTTTCGTTTCAGATTTGAAAATAGTTTTCACTAACATCAATTAATCCTCGATCAAAAAACATTGGACAAGAGAGAAAAATAATTTGCCTCAGAACTTATTTGGAGACAAAATCATTCAAAACTCTCTCAATATAGATGCAACCTGTAAATATGATAATAATTTATTACTGAGACAGGAAATTAAAAAAGATTGCATGTCCTGGAAGCTGATCGAATAAAAAAATAATTTGATGTCTCTAGCTCAGAGGATGCATATTTCACAGGACATGTTCCAAATGACCGCCATTGAGATTGCCTCATTTATAAATCATTATCATATTAATGGGTTGCATCTATTTTGAGACACCCTTGTGTGTGTGTGTGTGTGTGCGTGTATGGAGTGGCATATTAGAGCTTTAAGATCTTTGGGAATATATAGAAGCTACATACAGTGGTTGTGCAGAAATAGATGAACTGTTAGTATTTATACGTTTACTCAGCAAAGGAAAATCTTAAGTTTTCGACAATATTGATCCTGGTGATAAAATTTTGATCTAATAATTGAATCCAACACGTGTTTAAATGAAGGAAAACCTTCAACATTTCAAACTAGATTGATTATACTGACCGAAGATTGTTTTTTTTTTGTTTGGCGAAATGAAAAGGTAAATCTTTATCACTTGTTTTTGTAATATGGACAAATAATTACAGTGCAAATCTAAAGTAAGTTTATAGTTTTATTGAAGAACACATAGAAAAAAAACTTTTCTCAAAGATGAAATAGACCAGTACTTTTTTTCTCAATATCAATGTTCTTCCATATATTATAAAGAAAACGGAACAAACGATAATATTTTTTTTGGATACATACATACACACAGGGGAGTCACCGTGGCGTAATGGTTAACGTGCTTGACGGTGGCTTTGAAGTAAGTGAGTTCGAAATCCCGTCATGCCATTACGTTCGTTTTCGAACTAATACCGTTCAGAAATGTATGGACCTCTTTATGGGTTAAATAGTACCTCTACTGCTCTTCTATAAGGATGTCTTTGGCATTAAATAACCCACGAAGGTTTAAATGCCATTGAACAAAGAAATCAATCATACACGTATGGTGCTCTCTCTAAACCAATGGCCTTCATCATCATTATCATGTCATGCCGCTAGCACGGATTTTCCTGACTCTCTCTCGCTAATCGTCTCCATCGTCCATCGTATTCAGCAGGTCCTCTAGACTCCATCATATGTCCGTATAGAGCTATCGTAGATAAGTTCCAGTTCATCGTCCAACACCTGTTCGTCTTTGTAATGTGGCTCACAGAAGAACGTCACTTATGAGTTCGTCCTTACTTCTCCAAAAGTGTCCCGCATGTCTTGTTCGTCTGCTTTGGATGGTTTTAGAGATTAGAGGCTTGTTGCTATGCAGCTGCTGTTTGAGGGATCTTGCTTCCGGGCTTCCAGCAATATGAAACAAACCCTGGAAGCAACATCCCCTAGCCTTCGTAAAACACTCTAAATTTGATTAGTGGTTCCAGTATTTAGAAAATGAGTACCATTTTCTGAAGATTCCCACAAAGTGAAACTGAAGTAATTCTTTGAATAAATTATTTTACCTGAAATGTAACGTAAGATCGTGAAAACTATAGAAACTATATTGATGTGTGAATATGTGGCATGAGATTTTAAAAAGATGTTTTGAGAAGAGTGCTGGACTATTTTGGATCTATTTACTATTAAGAAAAAAAAACAAAAACAAAAAAAACCCAACAAAAAACAAAAACAAAAACAAACACAAAAC
>OY757929.1:46213779-46228779 GCA_963585895.1 Sepioteuthis lessoniana | reverse complement strand
GGGAGGAGTAATGGAGTCAATAAAACATAATCGATCAGCTAAAGGGTTAGGGTTAGGGTTACTATGTTGAGGTTTTAAGGGAGTTCAGGAAGAGATTCCGTCGGAAGAGGCTAGCATGTTCAAGTCGGGTCAGTGGTATTTCTACCAGGACAATGTACCAGTCCACAACTCCATCCTTGTCACAGACTATTTGACCAAGATGGGCATCAAGACAGTCCCTCAGCCTCACTTTAGTCTAGACCTTGCTCCCTGTGACTTTTGCTTATTTCCTAAGCTCAGTGGCTGTCGTTATGAGACAATTGAAGAGATGAAATAGGCTGTGACGAAGGTCATTGACACGCTCACAAGAGGACTTCCATGGGGCCTTCCAGAAGTTGTTGGAACGGTACAACAAGTGGATTGCAGCCGAAGGAGATTACTTCGAAGGGGACTTGAGTTTCATGTGTGTACTATCAATAAAAGTGACCATAGGAAAAAAGCCAGGAAACTTATTTAATGATCCTCATATATATATATATATATATATATATATGGAGAGAGAGAGAGAGAGAGAGAGAGAGAGAGAGAGAGAGAGAGAGAGAGAGAGTTATTATTTTAGTCTTTATATAAAGTATGATCAAAATTTTATTTTCTTAAAATATCTCTAGAAAACAGAACCTCTGTAACTATATATATATATATATATATATATATATATATATATATAAGCATGTTCGTATTTTATGCTGTTCCATATTCACAGTTTTTGTTACCGATTTTCAATTGGTAATGAAGAATGCCCAATTTTATCAGTTTTCATTGAATATTATTTCATTAGAAAAGATAAAATCCTGGTACTACAATTTATGTAATTTAATTTGAGTAAACTTAATCATAGAATACTAAGTCTGATATATGGTCACTTATTTATGGGTATAACTGTATAGTGATTGATAACAGTTTGTATACCTAACACCTAAAGAAATAGTCTGCTGCTGTCTGCCAGCTCATAGAAAAGATTTAACGGCAATCTTGTTCATGTCAAATAATACGAATGTTTACCTTTGATTAGTGATCATCTAATCTAATTCAGATATATGCTTATAGAAACGAAGACAACTCGAAAAACTAAAAGCACACACACACACACACACACACACACACACACACACACACACACACATATATATATATATATATCCAGAAATATAAATATTTAGAGAATTAGTAAGATTAACGTTGTCAGACCACTGGATGACGTAGAAATATTGGTTTCTGTCAATTCTCTAAATGAAAAGGAGTAATCTGGACTTTATATTAACTTTCCACGCTATGAAACATGCTATACCCAAGTCACCAAGTAAGATATATATATATATATATATCAGAGTGAGTATGTGGATGTTAAGTGTGAGTATGCGTGTGTGTGTGTTTTATCTAGCTTAGCTTGTGAGAGTGATGTGTATATACTGCCAGCAGAAGCTTGGAGTACTCGAAAAGTACATCCGAACTCTTGCTAGTTTCATTTGAAAGTGCGCGTAGTCAAAAAATCAAATTATATAATCTTATCATGGTCAATTTTCCCAACTTTTCCCTAATTTGATTGACTGATTGATTTTAACGATATGTCAACCCGTCCGGGGTTATTTTATGCCTAATGTTTGGGGAATCCCATTCAATGTATATTTATTTTCATATTTTTTGTCTATTTGTTTTAATTATTTTTTTTGTAGAACATGATGAAACTTCCAGAAAATACATGAGGACCCCAAAGGAAAAGAACGCATTCAACTATTCTCCATTCATCTATGGATAAATAGAAGGGAAAACTGGGCTCTTTAACCTTGAGATTTCAACCGGCTTAGGAGAAGGAAAATTCGGAATTCAAACATGCTAAACTCTGCTTTAAAAGTTGACCTCGTATCACAACCTGCTCCTGAGATATTTTCCATGAAGAAACGAGTTTCATTATCGTGGTTGTTATTACCACAAACCGTCAGTCGGTGTACACTTCACCGTTCAATTGGTGTGTATTGCATATGGTAATCTTTTGAAAAATCTTCACTTCCAAATTTCCAAAACATGGTTAATTGTCCCTTGAAATATAGCTGAGACCTGGATAAGAAACATTTCTTGATTAGGAGGCTTTAAAACTGAAAAAAAGATGAAAACCTGACGATAATAGAAATGTGTTAGTTTCGACCTTATTGAGGGCACCTCGGGTAGCGTAATGGTTAGCAAGCTAGACTAGCAAACCTACACGGGTGAGTTCGAGTCTCATTGGGTGCCCCATTCATATGGCCTTGTGCCACATCTAAGCAAAAAGCTTAGTAAATTACTAGTTTCGACCTTATTGATTTTGTACTTGCATCTAACCTGAAATACGGCGTACTCGTTCATAGGAAATTATCAAAAGAAAGCAAAGAAATAAAGATATTACTAATGTCATTACCATCTTACTTTCATTCTTTGAAGAGCTAAATGAAATACTTCCTCCATATATAGGTTTCTTACAACCAAATCTTTAGAAAGTAGGGCCGATAGTGTTAGGAATTATTTAAAGTAATTTGAAAATTGACTCTAAATATAATGTTAGCATGTAAAAGCTAAAACTACTAGTCTTGTTTATTTACTTGCAAAAAAAATTGATGATTGTGGAATGGTTTAGTTTCTTTGTTTAATGGCATGTCAACCTGTGAGGGTTATCTAAAGGATAAGTCTCGCTTATATATATATATATATATATATATATATATATATGAGACTTGGGCTTTAAATAAAATTTGAAGTATGATGAAACCGGATATAGTTTTACATGCCATAATAACTTGATGCTTATTGTTACTTGAAGGTTTAGGCTTGCTTTAATACATAGGAGAAATAGTCTTATCGTAAATGCGAAAAAATATCTTAATCCAATTCTTATTTGATCTGAAGAAGTCCAGTTAATTTTTTAGAGCATTGATTTATATCAATGCTTTTAAGAAGATGGAAATAAATTTATTATCGTAATGTGACTGATTGTTGTTTTTTAAGAGAATAAGCTCAACCACGGTAAAAGTGCCATTAGATATTTATTTCGACGAAGAATATTATCGTCGCCTCTTCAGATGACTTACACGCTTCTTCTGGGGTCGAGATCAGAGATTATGGTTTACAGTATATATATATATATATATAAAGAGTGCGTGGAATGGTCAGGCGACTAAAGAAAGAGATTTAAACAATAAAGACATTAAGGACCTAGAAAATGGGTCCTCCATTGGTCGCCTCTCCCTGAGGTTTACACACTCATAGTCTTTGAACACCTACTGGATATTATGTATATATATATATATTTAAAGGAGTTGTATTTGTTTTAAAGTCACACACACGCATATATATATGTATGAATCCAAATAATGTTTATTGTGCAAATAGCAATGTTGCATCCAACATTACCTTCATCAGATAATGACTCTAAGTTCAAACACGGTTTCGGGACCAAAGCATCATTACCAATAACGCAGAGCGCCAAAGCAGTACTTCAAGATACCAGCAGGATTTGTTGGTTTGTCCATACTCAGTGGGAATGGCATATTCATGTGGATGCAGTTAAAGCCTCATTCTGAATATTTCTATATTATATTCTTATCTGATTTTTATTGGATATGCGTAGGTTGAGTTGGTTATGAAAGTTAGGTATCCAACTAAAATAGGAAATATATTTGTTATCCAGCCATTTTTTGACAGTTTCTTCTTGCCGATCTTCATATTTTTCCAACTTAAGCTAAATTGACGTTAATTCGACAACGAAAACTTTCCTTAAAATAACGCATCAATGTTGCTTGGCTGTTAACGTTATTTTAGATGGAAATGCGAGTGGATATTTCAAATCAGTTACAGCGTGCTAGTCTATGCAACCATCAAACAATGATCTGTGCCTATATATATATATGTGTGTGTGAGTGTAAAGGATATATGATGTACTTTTTATTCCTACAAAAAGGTAAAATATGCAATCAATTATAATAATCTCCTAAAATGTTTGGTAAGCGGGCTGGAAGATTTAGAATTCAGAGGAGAAACTAAGATCCTCCAAACTATATGTAATATAACTTCGGAGGGATTTCGTTTTATATATCTTACCTTTCGGTTTAGTTAGGCTGAGAACCTTTCGCTTAACGCATGGGTTAGTTAGGTGCAACATTTACGCAGGTGTTCACGGGCGCACGGAGAGGATGTGTCATTCAGAGATGTCAAAATAAAAATCTCAGATAGAAATTGGGACCAGGGTATTTGGGTGACGCCACGAACCGGAAGCGTGGGCTGATATTTGAGAAAAAGCAGTTAGTTGAGTTCCCGCCTCGGAGAAAGAAGGTTGACTTTCAGAGCTGGGCGAGACCAGACGACTTTGTGCGCTACGGGCGCCGCGCGTTGGTTGGGTTGAGAGCTGACGATATAAAAGCAGTCTGCATAGAAAGATTGTGTCTCCCTCTCCTCATGTAAAAAAACCTTTAAACTCAAAAAGGTGAATAAAAGTTTCGTACCTTAACCAATTTCGTGAATTTCGTGTTTTTAGATTACCTATGTCTATTTCACACATCCGTATATTATGGGTATGTAACACAGCGTGCTAGTTTGTGCAACCATCAAACAATCTGTGCCTATATATATATATATATATATATATATATATTAGACATGTATATATATATATATATATGTGTGTGTGTGTGTGTGTGTATGTAAAGCATATATGATGTACTCTTTATTCATAGAAAAGGTAAAATATGCAATCAATAATAATAATCTCTTCAAATGTTTGGTAGAGGACGGGAAAAGTTGGAAATTAGGGGAGGAACTAAGATCATCCAAACTATAGATTTACTAAAATGGGCCAGAATACTGAGAGGAATTCTGGAAATTTTTGGAGACTTGCTGTTACTCGGAGTTCAGTAAAAGACCATGGAGTATTATAATACGCGCGCACACACACACACACACACACATATATATATATATATATACATATGTGTGTGTGTGTGTGTGTGTGTGTGTGCGTATTATTTAAATACATGTACAAAAAAGTAAAAGTAAAGTTAGCGACCTTAGTTGAGGGTGACCCAAAGGCATCCTTTTCAATTGCCACAGCACCGAAGTCAGGGATGGGTGCTACTCCCTTCTCTGTATTACTTCATTTTACCCTAGATCCTGGCCTTATAATGCTGACTGTTAAGCAAGGCGGCATCAAGTACCATTTTTGAGTATATATACATATATGTTCACCAGATAGTCTGCAAAAGTATTTCGTGACTTTCAGCCTTTAATCAAACTTATATAAGTGAAAAATTGCTGTCTAAAAATCGAAAAACTTATATATATATATATATATATATATATATATACGTATATGTATATGAACTTGGACAATATATATTTTTTCTTTCAAAAAACCAACAATCGTTCACATTAAGATAATAAATTTATTTCCATCATGTTAAAAAGCATTGATATAATCAATGCTAAAAAAATTAACTGGACTTCTTCCGATCACACAAGGAAATGTATTTAAATAACTCTTTCATATCTACAACCAGACTTAAAAAAAACCCTTTACTTCTATAAAAACGTAACCCTTCCAATTCAAGTAGTTTTAAGTATCAACTTATTTTGGCATGTAAAGAACATCCGGTTTCATCATACTTTGAAATTTAACAAAGGAAAAATTTACAGCTACAAAAATACATGTCTAATTATCCATACTATTTTATAAAAAAAGAAATGCTGTTAATTTTTATTGCATTGATTTATATCAATGCTTTTTAACAGGACGGAAATAAATTTATTACCGTAATGTGTCCGATTGCTGTTTTTTCTTTTTGAAAAAATAATTTGCTCAGTGTATTCAATTTGCATTGAGCTCTTGACCGGGATCACTTAAATTTAATATTCTATTTTTGAATATTTTATTTGTCATGCTTGTAATTGTTCCAAAATCCGGATTTACAGGATTAAATACTGTTTATATATATATATATATATATATATATATATATATATATATATATATATATATATATATATATCGTTATTATCCTAACCGATAAAATGAAACGCAGTTTCTTCCAGGCAGCGGTCGGATCGATACTGCTATATGGATGCACTACATGGACTCTAACAAAACGGCTGGAGAAGAAGCTAGACGGCAATTACACAAGAATGATGAAAGCAATCTTGAACAAGTCCTGGCGGCAACACCCCACGAGACACCAACTGTACGGCCACCTGCCTCCTATCACGAAAACTATTCAAGTTAGACGAACCAGACATGCAGGATAATGCTGGAGAAGCAGGTACGAACTCATTAGTGATGTACTCTTATGGACCCCCACACATGGCCGTGCAAAAGCAGGACGACCAGCACGAACATACATTCAGCAACTATGTGAGGATACGGGATGTTGTCCAGAAGACCTGCCTGAGGCGATGAACGATAGGGAAAAGTGGCGAGAGAGAGTCAGGGATATCCGTGCTACCAGCACGACATGATGATGATGATGATTATATATATGTTAAATATATCTATATATATATAATCATAATATATTTTCTTACATATTTAGGGAAAGTAGAGATGCTTTAATAGATAAAAATAACCAGTAGCATCTGTTTGTGTTCACTGTTTAGAATGTTCGTTCTTCTATGTTTACATAAGAAAGATAAGTATGTAGATATATTGGATATTCTCCGCTTAGATTTCCTTTACAACGTCACGCTGCCCTAACATTTAGTTACGTTGTAAACTAAGAAAAAGCCTATAAGTGACGTTTATATATATATATATATATATATATATATATATGTGTGTGTGTGTGTGTGTGTGTGTGTGTGCGTGCGTGTGTGTGTGTGTGTGTGTGTACGTAAAGAGTAGTATATCTGTCAACAGGGCTTAGAATACGCTAGCTGTACCCCAACAAAGTAAGACCTCCCAAAATAGGTGTCCTGGATGTAACACTAAACTGTATTTGATGGTGAGGCTCTATTTCTGGATATTTGGGGAGTCTAGTGTACTGCTTCATTGCCTTTTCTTCAGGTCCACACGGACATGGAATGATAATACCTGATAGGGTCCTATCTACAGGTCAAACTGATCTCTTTAAAAATCTTTCGGTTTTCATAGAACTCCGTCCAAAAAAAAAACAACAAAAAAACAAACAAAAACACAAACAAACAAGAAAAAAAACCCTTTGGAAACAAACACACAAAAATATAATGAATGTGATTCCTTAAACTTTAGGCATAAAATAACCCAAGACGAACTGACAAGTCTTTAAAATTCCTTAATCAATAAATAAACTATGTCTTACAGCTGAAAGTACCGGGTCATTTAAGCTCAACAAAGTTAAGCAGTGGTGAACGTGGTAACTATTTTGATAAGAGACCCCTAAGAATCATTAAGTACCGTAGTAATAGTTTTCTTTCTCCTAGACCGGTCGCCACACCAAGGCTAAAGAGCCCTGTATGCCCTACTATTTACCCATTGTTGTTGAAGGGAAGAAGAGATGGATTAATCCTTTTGCCAAGGGCAACGGCGCGAAGTGAAACGCAAACAGACTAGTCCAGGATTTAATCTCCTGTCGCTGTGTCTATTTCCTTATAGGAGAAACCGTTACGTCACGCGCCTCTGTAATCTAATAGACCTAAAGGAGCTGTATAAAAGTTCTCAGTCCTACCAAGATGGAGGTGACCTTTATTTCATTATTTATTAATTCTGGTAGACGTTTTGGAGAAATTTGTGGTATGATTGATGTGCAAAATTATCTGAATTTCCAGATGAATATGTCGAATAGCATGTGCCTTTCATGTTCCCAGTCATTTCCGTCTTGGTCGGACCGATAACTTTTCACCACTTATATATATATATATATATATATATAATTTTTCTTTCATTTTGTTGGTCCAAAGGGAGAAAAACTAAATATTTTAAAATGAATAAGTTCACAAAGCGATTAATATATATTCTTAAATTATCTAACATATGTTTCTAGCTTCTGGCTGTCTTCAGTGAGTTTTAAATGATTTTACCCGGTGTTATTTTTGGTTTATATAGTGGCTACCGTCCCGATGAGGTAGCTGTTTTTTTTTTTCCAGTTCTATGCACATATTGGTTCTCTCTTTCTCTTTTTTTTCTTTTTCTTCTTTTTCCATTTCCAAAAGTCTGTGCTGTGTGTTTTTGTGGGTGTGCTTCTTTTTCCCCTAATTAGTATTTGATATTTGATATGTCATAAATTTTATAGGTTGTTTTACTTTGGGTCATTGTCTATGTGCATGCATCTGTGTTGGGGAAGTTTTCTTTTGTGTTCTATTTGATATTGAGAAGTTTTGAATTTTAACTGCCTTTTTTCTTCGCTGAGTGAGTGTGAGTGTGTGTGAGTGTGTTTGTTTGTGTATTTGTTTTTTTCTCCGTGTGTGAATAGTTGATATGAGTAGAGTTTATTAGTAGATTTCTTTGGATCATTGGGTATGTGTGTGTGTGTATGTGTGTGTGTGAGTGCGTGTTGGGAAGTGAATTATAAAGTGGTATAAAATTCAACAGTCAAAAACTTTACTTTTTTCTTTGAGTGTGAGCGTGAGTAATTTAAGTACTATTCAGTGTAGGCTTCACTTTTCAATAAAGTTTTTTTTCTTTTATTTGATGTAATGTGTAGTCGTCCGTCCAGTAAATTGGACACATTTAACTTTTTACTTTTAGTAATTTAAAATTGCTTTTGTAGAGTGATAATCTCGTATTGAAAGCTAGCCTAGATCCTATGTAACTTTTTTAAAATAGTTGTTACACTCTGTTATGTAGACTGCGCTTTTTTAAAATTACAGGTTAAATTTCTATTTATTATGAATTTTCCTTTTGGCTTTTCGAAGGTATAGGATTTTCCTTCTATAATTTTACAACGTACTCCAAATTTTTCATTCTTGGATTTTGAGACTCCGTGTATTGTCTGTTTCCCGAATGTTGACGTGGTGAGTATTTTTGCACTAACTTAAATGGTTTCAAATATTTCTTATATGAATAGTTTTATTTGCACACAGTTAAATGCTTTCAAGCATCGCTATGTAATACAAACAATTCAATATAGGGACACAGCTGAAGAGTTTCAAGTATTATTGTAAGTAACGTTGGCGACCGTAGTCGAGGGCGACCCGAAGCCCCTTTTCAATAGTTACTACACCGCGGTGTAGGGGAGGGCGCTACTCAATTTTATTCGACATTACTCATTCGGTTGCACACAGTTAAATTCTCCAAAGAGATACTCTGAACCATCAAAAATTCAATTAAACTGTCATTTGTTTACACACAGTTAAATGGACAAACAGTTCTATTTCAAACAGTTCAATTTAACGTATGTCATTTGTTTGTTCACAATTAAAATGTCAAACAGTTCTATTTGACCCATGGGAGCAACGGCAATGAAAGGGTACTCTGTATTCCCCGAAGCTCCAGCATTACTAGAGCCTCATGATCAGATTGTTTAGTTTCATATACTGGACACTCATTAGTAGGGGTGCCTTACTTCATGCAGAGAATAAGTCGGTGTATTTACAGCCTCAGTCGACAGGGTTAACATGTAAGTCGCCAGGACACCTAGTGAATGTTGTTTTTCGTTAAGGAGCAATATATCAAGTCTTAGAGGAGAATTTTAAGATTAGCTGTGACTGCTTGGTTTGTTTTTATATTAAAGTGTTAAAGTGTCCCCCTAATTCTGTCCGTCTTTTTTCAAGATAATGCAATTGCGTTTTACATTAAATCCATTTGGAATCAGTATTTTCATTAATCTTTATGCTTTTAAATTCTCTTTCTAATGTCGTCGGATGTGTTTATTTTCTAATTTCTTTAGTGATAGAGAACTTTGCATCTCTGTTAAAATCGTGACCGTTTGAGCAAAAATGATGTTCTTCATTTTTTTTTTGTTTTTGTTTTCACTAGAATCAGCGATAGAAATAACTTCTGGTCCACATAATTATTTAAAGTATTCAAGTTGATCTTAACAATGCTGTTGTCTATTTGGTCTCGATTCCTCCTCTGATCTTCAGTTGTTCCAGTTGTCTTTCCAAGTCTTTGAGGGACCGTTCCAAGTGCACTAACAACAACTGGTATCACCGTCACCTTCGAGTTCGACAACTTTTTCAGCTCTTTGGCAAAATCTTGATATTTTTCTGTCTTTTCGTTTTATTCTATTTTAGCTCTACGGTCCGTTTGAACAGCAAAATCTACTTGATAACGCGTTCTTTTTTTTCTTGTTAATTAACATCGGAGCTGGTCTTCTGACCGGAATTTGAGGATTCATTTGTATTTTCAAATTCTTTCAGAATCAAAGGCATTTTTTCGACAGATTCTGCTTTATGCGTGTATCATTTGAAAGTATAGTCAAATTTTAATCTCTTGCACAATTATCAGTGGATTACCTTTCCCACTCAGTCATGCCTTGTTTTGCATTTTTTTGTGCCAGTTTACTAAGTTTCTAATTTTGTGGAATACATTCGGAATTCATTTTTGTAATTCATAGATTTGATTCTGTCTCTTTTGTCTAAAGTAAAATGGTAATTCTGACTTTCCAACGTATTGTTTTTGTCAGCCTGTGCAGTCTTCTAAATATATTGCATATTTTCCTTCTGCAATTAGATTCGTGGTAAGTTTTAAAAGTCCAGTTAGTTGTGAAGCTGTTGAATGATTTAGTTGATTTGAGGTGATTTTAGCATTGGTTGTTCTTAATATTACATGGTTAGTAAAATTTATTTGCTTTTACTGTGGGCTTCTTATAGATTTCTTTATTATTTAATATTTTGTTACCTTTATGAGGTTATTTGGTCCACAATAGGTAAGTATGTCTAATCTTTGAAAAATGTCTTGAGAAAATGATTATTACTTTATTTAGGTTTTTGAGATCCCTCTGTTTGCTAAGTTATATTTCAAGGCAACGTGATTTAGTTTCATATTAAGTCCAAATGGCGCAAGCGTTTGTAAGTGTTTATCCATTTATTTTCTTGTTTTTCTCCCGTTGGTGTTATGTTTCTTTTTTAATCTTTTCTACGATGATGAATCTTGCATCTCAGTTAAAATCGTGACCGTTTGAGCGGAAATGTTGTTCTTTAAGTGTTATTTAATTGTAATCCAAAGATCCTGTATCTATTGTTATCTAGTCTAAATAAAATAGTCATTCTGGCTTTCCAACGTATTGTTTTTGGCAACGTGTATAGTCCAGTAAAAATTTACATTTTTTCTGCCATCAGATTGTGGTCAATTTTAAAAGGCTCTTTAGTTGTGAAGCTGTTGAATGAATTGGTTGGTTTGAGGTGATATGAACATTGGTTGTTCTTAACATTCCATCGTAAAATTTGTTGGACTTTAGTTTGTTGTAATCCATAGTTTATTGTAATCCATAGTTTATTGTAATCCATAGATCCTATGCTCATAGTATTTAGTCTAAAGTACTATAGCTATTCTGACGTTCTAATATTTTGTTTGTGGCAGCGTGGAAATCAGTATTGATTGAACGGTTAATAAGTAAAAAATAATATGATTGGCTTTTGTATTTTAACCAGCTCATTGCCTAGTGGATAGAGTGTTCGCCAATGGTTCGAGAGACCTGGGTTCAATCCCAAGTCGCGTCATACCAAAGACTTTAAAAATGGTACTTGATACCTCCTTGCTTAACACTCAGCAATATAAAGTACGTAAGAAGGGTAAAGTAGAGCAATCCAGGGAAAAGAGTAGCGCCCTACCCTGCACCTCTGTGTTGTTGCGAATTGAAAAGGGAACCTTCTGGTTGCCCTTGACTACGGTCGCCAATTTTACTTACTTTGTATTTTGACCTAATCAGTTTCTATGCATACATCTTAGAATAATATTCCGGAATAAGTATTGTAGTCCTTGACAAAAGTCTCCTTTCATTATATTTTATAAAATCAATATGATAATTCCATAAGAATTCTATCTATCTATCTATCTATCTATCTATCTATCTATCAAAAAGAGCCTCAAACTTTCTACTCAGGTTTGACCTAATGGACCTTCAAGACAATTCAGACTGTTTTTTTTTTTCGCTTGGCATTGCAGTACTGGCTGATTATCTTCAAGAAGTATGAATGTTTTTAGTCTTCAGGATAATTCTGACTGTTTTTTTTTCTTTTGGCTAGGCATTGCAGTACTGTTTCATAATTTTCAAGCAGTACAGATGTTTTTAGATTTTTATATATATATATATATATATATATATATATATATAGCAGCAGTATCAAGTCGTACTGACGGCACATAGTTCCCTGGCTCTCTCTCCCCCTCTCTCTCTCCCTCTCTCTCTCTCTCTCTCTCTCTCTCTCTAGCTACCATTGCCAACAACTTATCCTCCAAATCCTAGTGATTTTTAATAGAACAACTTATTTTCTTTAATTAAATTAGTTCTGAATTGTTGCAATAAGTTGTTAATTACCTGAGTATATACAGCGACCAAAATCTATTGTTTGAGCTTGAATATTTTCTGGACTCAGTCAAGAAACAATGCACAAATCTAGATTTAATATGTAAATAGTAAAGTCGGTACATTAATCGTACGATGTAATGAATATCTATTATGTAAATAATGGGTGTGTGGAGTAGAGTAGAGTATTCGCAAATAGTCCGGGTGACCGGGGTTCAATCCCAGGTCGAGTCATACCAAAGACTCAAAAAATGGTACTTGATGCCGCCTTGCTTAGTAGTCAGCACCACAAGGTTAAGATCAAGGGTAAAGTGGAACAATCCTTGGAGTGAAGTAGTGCCCTCCCCTACAACTCGATGTAGTAGCTATTGAAAAGTGAGCCTTCGAGTCACCCTCGACTAAGTTCGCCAACTTTACAGCAATGAACAAGATAGATTTATTTATGTCTCGTAGTATTTCTTCGATTCTCAACACCAACAGTAACGTATATTTAATGTGTAAATAAGAGACAGTCAACCAAGTTGTGGTCTCATAAAATTTTATGAATAGAGAGGTATTAACTGATACGATCAAAATCAGAAATATCAAATGATCGGTCTCTTGTCTGAGAAATCGTCTCGTCTCGAGGATCTTTCAAGGTAATTTTTACCGAAAAATAGCAAAAAAAACCCCCCAAAAAACAATAGATAAAGAAAAAAATAATAATAAAACAATAAAAATAGAAAATAGCAAAAAAAAAAAAGAGAAGAGAAAATATCCCTGTGCCTACACATTCCCAAGTGAATTTTTTAAACGTTCTTTTTGTCGATCAAATAGTTTTCTAAGTGTTGATTCCAGCAATGTTGTTTCTCCCAAAATTTAGAGTTAGAAGCTTGCTGGTAACGGAGAAATAGATATTTTCAATTAGATAATGCAAATTGTATCTTAAGGCGTGTCTTGGGGGTTCGATAGCCTTGTGTAAGAATTTCACTGCATGTCATTGCGCAGAATAGAATGTTAAAGAGATCTCGATGCTAATACATAAAGTATATGTTATTAGGTCGATGAAATTCCAGCCAACCACCTCTCTTTGTCT
Organism: Sepioteuthis lessoniana; assembly: GCA_963585895.1. Lineage (NCBI taxonomy): Eukaryota > Metazoa > Mollusca > Cephalopoda > Myopsida > Loliginidae > Sepioteuthis > Sepioteuthis lessoniana. Next base: position 46,215,270 of record OY757929.1, on the reverse strand, counting down.
CTATCTCTTTCTATCTCTCTCTATCACACACACATACACGTACATATATAAACTTTCACAGAATTATTTAGACTTATTTCTTTTTTGATATCTACATTTACTTAGCAAGATTACTTGATAGAACATATTCAAAACATTTCATGGACAGAAACCTAGTGACAGCTGAAGGAAGAGATATTTGATACGTTAAACTTTCAACCCTATTATATATATATATATATATATATATATATATATATATATATATATATATATATATTTGCAACAGTATATGGTTGTCACTATCTCACTTAGTGCGTTTGTGGCCGAACGAATGCGGTGTAATTTGGGGAGTGCTCAATATCTGTGATAGAGCTATTACATAATACAATAATAAATAAATATATATATGTTTTTTTTTATATATATATATATTTTATAACATGGAAGCTTATCTGCTACCGCTGGTTTGACGCCGTCTTTATACGACTATAAATAGGCCGATATGATGATGATGATGATAATGCTGTTGATTGTCGTATAAAGACAAGCATGAAACCAGTGGTCGCAGATAAGCACGCAACCGTAGTCGAGAGCGACCCTTTTCAGTCGCTACAACACCGTGTAGTTGGGAGGGACACTATTGGGGAGGACGGTACTTCTTTCCCTGGATTGCTCCACTTTACCCTTTATTCGTACCTTAAAATGCTGAATGTTAAGCAAGGCGACATCATATATATATATATATATATATATATATATATATACCATCATCATCATCATGTCGTGCCGCTAGCACGGGTATCCCTGACCCTCTCGCGCCACTTCTCTCTATCTTTCATCGCCTCTGGCAGGTCTTCAGGGCTACATCCTGTATCTTCACATAGCTGCTGTATGTATGTTCGAGCTGGTCGTCCGGCTTTTGCCCGGCCATACGTGGGGTCCATAGGAGTACATCGCTTATGAGCTCGTCTTGCTTCTCCAGCAGTGTCCTGCGTGTCTGGTTCGTCTAACTTGGATAGTTTTTGTGATAGGAGGCAGGTGGCCGAATAGTTGGTGCCTTGTGGGGTGTTGCCACCAGGACTTGTTAGGGATTGCTCGCAGCATTCTTGTGTAATTGCCGTCTAACTTCTTCTCCAGCCGTTTAGTAGGCGTCCAAGTAGTGCATCCATACAGCAGCAAACACAAAGATACAAAAAAATATCACTCACTTTATTACTATGTTTTAACCATCTATCTATCTATCTATCTATCTATCTAACAAAGACAGTTTCTATTTATCTATTTATCTATCAGAAGAGATTCCTCTTGGTACTGTGGCTAATGTACTGGACTGCAACATTGTAGTAAGGGGGTTCAAACTCCTGTCGTACAATTGCGTTTACTTTACAGTCTAATACACTTTGGAAAGGTATGAACGCTATTATCTTTGAGCTATGAGTTAAAGAGTATTACCGTTGTTTTACAAGGCGGCATTATATATATATATATATATATATATATATATATATA
>OY757929.1:46046279-46208779 GCA_963585895.1 Sepioteuthis lessoniana | reverse complement strand
TATCTATCTATCTATCTATCTATCTATCTATCTATCAACATGTCTTTCTGTCTGTTTAAATCTATCCCTTGAGACCCCTCTCTCTTATTTTATTTCTATCTATCTATCTATCTATCTATCTATCTATCTATCTATCTATCTATCTATCTATCCCTTGATACCCCTCTCTCTTATTTTCTATCTATCTATCTATCTATCTATCTATCTATCTATCAACATGTCTTTCTGTCTGTTGAAATCTATCCCTTGAGACCCCTCTCTCTTATTTTCTATCTATCTATCTATCTATCTATCTATCTATCCCTTGATACCCCTCTCTCTTATTATCTATCTATCTATCTATCTATCTATCTATCTATCTATCTATCTATCTACACGTCTTTCTGTCTGTTTAAATATATCCCTTGAGACCCCTCTCTCTTATTTTCTATCTATCTATCTATCTATCTATCTATCTATCTATCTATCTATCTATCCCTTGAGACCCCTCTCTCTTATTATCTATCTATCTATCTATCTATCTATCTATCAACATGTCTTTCTGTCTGTTTAAATCTATCCCTTGAGACCCCTCTCTCTTATTTCATATCTATCTATCTATCTATCTATCTATCTATCTATCCCTTGATACCCCTCTCTCTTATTTTATATCTATCTATCTATCTATCAACTTGTCTTTCTGTCCGTTTAAATCTATCCCTTGAGACCCCTCTCTCTTATTTTATTTCTATCTATCTATCTATCTATCTATCTATCTATCTATCTATCTATCCCTTGATACCCCTCTCTCTTATTATCTATCTATCTATCTATCTATCTATCTATCTATCTATCTAATTGACTATTCCTTTGGGTCATCTTTTTTCTTATCTGAAATGAAAGATATTTCAAAAGTGCAGTTCAAAGACAGAATTATATAATCTTTGCATTGTTTCTATTGTGACTCTGCTTTTTGCCCCGAGGGAGGGATTCATTTTAGTTATTTGTGTTCCATTTAATAGTTAATAGGAAAACCTTTGATCAATACTCCAAAGACATGTCTTCTATTTACTTCGCCTGATTTCTTTCCTTTTCATCTTTTCTTTTCTTCTTCTTTTCTCTTTTTTTTTTCTTTTCTTTTTAACTCGGGAATGAATATATTTATCCTTCTTCGATCCACTTTATTTCCAAGGATCCACAACAAAGTGTTACCGACATCGAAATTGCTGAAACAGATATTGTTCCTCACACCACTAACAACAACCTAGGAGAAACAGGAAATGATATAAGTTGTTTTTCGTTTAAAAGTAATTTTGAAAGGTAGATTTTAAGGTTTGTATGAGTAAACAGATTCATTTGTCTCTTTCTCATGCCTTTCGTCCCTATTATCTAACGCTCTTGGTTGGTCCTCAAAATGGCAACCAGTGTCCGTGCAGAGCTGGTGAATGTAACTGTTGCATTTAATTGTGTTTTATAGTATATCAACAATTGTGGCTCATTTAATGTCAAATTTGGTTGCTCCCTCACCCTGGGGTTGAGCTCTCTGGTGAAGGAATTAACGGCTGCAGCTTGGATAATGCAAAGCTCTTCTAATGAATTTAGCACTCTGGCAAAATATAAACAAACGAAAGCTACTATATAATGCCTTATAATTTTCGAGCTGACGTACGTCGTCTACTGGTTGAGCGGTATAATATTAAGTATAACGTAAAGTTGGGCAGGTTTCTATCTATCTATCTATCTATGAAGAAAAGTAGAATAATAACTTAATCCAAATTTGACAGATTTATCATAAAAGTCGACGCTGAACGTTTCGGTTATGGCAACCTTCTTCAGTACTTTAAATTCATGAGAAGTGTTGTTAAAATAGCGAACACCTATCGCTATTTTACCAACACTAAATTGAAACTGTAGACTAAACTGAATAACTTGAAGTAGAAATATTTTTTGACAAACTGTGTACTTATGCTAAACTGGATTGTTTGAAATAAAACTGTTTATTTGTATAAAACTGGATATCGGATTGAATAACCTACGAAGATTGATATGCCATTAACCCAAACAACCGAAACCAAACCATAAAATGTAGAACAACTTTGAGTCAGATTAGGCCTGGGTGTAATGGGTATGAAGTTTCCGAAAGCTTCAGAACTGGAACCTCACCATCAGATGCAGTTTAGTGTCATATATCAGGACACTCGTTGGGGGAAGTCTTACACCACTTCAAAAATGGAGTCGGCCGATTAGGCAATGATGAATTTAGGTTTGGTTTGGTTTCTTTGTTTAATGGCATATCAACCTTTGTAGGTTATCTAATGCCAAAACTATTCTACTTGAAGAACAGTAGTGGTACTATTTAACCCATAGTTGGGAGGGCAAGGGGCTTCATACCTTTCCCAAGGGTATTTGCCCGAGAGTGAAAATAATAGCGCGACTGGAGTACGAACTCGCTTACTACGATTCTGCAGTCCATCGCTTTAACCATTACACCACGAGAACACCCTCAAAATGAATTTAAGTGTTTGTTGGTCACCCAACACAGCTGTGACTATGTATAGGAATCCATTGGGAGAACGTCGCTTACAATTTTGTCCTGTTTTTTCAGCGGGGGCAATATGTCTTACTTGTCTTGTTTGGATGAGAAAATGGTGTTTTGTAGGCTGCTGCTTCCAGGATCTTTTCAAAACAGTACGCAGCATCCTTGTGTAGTTCCCATCTAGCTTGCACTCCTGTTATTTCGTTATAATTCAAGTAGTGCCACCATACAGCTGTACGGATACGGCTACAGCTCAGAATAATTCGCGTTTTATTTCATCAGAAAGATCAAATTTCCTTATGGTTGCTAACCTGTCAATAACAGACCACACTTTGCCATAAATATGTTGACACCAAAATCGTCGCTAATATTGCTGACAGAACTCACTACTCATAATCAATATTTCCTGGCGCATATTTTGTCATGAAGAAGTCGCCTCCCACGAATACTGAACCTGATCAGTGAGTTAAATTGTCCGCTTTGAGGACATTTAGATTGAATATTGCAAATTTCTTAAGACAGTTGATAAACCATACAATGGGCATATGTTTATGGACCAGAAATTTAACAGAAATTTATTTATGGCATATAAATAGGCACACGTTTTAAAAGACTTAATATTTATAAGACTTTTGACACTGGCGTAAAAGCTCAACAAAGTCAAAGACGTACATCTAAAACCAGATTTTTCTGAAGTATTGGTAGAACATCAAACTTTGATGAAATAATTACGAAGAATTCATACAAGAAAAGAAAAGATTTCGACATGTAGACATAGAACAAAATTCTTAGTATAATTTAACTTGATATGTTATGAACATTAAATATATTTAACTACCATTAATTGATGTATATATTTTTAGTTCTTTATATTGATAATAATTATTTCCTGATAACTCGAATTATATCCTTTAGCATTGATAAAACATGATAGTTACAATGAAAGTATAATGTAGATTCTATCTATAGTTTTAAATAAGTCGCATACCACAATTTACTTTTTCCGGGATTAGGTTTTTTAATTTTCAGTAGTATTTAAATTAGGGGTCACGTCAATTTTTTTTATGGTTATATACATATTGTAGGAATGAAAAATAATTATAGATATAGTATTCATTTTAATCTTGACTAAAAAGTATAATAAAATATATTAAAAAATTATCTTAATTAAAGAATTACTTTAATTTAAAAAAATAAAAATAAGAAATTTTTTTCAAATCCCATTTTCGTCGAAAGAAATCTAAGAAGACCCAAATTTTGATTATACATTTGATGATGGCTTTAACAACCTGAAATAAATTTATAATGAATCCAAGGAAGTGAATTTTTTCTTTTTGCTTTTATATAAAAATATTTTTTAGCTCAGCACGTTGAGTGTTGATGTATTCTTAATCCGAAATTATTCATACATCAATACCCATTTACATTGAGCACTCAAATTGGAAAATCTTACCCCTTGGATTTTCTCCTCGGATTATCTATATATGTAGAATTTTTTCTGTCAAATCTCCAACCGTCTCTCGACTTCCGCTTTCTTTGCTACACACCACTACACATAGATTCATGGGACAACCTTAAATCTGCCACGCGGCACATTTATCACCATACATACACAGATACTAACAATCACATATACATCCATACACAACAATATGAATATATATCCTACACACACACAGACACATACAGACACATACACCCAAAGAGTTATACGCAATTTCAACGTAAAAATTCTTTTGACTGTATCTTTTTGATTTTTTTTCGATTTCTTCAAGATCTTACTCTTTCTGCCTGATGATTGTCGTATAAAGACGTCATGAAACTTGTGGTGCCAGATAAGCATCCATGTTATTAAATATATATAAAAGCTAATTTATATTTATTATTATATTATATGATAGTTCTATTACAGATATTGAGCACTCTCCAAATTAAACCACATTTGGTCTGCAGCAAACCCACCAAGCGAGACTGTGACACCGATACACAGCTGTAATATATATATATATATATATATATATATCAAAATGATAAGGTCTACGAAAAGATTTCTATTTCTGAATTTATTTATTTTGTTCTTGCATACGTGTTATATATATGTATGTTTCCAGCTTGTTGCTTTCGTCAGAGAACATATCTAGCTCTAATTTTTTTATGTGAGTGTGTATCTTGGGGAGTTAAAAAGCTGAAAACACAAACACACACAAGCACACGGACATTTGTATGCATATACAAAAAAAAAAGGAGAAAGAACTACCAGTAAATTTAAAACCAAAAATCTCCCCAAGATACACACTCACACAAATAAAGACTGTTAGTGAAACCCAAAACCACTCCAATGTCAACACACACACACACACACACACACACACACACACACACACACACACACACACACACACACACACACGACTCTGAACATATCAAATATCAAAGTCGGATAAAGCAGACCAAAGTAAACACACGCCAGGAAAGAGGGACAACGACCCCTATATAAACCAGCCTGCCCAACCAAAGATCATTTATACTGGAAACAAGAGTTAGTTCAAACTCTCATTGAGTACCCCATTAACAATGCCTTGTGCCATATATGTTCTCTGATGAAAGCAACAAGCTGGAAACATACATATATATATAACACGTATGTAAGAACAAAATAAATAAATTAAAAAAAATATAAATCTCTTCGTGGAACTTCTTATTTTAAAATATACCCTTACTCTTTCTTTGGACATTCAACAACCATCTTTATATATATATATATATATATATATATAGGTGCAGAAGGAAAACATGGAATGATTTTTAAAACTTTCTTTTTGGTCTGATTTGTCCAATTTTTGAAAAAAGTGTGATAAACCTAAATTTTCATGATTAGCTTTATTATTCAATTTTTTAAAAGTAAAATTCAGCTCGATGTGAGTGAGCAATATATATATATATATATATATATATATATATATATATATATATAAACTAATATCATTAAAAACGATGAAGATTGGTTTTGTCCTTTTTGTCTAACGTTTCTTGTTGGCGAATGGATAATCTTATTACCGGATTACAGGTGAAACGGAACTGTACATAGTTTACAATTCAATAAATTGACTACTTTTCGGCAAATATTTGTGTCATCAGGGTTGAATTGTTGACACTGGAAAAACCGAAATTCGGCGCTTTGCCTTTTTTTATGAGAGAGCGTTTTTTTCTTCTTAGTTTTAACTATCACTTAGTTTCTAATAAAAATCTTACAACACCACTTTTGGTCTTACAGTAGATGTTCTTTTTTGGCCATCTAGTTTTAATAAAATTTATATCCCGGATAAACAATTTTCTACAGTAAACTTGTAATGTGAATGATGACGTTATTAACTGAAAATTGGGATTAGGGCATATATGTTGTTGGAGATTCTGCCAGATTGAAATTTGATACGAGGAATGATAAAAATGGTAAACAGGAAAAATGTTAAAAGAAAAATTAGAAAAGTTCCCATGAATGGAATTTATTTGTTTTTTTTTAGATATATTTCATACATTCGGACTGTTGGCACACACACACACACACGCACGCACACGCGCACGTACACGTACACACACACACGCACACACTCACACACACACGTACACACACATACGCGCGGGTACACGCACATGCATGTGCCCGTGTCCGTGGTGTAATGGTTATTGTCATTAAAAATGGATACGGTGACACGAGTTCAAATCATGGTGGAGGCTGTTTGCATTTCCCATAGAGCTAATATTCCTCTAGCAGTTTAGTTTCTTGAGAAGAAGAAAACTCTAAATTCAAACCTGTTTAACTCTGAAAATAAATTGAGTTTGTGTCACATCTTGTTCAGTTCTCAGAGAACATACGTGACACAAGGCCATATGAATGGAGCAGTCAATGAGACACGAACTCACACGTGTAGGTTTGTTAGTCGACCTCTGACGAAAGCAACTAGCTGGAAATATATGCGTATGTACGAACGAAATAAATAATTCCTAAAAAATACAAATCTCTTAGTGGACCTATTCATTTTGAAATATTTACTTTGTCCTCTCTTTGGACCCATAATGAAAAAAAAAAGAAAAAATTACACACACACACACACACACACACACACACACACATATATATATATATATATATATATATATACTTTCTTTAAGAAAAACCAAAGACCGGTTACTTTAGGATTATAAATTTATTTCCATCCTGTTATGTGTTTCTGATGTAAACACCAAAAACACGAAGAAAACACGAAGAAAAACTTAACAGGAAAATTTGAATGTTCAGTTTGTGAATAATTTTCTTGTTCCGAAGGAATTACTTCCAACTTTGGTTTAACTGGACCGAATAATACCTATATATATATATATATATATCGAGGGAAGGAGAAGCGGGGAGGGCGCTACTCCATTCCCAGGATTGCTCCACTTTACCCTTGAACCGTACCTTATAATGCTGAGTGTTAAGCAAGGTGGTATCAAGTACCATTTTTAAAGTCTTTGGTATGACTCGACCTGGGATTGAACCCAGGTCTCCCGGGCCATTGGCGAACACTCTAACCGCTGGGCCAATGTCCCAATATATATATATATAGGTATTATTCGGTCTAGTTATATATATATATATATATATGAACGAAATTTGGTATTAAATGATCCACAAAGGTTGATAAGCTTTAAACAATAGCTAAACCATATATTTATCTTAAACAGTATAAATTCTTGCAAAAAAGACCGAGTTCGGCAATAAATAACCCCAAATGGTTTGACATCCCTAAACCCAACGAACCAACCAAGGAACTTGTTCTTTTTCTTTTTAAATTAAATTTTAAATCTGTATAGACGCTGGAATGACTGTCCTCGTTAAGAACTCTATAAATTCCCCTTAACTTGTGAACGTTGTGTGGGTCCAAGTTGCTATGGTAAATGCACAGATAGCTTCTTTTTTTTCCATCTTTAAAGTTTATTATTATTAAAAAGAACAAAAAACAGCTTCTTCTAATCTCCATTATATCAAAAAACGGGAAAGACAGAAAATTAACAAAATTAATCACCAATTCCTTCGCATAGTGCTTCACCTTCCCTACGTGACACCCTTCTTCTTTAGTGTACCCATTCAAACACGTCGACTCTCACCACTTTCTTAATGGATATTATAACTGACATGGCCTTCTTCTCTCAGCCCTTAAACGTCTTTATAACGTCAAACGGCGTCTGTTGTCTCCTTCTTCTGATATTTTATTTGCAGTGTTTAAATTTTCATTTGATTTAAATATTACGTGGCTTCGTCCTTTCAATTATTTCCCCCTTCTTATTTTTTTTAATTCAAAAAAAAAATTTTTGGTTTTGCCATCTTCCTATTTCTATTTTTCCGTTATTGGGACATTTTTGCCGTTATTATGGCATATTTGTTTTTCCGTTATAAAGGTATCTTTCTTTCTGCCGTTATTATGGCATCTTTATTTCTTCCGTTATAGTGGCATATTTTTTCCGTTATTATGGTATCTTTTTTTTTTTACCCTTTATTATATTTCATCTTTATTTTCCCATTAATATATTGTCTTTTTTTCACCGTAATTATAGTTTTTTTCAGCTTATTATGCCATATTTCTTTTTTCGTTATTAAGGTATCTTTCTTTCTTCCGTTAATATGGAATCTTTCTTTTCCCATTCTTCTGTTTTTATGGCAGGTTTTCCGATACAATGGCATCTTTCTTTTCCGTTATTACGGCATCTTTATTTCTTCCAATACAATGGCATCTTTTTTTTCCCTTAATTATAGTATCATTCTTTTTCTGTTATTATAGCGTCTTTTATCTTTCCGTTTCTATGTAATCTTTCTTTTCCCATTATAATGAAATCTTCATTTTATCATTATTGTGTAATTTTTTTTCTCGTAGTTATAGCATCGTTCTTTTTGCGTCATTATTTCTTGTTTTTTCGTTATTATTGTATTTTTTTCTATTATTATTGCATATTTCCTTATCCTTTGGAACGACGTCATTCTTTTTTCTGTAATAAATGTATTTTTCTCTTCCCTATATAATAACGTTTTTCCGTTATTACAGCATCTTTCTGTTTTCGTTATTGAGCCATCTTTTTTCCCTTGGTATAGAATCTCCATTTTTCTATTTTTATGTCACCTTATTTCCTCGTAATAATATCATCTTTCTTTTTTTTTTCGTTATTTCGAGATCTTTCTTTTGTCGTTAATTAGGCATCTTTTATCCGTATTAAGGCATTTTCCCATTTATATGGCATCTTTTCCTCATGGTTTTAGCAGCTCTCTTTTTCCATTATTATATGAACATTATTTTCCCCATTATTAGGAATCTATCCTGGTAGAAGAATAATAGTGGGACTACTTAGGTCATAGCTGAGAGATGAGTGGGTTCATGCCTTTAAAAAGGGGAAAGTCTGAAAGTTAACGTAACTGAGTGACTGGCGTTTGAACTCGCTTACTCCAATATCACCGCTCAGAATGTTAGCTACTACTCCTTTGGGACTTATTTGTCACATAAATTTATCCATCTCTCTCTCTCTCTCTCTCTATATATATATATATATATATATATCTATATATATATATTAAGTTGAAAGGGCTCCTGTCAAATACCAATGAATTAGTGAAGGCAATCCTTCTAGAAGTTAATTCCAAAATCTAAACTCGAGAAGTAAGTTTCAATATTAAACCTCTGCAGACTCGAAGATATCCCTTGACGGGCAATGTTTAAGAGAAGGTAAAGTAAAATAAAATAACGACGATACTGAGGTGAGGGATAAGGCGCTCCTCCATTCCCTGGATTGCTCCACTTTACCCTTGAAACGTATCTGATAATGCTGAGTGTTAAGGAAGGCGTACCCTTTTTGAGTTTTGGTATGACTCTATTTGAGATAGAGATTGAACGCCGATCTCCCTGGCAATTGGCGAACTGTCTACCACTAAGCCAATGGGCTGCTTGCCGATTTCTAAGTCACTAGTTATCGTATTATGCCTGTAACTAGCTGTAGCTATATACTCCAAGAGAGTGACATATGTGTCATACAAGCGTATGTCCCAATAACCCAAGATGTACTTCAATTTTAACATAGTTAAGCGAGAGACATATTATGATTTTAATAAAATGATTTATATGTGGACTAATTGCTGGTTTACCGAAAAGACACTTAGCAGTATTGAGAAGTTCGTTTAGGAATAATAGTTTATCACATTTGATAAATGTGGTGGTTCAGTCATAATGTATTCTACTCATTATAACAACAAAAAAATGGTGTTATTAAATTATAAAAATATATACTAAATAATTTCTCTACAAACCATAAATAAACATGGGGTGTCCTCGTGGTGTAATGGTTAAAGCGATGGTCTGCGGAATCGTAGTAAGCGAGTTCGAACTCCATTCGCGCTATTACGTTTGTGGGGGTTGTATGTTATTTGGTTATTTCAGTGGATGTGCATTCGTACTTTACGGGTATTGCTCTCTAAATTATTTCTACCACAAATACAACACAAAACTTTACAATCGCGAGAAAGAAACGGAATAAAACACAACAAACAATTTAATATGCATATAACAGAATATGAAAACAAATAAAATACATGATGTGTAAATGCCCTTTTCAAAAATAAAGTTTGGCAAAAAGAAAATAAATTTGTTTTCAGATGTGTGTATGTTAACGGAGTCCGTAAATAAGTCGTTCTTACTTACATTAAGTTCATAGCGGGTTTTATGATTGTGGCGACAGCGTGTCGCGTTGATGAATGAAAGTTTGTTGGGTTTTTCTTTTGAATGTGATTCGCGGCCATCTGAAGCTAGGTCATGAACTTTAGTTGATGAAGGAAAGGAATTTGCCGGACCCAGTATCGGCTACTGCTTTACTGGCTTAGTGGCTTGTGGTTTTTGTCTTAGTCTTCGTTTTGGTTAATGGCTCCCCAACTGTGTTATTTATATCCTACAAGTGGATCAAAGAATCGTCCTAAAATTTTGGCGCGTTGACATTTATTGACCAATCAGATTTGTATTTTACTATTTTATCTTAGAGCCTAAATATTTTCTGTTTGTTGACTTCCGATACTATTTTTCTAGAATGTTCTTAAGTATGTTTTTATTGCTTATTTTAAGACTAGAAAAAATATGTATCCTATACGTTCACTTTTGGGCAAATACCCTTGGGAAAGGTATGAACCCCCTTATCCTCTCAGCTATGGGTTAAATAGTACCAGTACTGTTCTTCTAGGAAAATTGCTTTGGCATTAAATAACCTACAAAGGTTGATATGCCAGTAAACAAAGGAACCATCATAACTAAACATTATCGTTTTCAATAAGTCCTATCAAAAAGTAGTCACTAAAGAAGACAAATTCTGGTCTTCACTAAATGATTTTCACTCTACAGTCTCTAAAAGTTATGGGCTTCTTAAATGTAAGAAACTTGGAATTCCTTTATAAACCAATTATTTCTGAGATTAGAACTGCCCCCACCATAACATAGCAAAATCTTTAGCCAAAATGTTATCCCCTCCCTTAGGTACGATTAGTAATTCGTACTTTAAGAACCCCGGTGATTTACTTGACAAAATAAATACTATAGAAAATAAATCTCTAGCTAGTCTGGACATTAAATCGTGATACATCGATACTCCGGTTATCAAATGTTTAGAAATTCATCTCAAGAAAACAAACATTAAATTACTTTAACCTGTTAACAAAATAATTAAAATTTCATATTATCCACGTAACATTGCTTATATTTGATGGTATTTTTTTATAAACAAAAATCTGATTTACACATAAGTTCACCTCTTAATGGAATCCTTGCATGCCCTTTTTTTAATTTCATGAATCTGGCCCCTTTAAATTCATAATATCCAAAAATTCTAACTACTTTCGTTATAGATAAAATATTACTCATATGTCAACAGAATAATGACTAAACAAGAATTGCTTTCTTTGGTTTCTTAAAGTCATATCAACTCTTTGTAGGTTATTTAATGCCAGTGCCATTCTCCTAGAAGAAAAGTAGTGGTACTATTTAACCCATAGCTGGGAGGATAACGGGGTTTATACCTTTCCTAAGGGTATTTGTCCGAAAGTGAACATAATAGCGCGACTGCAGCTCGAACTTACTTTCTACAATTCCGCAGTCCATCGATTTAAGCATTACACCACGAGGGCACCCCCACAAGAATTGCGGATAGATTAAATAATACTGAACCTACCATAGGTTTACTTATGAATTAGAAAATAAAAACATCTAACCTTTCATGGATATTTTACAAATAAATAATAACAAACTAGAATTTAATGTGCATCACAAATCCACAAGTAGAAATGACCTTATAGATTATGACGTCATAACAGCAAAATAAAAATTGGAATTATTAGTTTTTATCTCCGAGCTCTTAGGAATTGCACCTCCAAATTTTAAAATGATGAATATAACTTTACAGAAAATTTCTTCGCGCAACTTCAACATCTAAAATCTTTTATACAGCATTCCAAAATAATAGCTATTAAAATACACAAATATAAATGTTCTGGAAAAATTCCGAACAATAACTTTTCGAATAGTAATGCATTACATAGATAAATTGCTTTACCTAAAACTTTAACCACAAAAAAAAAAACGAAAAGAAAGTTAAACAATATTGGAATGAACAGTCACAAACTCGTCAAAGACAATAAAGAATTTAATAAATAATAATAACAATAACTATATCAAATCCAAGGCTGAAGTTTACAATATCTCATAGCTGGATTGTTATAAAAATATGTTGGTGAATCCTTGCGTGATCTAAAAAAACACCAGAATTTATGAATACAGCAGTAAGGGTTCGACAAAAAAGAAGCATAAATAACTTTTTGATCAGACATAATATATATATATATATATATATATATATATATATATATATATATATATCACAAACATTGTTATGTTTTTATTTATGTAATATAAATGACTGAAAATTTAATAAGGTTAGCGTTCATGCAACATGTTATTTTTTGATTCTCCAAATAATCAACTTTCGGAGGGAGGTGCACTTTGTGTAATAATTATCGTCATAGGAAAGGAATTCGTCGAGTCAAGTTCAAGTCCTGGATAAGGCTGTTTGCATTTCATCTTCTTGCTATTGCTCTTGGTGAAAGTATACTACCGCCGGATCTTGACAAACAACGTGAAACACATATATATCTATAAATATATAATCTTATATCTTTATTCTTCGACGGTGACGCTTGTGTGGAGCAGGAGAGTAACCGGAGAAAGAGTTCGCGATAGGAGTTTGGACTAACAGCGGGAATTGACCTCAGCCAAAATTCTAGACCTTATATAGTCATAAAACGCCTATGGGATCCACAAACAAAGGCTTGTTTATCATTGGTCACGGTTTATAACTCCGCATTGCTTACTTTTGATTGGTCACGGCTTACACGTACACATTGCTTGTTTTTAATTGGCCATGGTTTACATCCACGCAATGCTTGTTCTCCAATGGTTACAGCTTACACTCACGAATTGCTTCGTTTCCGATAACCAATTTGTTGATTTTATCTACACCCGGATGTATTTTTCAACAGCATCCACCATGTTCTCCACAGGTCAAATATCATTAAGTATATGATTAGATATTCTATAATATGATGTTTTTATATATTATACGATGTTTTTATATTGATATTTGCACTAGACAGTGACTAATCTGATAAAAAAAGAGCATGACTGCATTTGTTCTTCCCCCAACTCTGTGTAAATAGAATAGTTGAATAAGCCTTTTAACCTTGGTTTCGCTACCTGTCTATGTGAAGGAAGACTATGATATCAAGCCAGCTGTACTCCTTTTAAAAATATTGAACTTGTGTCACAACCTGCCCGAAGTGGAAGTCGATGGGTCAGTACATACCCCATGCAGATCATTATGAAAAGATAAAATCGAATATTTCAATCCTTTATAAATAAAAGTATTTATATTATCATGGAATGTTCTTACAACGTAACCTCAAAGGTCATTTAGTATATGATTAGATATTCTTTAATAAGATTTGCTTATAATAATTCAACTTTGGATTTTCTCTGCTTCGCTTATTATTTCATTTGCAAAAGAAAATAGTCATACACTTGCAAGATTTACTTAGGGACAGATTTATAATTTGATGGATATGCTGTATACTTCGAGTATACAAATATAAGCGGAAACATAGTCAACAATAATAACGAACTTCAATGAAAGAACGAACACACTTCTTTATAAAAATATATCTCTCACACTTTATTCTCGAAAGGGTGATGTTTCTTGTGTGTGAGAGGTGAGTTGGAGACGCGGACAGACTGTTATTTTGACCCAAAGTTCTCCTGACCATAGCGGCTCTTCTTCCTCATCTTGGCTGGGTTGCTCAACCGTGGGTCACTGCAAGCTGTTCTCACGCTGGCATTTTGTCCCCAACTGGCTCCAGCTGGCTCGAACCGCCTGGGTCACCTGATTATATAATTGTCTACCGTCGTCCTGATTCCGTTGTTCTTCCGCTTATTTACACGGGTGTATCTCTTGATTGACGGCTCGGTCGAGGGTCAATATGTTACAGATATAAATCCTCGTTTCAACTAATGTGATTATTGTTATATGTTCATGTTTGCTACGATGTTTTTTTATATTGATATTTACACTGCACATTGACTAATCTGTTGAAAACATTTGCCAGGAGTTAATTCTAACTTACTTGTATATTTATTATGGTGATATTATTTATTGTTAATATTGGGAGTAAAATTTTCGGATCCGCCTAAGGCTTTGTTCAGCCGACACAGGCGTGTCCAAAAATTCCGTACAGATTTTTGCATCAACTAGTCATGAAGATATAGAAATATCTTTGAAGTTTTCATTCTTTCAATTGGACTACGTCATTATTATTTATATATCTTCTACGGAGTATTTATCGACTGTCGACTCTCTCTCTCTCTCTCTCTATATATATATATATATACACACACACACACACACACATATATATATATATATATATATATATATATATATATAACAGAGCTATATTTATAATATCAGTGATAGATCATATGTTGATCTAAATTAAGATAGCATACCATAGACTGTTAATGGCATAGGCGGTAAACTGAAAGTCCACAAGAACCGATATATATATATATATATATATATATATATATATATATATATATATATATATTGGCAGCATTTATTCAATGATACATATTTGATTAAATATAGTAGACATTTTTTGTCTACATATTTTTTGGTTAATCTTTTCGAATTACCGTATCTTATGATATTCAGCGGAATTGGTTGATAAACCTTCTATAATTAGTTATTTCCCAAGTGCTTTCTAACCAACCATCATCACTTAATGTACTTAAATATCTTTAGCTACTGACACTATTTACGGAAACAAATTTGAAAAGTAAACGCAACACAGTACAACTGTATAAACGCTCATTCTTACAAAGTAGTAATGTTCATACAAAAGTTACATCGCTTTTGAAATACATCATCCCCTGATGATGGACCAAGGTTGGGCAGAAAGTGCTTGGGAAATAACTAATTATAGAAGGTTTATCAACCAATTCCCACCGAATATCATAAGATCGACTCAGCAATTCGAAAGGATTAACAAAAAATATGTAGTCAAAAAATGTCTATTATGTTCAATCAAATATATATATATATATATATATATATATATATATATATATATATATATTTATATGTACGGTTTGTGGTAAGCATCTTAGATCAGAAGGCAAGTGTACATATTCGACAGCAGTATCTCATTTGAAGGCGATGTCAATAAACACACACGGAAGGCCTGGACTACAATTGTCCGATTATTGGTCATATGACAATCTATTATCTCTGATAAAATAGAAACAGATTTCTTTCTGCCGCTGTCTCAGTACGACTGTATGGATGCACCACCTAGAATCTTACGAAATGCATGGAAAAAAAGCTGGATGGTAATTTTGCAAGAATCCTACGAGCTGTTTTCAACGAAAACTGGAAGCAACAACAAACACCACGCTGTGGGCAACCTTACCTCGTATCTTCCAAACCCTCTAATTTAGACGAACAATACATGCAGGGCATTGCTGGTGAATTTAAGACGAATTCATGTTTTCTTATGGAATCCCATCCATGGACACACTAGTGTTGGCTCACCAACAAGTACTTACATACATCAGCTCTTTGCGGGCACGCGATAAAATAATCAAGTATAGGTAATCTACTTGGGGTTGTATAGTAGTATTTGACCATAAAATTCACTTAAATTTTCATCAATATACTAGTAAAATACTTCCCCGGCTTTTTGGCCGGGCCGTCTGGCATTCGTGTCGAATGGGGTATCAAACAATGGCAGATTCGTGGCCGAAAGGCTCCCAACTTCGGTTGGGCCACCTTCAGGTGGGTGAGCTGCAACCTTTGTCCCCTATGTATAGCACTAGACCTCGTTGTCTAGTTTAAGCTATAACCCAGCATACGTGCCCGGATCTAAATTTGGATTCGTGAAACTGCTTGCCTCATTAGACTCACATTGCACTTAGTGGGTTGATGAGCAGCACAGACCAGCAGGGTTCGAGTCTCGGCTCGTTCCCGACCTTCTCCTCCCCTTTATCCCCACTTTAATCGGCCTTCGGGCTTTTGACCTTGTGTCAAGTCCAGTCTGGTGGGAGGCAGCGACAAATACAATATACTAGTAAAATAGGAAGGCAGACTGGACTCTTAACATGAGCAAGTATAAGTTACAGATGAAGTTTAAAGACTAGCTTGTGGTTCAGTCATGGAATATCAAAGGCCTAAAGGAGACTGACGTTGACTCACCGTAATTCATTGAATCTGAGGTTTGGTTTATTTTCTTTGTTGAATGGCATATCAACTTTCGGTTTTTTTTTAAGTCAAAGCTATACTTGAAGAAATATTATCATTATTTTACTCTTCGAGAGTTTTTCACGCCAGCTTAAAGTGATGGTCTTTCATCGGAGTTTGAGTGATAGCAAGTCTCCTCAATTTTCCTGGAGTCTTCCCTGTCATTAGACCGATCTTAACAATCCTGTTGTCTGAATGGTCTGTACTTGTCATCTAATTTCTATGTCTTCTAGTCCCATTTACCAAACCCTTGGGGATTGTTCCGAGCACACCTATTATAATTGGTATCACCCTCAACTTCACTTTCCATAGTTTTTTTTTTAATATAATTTTACTTCTTGAGAGTTTTTCACATCAGCGTTAGCTGATGGTCTTTTACTGAATTCTGAGAGACAGCAAATTTTCTCAAGTCTCTAGGACTCTTCTCAGTATTCTGGCTGATCTCAGTAAAGCAGTAGTTTGGATGGTCTCCATTTCTTCGTATTATCAAATGTATTATCAAATTCCCCGTGGATCACCTTGCTAACCAAGTCATGTTATTGTTATTACTTACTCCTTTAGAGTTTTTCACATCCGTGTTAGCTGATGGTTTTTCACTGGAATTTGAGTGACAGCAAGTCTCCTCAAGTCTCCAGGACTCGTGTCTTATTTGAAGTCCTCCAATCCCTTTACCAGTCATTTGATAACAGAACCGAGAGCACCATTTACAATTGGTATCACCGTGACTTTCATGTACCATAAATTTTTCAGTTCTCTAGCAAGGTCTAGGTACTTGTCTCTCTTTTTGCTTCCTTAAGTTTTACCCTGTGGTCAGCCAGAACGGCAAAGTCCACTGTTCAGCTGGTTCTCCGTTTTTATTTACTCCTTGAAAGTTTTTCACATCAGCGTTAGCTGATGGTCTTTCTCTGAAGTTTGAGTGACATCAAGTTTCCTCAAGTCTCCAGGACTCTTCTCAGTATTTTGGCTGATCTTAACAATGCTGTCGTTTGGATGGTCTCTACTAGTCTCAATAATTCAGTAGTTTGGATAGTCTCCACTTGTCTTATTTCCAAGTCATCCGGTTCCTTTATTAATCCTTCAGTGACCTGTGCTCATATTCAGATTTTTTTTTCTTTCTGAATCTGAATATGAGCACAGGTAAAAAATCATGCATAATAGTAGTAATTCTAGCCAAAGTAAGAACATTAAGTTTATGATACCCAAAAATTCAATCATCTGGAGGTTACAGGTTCAATCTTCACTACAGGGGAGTAACAACACAGGAAGACTTAACACTTGTAACCAGTTATGGCAAAAGGAATCAGAACAGGCGACCCCAGTGGTTTCAATAAAGGACATAGTTCGAAGTTCTCTGAAGGTTCCCGAGTTCGACAAACACCTGAAAAAGCTCGGAGGACATATCGGCCGAAAAGTTGTGGAAATAAAGATGAAGACAATAGTCAGAAAACCTTAATGATAAAAATCAACAAGCTTCGTCTCAGAAATTTAGTCACTTTCATGTTCCACATTTTTTTCAATTCCCAAGCAAAGTCTCGGTACTTATATTTCTTTTCAGTTTCTTTCGATTTAACTCCATGGTTCAGCCGGGATAGCAAAGTACACAATTCTGCAAATTCTCTTTTTTTGTTGATTATTATTAGGTATGGCCGTCTGGCCGAGATTAGATGATCCGTTCGTATGTCAAAATCCAAGAGGAGTTTGTATGTCTCATTCTCCAGGACAAATACTGGGTTGAGCGTTTACCATTTCTTCGTATTATCAAATGTATTATCAAATTCCCCGTGGATCACCTTGCTAACCAAGTCATGTTATTGTTATTACTTACTCCTTTAGAGTTTTTCACATCCGTGTTAGCTGATGGTTTTTCACTGGAATTTGAGTGACAGCAAGTCTCCTCAAGTCTCCAGGACTCGTGTCAGGATTCAGGCCGTTCTCAATAATGCTGTCTCCACTCGTCCGCCAACTTCCAAGTCCTCCAGTCTCTTTAGTAATCCTTTAGTTACTATTCCATACGCACCAATTACAATTGGTATAATTGTCACCAGCATGTTCCAGAGTTTTTTTCAATTCCCGAGCAGGGTCGAGGTACTTATCATTTTTTTCACTTTCCTTCAGATTTATTCTGTGGTCAGCCGGGACAGCAAAGTCTGCAATTTTGCAGATTCTCTTTTTTGTTATTGATTATTATGAGGTTTGGTCTTCTGGCCGGGATTAGGTGATCCGTTTGTATGTTAAAGTCCCATAGGAGTTTATGCGAGTCATTTTCTAGGACAGGTGCCGGGCTGTATTATTATTATCATTATTATTATTATTATTATTATTATTATTATTATTATTATTATTATTATTCCTACTTTTGCACCTCAGCTTTTTACTATCTTCTCACATCAATCATTAAAAGGAAACTTTGAACAGTATGTATACGGAATTCTAACAGTTTCTATATACTGATTAAATTCTTTTTCGTAGTTCATCTGATACTCACCGAAAATGCCCTGTTAAATTCTTTTTCTTGCTATTTTTCTGAAATCATGAAATTTTCTCTTATATTTTTGACACCAATGCTGTTTTGGATCAGATTAGGCATTATTTACCAAGAATATATTACTCTGTTAGCATTAAAAAAATCAACCAGTTTGTTGACTTAGTTTTGGAAATATTTCTTTACAGTAAATTTCTTGTTCGAAGAGAAATATTGAAAAATATCTAATATGTTTATATGTTCCACTGACTAATTTGAAACTTTGAATCAAATCACCACCCATTTTTCTTTGAAGAAAAGTAATTAATCCTAAGTTCTCCAATTATTTTGATTCTATTACAGTGGTTTAGAAAGTATAAATAAGTCATTTGAATATTTTCTCTTTGTGTCATTGGACGTTGAAGAAATGATTTTGTAGGCTAGCATGGCTAAAAGTTAGGGGTTGTTCCCTAATAGCAATATGTGACAAAAACATTTTTTGTTTTCTGAAAAATAGGGGTCATTTATCATTCGATTATAGACGGTAATTTGATTAAAACCCCCATGAAACAAAATATGTGATGACTTATTTTATAATTTTAATATCAAATAAAAACAAAATGAAATATTAAGAGCCAATCTGTGTGTGGCCTCGCGAAAATATTTTTTTATGCTTGGTATGTGACGAGATGAATCTTTAACAGGACACATAACCTTAGTACTATGGGTGATCAACTGATTTTTAAAACACACACACACACACACACACACACACACACACACACACACATATATATATATATATATATATTATAAAATAAGGTCTTTAATCATTCGCGGCCAAATACATTATATATGAATGAATTAATTAAATAAGGGAAAATTTTTGAAAGCCATGGATAATACATTCGCGTTGGCAACATGCCAAATAAAGAGGTGTGGGCCAATGTATGGGTGTCCGTATCTAAGATAGGGAAAGGGATAGTGTGTGTGTGTGTGTGTGTGTGTGTGTGTGAGAGAGAGAGAGAGAGAGAGAGAGAGAGAGAGAGAGAGAGAGAGAGAGAGAGAGACAAGAAAAGCAAAAAGGAAATGAAACTAGTGATTTTTGCAGGGAACAAGTTTATTTAAAAATCACAGCTGTCATCGCCCGGTCAAATTATAGCTCGTTCCCTGACACAAATCAAAGTGAGCGAAATATGGGCCCTGAACTCGCTGTCAGCGACTAGTTTCGGGTTCAGGGCAGAGTAGGGTTCCTCACTGGTAGGCCGAGAACATCTGATGCCTTATTTTCTCTCCCTTTTTTCCTTTTTATTGGTGTTTAGATCCCAGATCTTCTCGCCACTAGTAATCTTAACATGTTCTAACGCTCTCATCTATCAGTGGACGTTAATTCGCTTGGACAATCTCATTTCCGCTTCCGAAAATGTCTGTTTTCTTTAAATAAGACACAAATTCATTTTGTAATTTATTTGTCTTCTTGCCTTATGCAAGTTTTCGAGCAGCTTCCTTATATCTCTATATGGAAACAGTAAAATAAAAATGTTTTCTTTCTCGCGCTCTCTCTCTCTCTCTCTCTTTTTCTCTCCCTCTCTTTCTTTCTTTCTTTCTCACACACACACGAAAAATTTAGCCATGAAATATTTACACCACTTACATCTAGTTTTACATTTACACCGACTTTCTATAGTTTCCTTCGAAATAGACCCTGACTTGTTAACACAGTGGTTAAACAAGTACATAATATATTATGTTTAAACATGCTGTTATGAATATCCGAACATATTTGTCTCATAACGCAAAAAAATGTGTGAATTAAAAAGTAAGTGAGATTGATAAACATTAATCATCATCATCATCACCATCCTCATCATGTCGTGCCGCCTGCACGGATATCTCTGACCATCTCTCGCCACTTCCCCCTATCATTCATCGCCTCCGGCAGGTCTTCAGGGTTACATCCTGTGTCTTCTCATAGCTGCTGCATGTAAGTTCGAGCGGGTCGTCCTGCTTTTGCTTGGCCATATGTAAGGGTCCATAGGAGTACATCACTTACGAGCTCGTCCTTGCTTCTCCAGCAGTGTCCTGCGTGTCTGGTTCGTCTAACTTGTATAGTTTTCGTGATGGGAGACAAATGGCCGTATAGATGGTGTCTCGTGGGGTGTTGTCGCCAGGACTTGTTCAATATTGCTCTCAACATTCTTGTGTAGTTGCCGTCAAGTTTCTTCTCCAGCCGTTTAGTTAGCGTCCATGTAGTGCATCCATATAGCAGTATCGATACAACCGCTGCCTGGAAGAAACTGCGTTTCATTTTATCGGTCAGGTCTGATTTCCATATGATCGAGAGCCTATCGATAGCCGTCCATGCCTTTGTCAGTCGTGTGTCGATGTCTTTTTCGGTTGATGAGACGCTACTTCCTAGGTAGGTGAATTTGTCTACTAGTTTCGGAGAGGCTCCGTCTATGGTAGTGATGTTGCCCGTTTGGTTGTAACACATATATTCAGTTTTCTGTGCATTGACATGGAGGCCAATGCCTCCTGCGGCTCGTTCCAAAGACGAAGATAAATTTGTCTTAATTTCTTTACTTCATGGCTTATCACCCTTTGTAATCTATTTAATACTAAAGTTATACTTTTAAATGGACAGTAGTTGAATAAGCGACGATAAGGGGTTCATATCTTTTCTAAGTGTGTTTGTTCAAAAGTGAAAGTACTCGCGAGAGGGAAGTTTGAAGTCGTTTTCTACGGTTCAAAACGTTAGCCACTACGCCACTGGGACTCTCCAGATTAAATTAGATGGATAGATTTTATATATATTAGTGTTTATATGTGTGTTTACCTGTTAGGGAGAGACGGAGAGAGAGAAGGACAGAGAGAGAGAGAGAGAGATACAGATAGAGAAACAGAGACGGAGATAGAAAGAGAGAGAGAGAGAGAGAGAGAGAGAGAGAGAGAGAGAGAGAGAGAGAGAGAGATACATTGAAAGTAGTAGTTACTTTCTGATTGCTAATTTAAAGTAACAATAAACCTTAAGCATTAATAAGTGTATTTGGAGGTGCCCGTGGTGTAATGGTTATCATCGTAGGAAATGGATACGGCGACACGAGTTCAAATCCTGGACGAGAATGATTGCATTTCACATAGCACTAATACCCTTGGGAAAGGTATGAATTCAATTATTCTCCCTCCAGCTATGGGTAAATAGTAGGACAGACAGGGTTTTTCAGCCTTGGTGAGGCAACTAGTCTAGGAGAAGGAAAAGTCTGAATTCAAACCTGTTAAACTCCGCTTAAAAATTGACCTTGTGTCATATCCTGCCCGAGCGGAGGGGTTGGGTAAATAGGATTAATAAGTGTATTAACAAATACATATACAACAAATACACGCATACACACATACACCTTCACGTATGTACACACATATATGTATGCGCACGAGAGAGAGAGAGAGAGAGAGAGAGAGAGAGAGAGAGAGAGAGAGAGAGAAGAGACAGTTTTACTCTGTTCGAGCAGGATTTGACACGAGTTTAATTTTAAAGTTTAACGAATTTGAATATTTTTCCTTCTTCTAGACCGGTTGCTATAACAAAGTCAAAAAACCTTGCTATTTACCTATTGTTGGAAGGAGAACAGTTTGTTTCATACCTTTCCTTAGGATACTAGCACTATTTGAAATGAAAAAAATCCTCGCCTTGGATTTGAACTCGGGTCACCGTGTCCATTTCTGATGACGAAAACACTTACGCATAAAATGCCTCTGTCTTTCATTTGTGGTATAAAAAATTATTTAGATGATAACGGGAATATTGGTTTGGTTTGGTTTGGTTTAGTTTCTATAGTATATCAACCGTTGTTGGCTATTTAATGCCTAATCTTTTTTTTACGTAGATATTCAATACATGATTTCCAAACACATTTTTTGATAAAACAGTTAAAGAATCAAACAGTTCTACTTCTAACAAATCAATTTAGCATAATACGACGAAGATAAATGGTTCCAAGTTTTGCTATGTATCACTAA
The DNA here is from genome assembly GCA_963585895.1 of Sepioteuthis lessoniana. Classification (NCBI taxonomy): domain Eukaryota; kingdom Metazoa; phylum Mollusca; class Cephalopoda; order Myopsida; family Loliginidae; genus Sepioteuthis; species Sepioteuthis lessoniana. Next base: position 46,185,884 of record OY757929.1, on the reverse strand, counting down.
CAGTTCAAATAAACATCAGTCATTTGTTTACTCACAGATAAAGGATCAAACAGTTTGAATTGTTTGAAAGATTTATTGATATTAAAACCTTTAGAATTTTAGAATACTGGAAAAAATAACGTTGATATTGATTATAGAAATGGGTAGCTTTTCAGGGATCATATTTTGACTGATATGCACTACATGGACGCTAACAAAACGGCTGGAGAAGAAACTAGATGGCAATTACACAAGAATGCTGCGTGCAATCCTGAACAAGTCCTGGCAGCAACACCCCACAAGACACCAACTGTACGGCCACCTGCCCCCTATCACGAAAACTATTCAAGTTAGGCGAACCAGACATGCAGGACATTGCTGGAGAAGCAGAGAGGAACTCATAAGAGATGTACTCTTATGGATCCCCACACATGGCCGCGCAAAAGCAGGACGACCAGCACGAACGTACATTCAGCAGCTATGTGAGGATACAGGTTGTTGTCCTGAAGACCTGCCAAGGGCGATGAACGATAGGGAGGAGTGGCGAGAGAGGGTCAGGGATATCCGTGCTGCCAGCACGATATGATGATGATGATGATATATATATATATATAGTTTTATTATTTGCTGTATTTATAAATAAAGTGTGCTCAACGTCGGTGATAGAACATGTTTAAATATTGTAGACACAGTGTCAATGGCGCTTAGTGGCTGGAGAAGTAGGGACGAACTCATAAGGGACATACTTCAGTGGATCCCTTCACATGGAAGAGCAAAGGCAGGGCGACCAGCTAGAACCCATATACAGGTGTTCTGTGCCGATTCTGGACGTAGCCTTGAAGGCCTACCGGAAGTGATGGACGATAGAGATGGGAGGCAGGAGAGAGTCGGAGATCTGTACTGGCGGTGCGACATGATGATGATGATGATGATGATGGATATATATTGATAGTAATATATATATATATATTATATATATATATATATATATGTTGTGTGTACGCGTGTATGCGTATATATTTTAATGCATATACATATATCTAAATACAGATGTATATTTAAATATATATATATATATATTTATATGTATAGATAGATATATAGAGAGAGACAGAGAAAGATAGTGACAAAGACAGAGAGAGAGAGAGAGAGAGAGAGAGAGAGAGAGAGAGAGAGAGAAGGGGGAGAAAGAAAGAGAGGGTAAAATAATTGGATGTAAATTTGAATAAACATATATGCCTAAATGAACTGCTGAGTGAAAAGATTTGCAAATACATTTGTATATTTAATCCCATCAATTCATCGCTTGCTTATATACATCTAAAGACCCAGAACAGTTATTATTACATTTTCCTATCAGATAGTAATTCATCTTTTGTTCTTTCCACCCGGTTTTCAATAAAAAAAAAAAAAAGAAAAAAAAGCTAAATAATCGGACAAAAGAGAAAAAAGAAATTGATGGAAACGAGCCCGAAATATTCGTTTTCAATATAATTTTTTTTTTTTTTTGGTTCCATGTGGAGAATATGAATTATTTCGCTACCTAACAACAGTTGGATATCATGACATCAATCCATCATTAGCCAATAGAAAATGTTTCACAAGACTTAATACTTAGTCTTTTCATAACTGAGTGACCCTACGCTGGATCCAATTTTTTTTATGTTGTTGTTATTGTTGTTGTAATAATCGCAATTTTATAGGGAATTGTGAGAACGCGGAAAAGAACACTATAAAAAGCCCATTTATCTTAACATTATCTATCTATCTATCTATCTATTCGTATTTATTGTAGCTGTATCAGTTTGTTACATAGTCATATACACGAATATGGTGATGTGCGAAACAGACATCGAATGTTGGTAACATATATACATAACGTAGAACACAGGAATCTCGAAATTCGAAAACACGTCACGACTTGTTTGTTCAGGTACGAAACCTTTTTATTACTTTTGAGCTAAAGATTTCGACACAAGGAGAGAGACACAATCTTTTTATGCTGGCTTCTTCATCTGGCCTCTATCTCGTGCGGCACCCATGGCGCGCAAATTCGTCTCACCTCAGTGAGCCCCAAAAGTCGAACCTCCTCGTTCGGCGTCTAGTTTCAACTCTTTTAAGTTTTCTTCGAAATCTCCAAAATTCTCCGCGCGCTCCCGGTGTGAGAGGTTACCCGCACTTTGTCACCCGTTTCATCATCTCAGGCTATTGTGACATCTCTGAGTGACATGTCTGCTCTGTGCGCCCGCACGCGTTACCACCTGCATCAAGGTGGCACCTAACTGATCCGTGTGCTGAGCCGAAAGGTTCTCAGCCTAACTAAACCCAAAGGCATGAACCGAAATCACTCGGCCATTATATTACAAGTTTATTCCCACCTATCTATCTGTTGTTATGCTGACAAAAGAAAGACACGGGGGATGCGAAAAGGGTTCAAGTAACAGAAACAAGATACAAGTGAACCTTGTTAAACAGAAGTTAGTTAATAGGAAACTTCATAAGCACGAAACGAAATGAAAACAGTTCCATCCAGGATCGAACTCATGGTACCAATTCCATTTCCTCCGTCAACAACATAACGGTATAGTTGTTTGATTTTCTAATTAATATAAGTAAAAAACAGCTTCCTGACGAAGATATAAGGATGTTTGACGTTGCATTCTGGGAAAAAAATAAATCGTCCAGTTACTTTCAAATATCTAAACAAGATCGGACATTTACTGTTGTGGTTTTGCCTGATGGAAGCACACATCTTGTGGCACTTGAAATACTAAAAACTGTATATTGACCCGAGACATTGACCAAACATTCTTCCAGAAGCATGCTTATATATTATCTACAATCTCACAAGCTATTGTTATTAGTTTTAGACATGACCAGTTATCCAAAGTTGCATCATACACACAGGAGCAGTTAAAAGAAAAGCAGAAAAAGTCAAAAAGAATGTCGGTGGTCGTGTAAGAATTTGCGCTCACTTCTCTATATCTGTGTCGTATAGGAATAAAGTGAGACACTGGCGATTAAACACTTTTCGCCAGTAGATCCAAGGGGCGCAACTCTGGAAAATTCTAAAGGAAGTTCCGTGCTGATTAGCATGGCACGTAAGTCGATGGACCGTTGTCGAACTGATTTCGGCGAGTAGACTTTCAGTTATATCTTGGCCGACAGTGTAAGGATAGTAATGTGACGGCAAATTCTTTAAAATCCCAAAACGGGACTTTAATTTCGCACGTGTGAAGACGAGGCAGACTGGTACTTGATCCCTTGTATAATAAGTCCTCGTTCAGAGTTTTTCCTCAGGCATATAGGAACTGGCATATTATGTGGGGGATTGATATATGGCTAGACTGACCGCCGCTGGCAACGGGTTCCAAATTTCACACTATACACCCCCCACCAAGGCCGCTAGTCTTCCTCCCTTAGAACAATGGGAGATATGGACCTCTAGGTTTATACGTAATAATATTATATTGTAGTAGTCGGCAACTCCAGTTCCCCGTATAAGAATTTAAAGGAATTTATAGGACAATTTTAAGTGAGCATATCATAAGGCGAATTGAAGCTGAAAAAGAAACATGACATAACAAATTCATAGCAGACACTACAAATAACAACTTCAAGCACGTGGGAACATTAAAATATCTCAATCTTTTACTAAACATAGATATACACCTTCAACGTGTCAAATATATCATAAATGAATAGTGCGTGAACACAAATGTCTTTCTTCTTTTCTTTTCTTTCGTTTTCAGTCTTTCTTCAAATTGAGAGAGAGAGGGAGGTATATAAAATTGGGTATAAGGAGAAACGGTCTCAAAGTTACTTATCTTATTTAGATGGATTCCTGTGGAGAATCTTTCTTCTTTTACGGGCTCTTCTTTTACCCGAAGTTCTTGGCTTTAGTTTCGTCCGCCACGAACCCTGTCCAACAACTAATTTTCTCTTTTCCTTTTTTCGCTGACGGGAAGAAGGTGCCACTTCCGTTTTAGAGTCCCAATCAATCATTTGGCTTCTACCTTCTTCCTTCCCGTGTCAGGCGACCCGAGTGCGTTCACCAAGTACAAACATCTGTTGGTCTCCACTGTGACCCACATTCTTTCTTAATGATCATTCTTTGACGGCTTGCTACTGTTAATTCGAACACGAGGATAGTAGTAATCTTATTTCTATCGTCTCAGTGGGACACCACGTGACAGTAATTATCTTTTGTTTGTCCTATTTTCTGTTAATGTGTTATTTCGGTTGAATGAAATATTTATACGTTTTTAAAAGTTGTCTGTCAATTAACTTTTCTTCTTTTTATGCCCATGTGAGTCTTACAAAAGTTTTTGTTTGTATTAGTCTGTGACTGCTAGGTTGGTCGGTTGATTTGCTTGGTGCTTTTTACGACATAACAACCCTTGTAGGCTATTCTTTGCGAAATCCTGTTTATATATTGGATATGTAAAATTTATAAACGAATAGTTTGTTGGTAACAATTTTTAAAAGAGCCAGTGGTCATTTGTTTGCACATAGTTAAATGTTTGTGCATAGTTAAGCATTGCTATCTAACATTAATAGTTTGATTTTCTCTCCAGAGTAAATGGTTTAAAGTATTACAACCTAACACGAATAGTTTTATTTGGATGCAGTTAAATGGTTTCCAGCATTGTTATCTAAAACTTATGATTCAGTTAAATATTAATGATTTGTTTGCACACAATTAAATGGTTTCAAGTATGGTAAATGATTAAACAGTCCTTTTTGGGACATTTATCTGTACTACCACTTTTAATTAGAGTGGACCTGGTAAAAATGGCAATGAAGGGGTACTCCACATTGTCTAAAGCTCCAGGGCTAGAGCCTGATCCTCACTTGGTTTAGTGTCCGATATAGATCACTCGTGTTTTGGGTGGAGGTCTTACCCCACTGCAGAAATGCTGTCTGTCTGTCTGTTTGTTTGTTTGTTTGGTTTTATGGCATATCAACCTTTGTAGATATTTTAATGCCAAATACATTTATACAAATAAACAATTCCATTTCAAACAATTCATTCTAGCATAAGTACACAGTTTAATTGTCAAAAACATTTCTATTTCAAGCAATTCAGTTTACTCAAACCATTCAGTCGAGTTTAAGTATTACTTTTGTTTACACACAGTTAAATATTAAAACAGTTCTATTCGAACGATTCAGTTTAGCGTAGTACAGTTTCAATGTCCAAATCAGTTCTATTTCAAACAATTCAGTTTAGCATTAATACACAGCTGAGTTTTATTTGACTTATAGATAGGGCCCTATCAGGTGTTACCACTTCAGGCCAGAATGGACTTGGGAGCGATGGCAATGAACAGATGCTTCACATTCCCCAAAGCTCCAACATCCCTGGAAACTTACCAGGGAGATTGTTTTCTGTTATATCCAAGACACTCGTTGGGTAGGTGGGTCTTATCTCTTTGCAGAGGTGCACTCAGTGTATTCGACAACCCCAGTCAACTGGGCTAGCGATGCTATCGGTATATTCTTTGGCCCCAACCGACTGGGCTATCTGTGCATACGTCGGTGTGTGTATGAGAGTGAGGGAGACATGGAGGGAGAGAGAGAGAGAGAGAGAGAGAGAGAGAGGGAGGTAGGGAGGGGGAGAAATGAGCTCAGAATGAAGACAAAAGAATATATAAGCAAACTATTGAAGAAATGAATCATTCATTCGGCCTTGTGCCACATCTAAGCAAAAAGCTTAGTAAATTACTATTCAAGAAATGAATCAGAAGTATGTTTTTTAAAAATCCGGAAAGAAACCAAAATCAAAAAACTTTGAAATTTCGTGCTATTCACGAACTTCCACCTTTATAATCTACCAAGCCGATTTAAGTATGATATTAGACCATTGCTGTTTGATATGTCAAACCCTTTAACGAGTTACCTTACATTGATTTAGAACCTGCGTACGTAGTAAACGTCATGATTTACGGTGGTCCAGCTATATTTCCCTTATGTTTGATTTTGAGTTAATTAGTGAACCTCAGAGCACGACTGAAGTTTGAACATGTTTTCTAAAATGTTGCAGTCCAGTACATTAGCCATTATGCCATGGGGACTGCCCCTGGAGTAAATTGGAATGCATATTAAGGTTGTTATAATTTTATTTCTTGTCAATGTATATAATGCAGGTGTCTGTTGTCTATTGGTTACCGTCGTTGGAAATGAGCAGGGTGACCTGATTTTATATCCTGGATTCGCTAATACCCTTGGGAAAGGGATGTACAAGACTATTCTGTTTCCAGCTATGGGTAAATTGTAGGGCACACAGGGTTCTTTGACCTAGGTATAGTGTTGTATACCAATGAATAAATGAATGAATGAGCATAACGAAGAGGCGTAACACTTTTTTATATGAAAATATAACTCTCTCAACTTCATTTCTCGAAGGTTCAAAACTTCTCTTTCGGGAGAGACAGACGGAGACAGTGAGGCGAAAATATGAGGAGGACTTGAATGACTTAGACACTGCTATATTGGCCTTTATATCCTTCTTAACTCAGATTCAGGGTCGTACGTCTTTGCTTCTTTGACGAAACGTTCTCAACACGTCTGCGCCAGGAGGCCGCTGGGCACTCTGCAGGCACTCTGGGACTCCAAGACTCCATTCTCCTGACGGAAGACTGACAACTGCTGGCTGGCTACTACTGCTGACTTTTACTTCTCTCCATAACTGACTGAATCTCTTCTGGCTGCAATACCGAGACTGACCGTTACTCTGTTGGTACTTTTGTATATAATTTCATAATACCTACGCCTTCCGGTTCAACCCATGTGAGCTGCTTACGCCTACGTAACGCTGCCTTCCTGTTTAAACAGGTGCGTTATGCGATCACTTTTTTTTTACACAGCTGGAATATGCAGCTCCGTCAAGGGTCAATATGCAACAATAGGAAACGGTCTAAGAGAAGGAAAACTCTTAATTCAAACGTTCAAATCCACTGAAAAGTTTTACCTTGAATCAAATACTTAGGTAAATACATATATGCAATATTTCCAGGATTCGTTGAAAACAGTAGAACGCATTCTTGTGTCCTTTCCCTTTAGCATTTTCTTCGTGTGTTTCGTTAGTGAGGATATAGTGCATCCATCCAGTAGTAATGACACAGGTAGAGCTTGGAAGAAATCCCGAATTATCCTAGTAAAACGAACAAGATATTCTGAGCACTGATGGAGAGATAAAGACAAATTCATTCGCAACGTTCGTCGATGAACTCCTTCATATGGATGCGTTACTGCTCTCCGACTTGCAAGGAATTACATACATAAGCTCTCTACGGACACTAGATGCTGTCTAGATAACATGCTAAGATCGATAGACGGATTACTAAAGACAGGCAGAGAATTCCGTGCTATTAGCACGACTTGGTGATGATGATATGCAGTCCTGCTCATTAGTTTGCAAATGAATACAAAATGTATTTCTAATTACTTGGTTTTAGAACCATAAGAGAAATGTTATGAATGAACACCTGATTGATTTTAATGGCATTTCAACCCGTCCACGGGTATTTTATGCCAAGAGTTTACTGGATTACGTTCCTTACATGTTTTCATATTTTGTGCAGTTGATTAAGAGATTTTTTGGCAGATCTTCTTATCTAATCCAGACAATTTTTAACAGATATTTTTTCTCCATAGTTTGGACACTGTCAGGTACTATCCCTTAGGGTTTGAGTTGACCTTGGAGTAATGGCAATGAACAAGTACTCCACACTCCCCAGATCTCTTGAATTCGAGCCCTGCCTTCTGGTGTCGGTTAGTATCAAATCTCGGCCACCCATTTTTTCTTGGGGGCTGGATTATCCCTGGGCAGTGTATACAGTCAGTGTATTCTAAGCCTCGCCGACAAGAGGAAAGAAAAACAAAGATTTCTTTTCATGACCATAACAAGGTATTCTAAAGACATGTTTTGTGATTCTGAACGCCAAATTCCTCGGAAATGTTTCGGTATAAAATTAAATCAACTGACAGTCGAGATATAGAGATGACGAGTTCATCGAAAAGGAAAAAGTCAAACACAAGTTCACAGAAAAAAGTACCACTCACCTTACTACCGTATTTCAACTTCACTCCTTATTGTTCTTTAAAAAAAGAGAGAGAAGTTTCGCTAAACCCGAAATTTAAGTCGTTCCTTGTCCTCTGCCGGTTAATTGACTGACTGATCCAGTTTCTCGCATCCACCGCGAGAGTTATCGTAACCCTTTGTTGTCGGTCACCCAGACTGTTACCAGGTTCATTCTTAGTGGCAGGAGCCACTTCCTTAAACGGGTTAACTCGGGAAAGCACTTCTTACACTAATTTTATTCAATTTGATCAAACTTCACAAGTATGTATCTACCAAACACAATGACACAAGATGAATTTTTAAGCGGTCTGAAGTCAAGATTTTCTTTCTTATCGATTGGTTGCCCTACTGAAGATAAAGATCTTATTCTCAGCTATTGTTTACCCATTACTGTTGGGTGGAGATAAGAACGGAGTTGGTGCCTTTTCTAAGGGTATTAGTGTAAAGTGAAACTGAAACAGCCTAGTCAAGGTTTAGAAATTGAAGCGTCGATTCCATTTCCTACTACGATAACTGTTACGCTAAGCTTGGCAAGAACAAAACGAAAATCCTGAAATATGTTTCATCTATCTTTTTATTCAATAACTATCTAATTAATTGCCTCGCTCGTACCTATGGGATCTTTTTCATAGTTACCTTGTACATGACCCTAGCGTATTGATTATCATCGTATAACAAGAATCGGGGACCCAAGTTCAAATCCTGGACAAGGCTGTTTGCATTTCACACTAAAATCGTTGCAAAAGTAAGACTCCAATTATTCCCCTATTGGCATTGTGGATAGAGTATTGGTTAATGGCTTGGGTGACAGAGATTCGATCCCAGCTCGAGTTATACCAAAGACTTAAAAAATGGTACTACATACTTCCTTTCTTAACACGCAGCATTATAAGGTACGGATCATGAATAAAGTGGATCAATCCAGGGAAAAGAGTAGCCACCTCCTCTACGCCTCGGTGTAATAGTCCATGAAAAGGGAGCCTTCGTGTTGTCTTCGACTACGGTCACCAAATTTGCTTCGTATTCCCCTTCTAACTATGGATAAATCATAAGGCAGACTATACTCTTTAACATTGAATGGGAAGGGGTCTAGAGAAATAAAAACTCTCCTGAGAAACTGACCTTGTGTCACGTGCTATATAAATAGCACGTGACACAAGGTCAGTTTCAGCGAATCTGTTGGGCTAGTATCATATTTACCTAACCCCTCCGCTCGGGCAGGATATGACACAAGGTCAATTTTAAAGCGGAGTTTAACAGGTTTGAATTCAGAGTTTTCCTTCTCCTAGACTAGTTGCCTCACCAAGGCTGAAGAACCTAGTCTGCCCTACTATTTACCCATAGCTGGAGGGAGAATAATTGGATTCATACCTTTCCCAAGGGTATTAGTGCTATGTGAAATGCAATCAGTCCAGGATTTGAACTCGTGTCGCCGTGTCCAATTCCTGCGACGATAACCATTACACCACGGGCACTTCCACGGGCTAGTATATACTTTATAGACCACATGTTCACTTCTAATCTAAGAAATGGTTGAAATACCATGAGAGATTTGTCTAAAATGATATTTCATGAGTAAAAAAAATCACATGACACTCATCTCCTTACCAACAAATAAGAAGTGGGTAAAAGTGCATTATAAATTATTAAACTCTTCACTATGCTTGCCCTGTCGGCTGGGGCAGTAGGATATATCGACTGCACTTCTGCAGAGGAGTAAGACTCCCCTATCTAACGTGTGTCCTGGATATGGCACTAAACAATCTGATGCTGAGGCTCCAGTGATACTGGAGCTTTGGGGAATGCTATTCATTGCTATTGCCCCCAGATCCACTCTCGCCAAGAATGGTAGCACCTGATAGGGCCCTATCTATGGGTTAAATAGAACTAACTGCATACTTATGCTAAAACTAAATGGTTTGAAGTAGAACTGTTTGACTATGCTGAATTGCTTGAAATAGAAATGTTTTTTGACAAATAAACTCTGTACTTACATTTAAACAGTGTGCTTAAGATAAACTGAATTGCTTGAAATAGAACTGTTTTAGACATTGAAACTCTATCTACATTAAACTAAATTGTTTGATATAGAACTGTTTTGACATTTAACTGTATGTAAACAAAAGCTGTACTCATACTTAGCTGAATTAGAACTGTTTGAATAAACTGAATTGCTTTAAATAGGAACATTTTTGACAATGAAACTCTGTACACATGCTAAACTGAATTGTTTAAAGTAGAACTGATTATTTGGATATAAATGGATTAAGCAATAAATAACCTACAAAGGTTGATATGCCATAAAAATCCAACCAACGAACCAACCAACCATCTTCACTAGGCACGCTACCATGTACTATTTATTTTTTAAAGAAGTATTTTTGTTCTTTTTGTCTTCCATCCAAAAAGAATCTGATTATGGATAGGTGCCATGTCGAAAGTTCACCTGGCATTGCAACAAACAATATATATCTTTCATCGATTATAATTTTTTCTTCCTTTTTTACCTTTTTCTCTTTTGTTTTTTCTTCTTTTTTCTTTTTTAAAAAGTTTTTGTCTTTCTTTCGGTACAACTGATTCATTTTATTGTCTATCGTTTTGCAACTTCTAGGATAATCTATTACTTTGTTTGTTTTTTTGTACTTTGAAATTTTTTGGTTTCCATTTTGTTACCCCACCTTAAATCTGCCATTTATATTTTCCCCAACACATATCGTGCCCGGCTGTTGTGCAAATTTTCAGCTCAGGTTTTTCCATGGTTCTTATTGGTTACATCCAGCTGCTTGCCCTTTGCCCCGATGGATTATAGAATTTTTTGTCGCCTAACATCAAATCATATTTCATTGGACAGAAAGAGGCAAAGATACACACACACACACACACACACACACACACACACACACACACACACACACACACACACACACACACACCCATACACACACACACACGTATATTTATTTGAGTTACATAAATACAAATATCGATGTATGCACATAGAAACACACAAATATTGAAAATTTCGGGATATATGTCGTTACACGCCTGAAAGTTTTGATATATATATATATATATATATATATATATATATATATATATATATAAAGACAAAAAGAAGCGTAAAATATGAATAGATACACAAAAACTATCACTTTCACGTTCAACGTCTTTCCACCTATTTCTGTCTCTTTATACATACCCCGCTTTCTCTCTCTCTCTCCCTCTCTCTATATACGTTCATTTCTTTATATGTATATATATATATATATATATATATATATATGAACAATTTCATATATATTAAAAGTGGATATTGAGTTATACACGCATATATATATATATATATATATAAGGAAATTCGAAACATACATGAACACATGTGCACTTACAGATTCGCATATATATATATATATATATATATATACACACACACACACACACACACACACACACACATATATATATATATATATATATAAATTTAAAGTTCAAACATAACCACACACACACACGCACATATATATATATATATATATATATATGGAATGTGATTTTATACCAATACAGAGCGACTTCAAATTATTTTTTTTGCGTTAGCATTGGTTCTCTTGTCACTTTTTATTTAAATACGAAGGATTTATAGTAAATAATTGCTGTCTTTTATTTAGTTTGTTTTAATCCATTTTTTGCCAAAAGATCGCGAATTGCTTGTTTGGCGGCTATTGTCTTCTCCCTATTTTCTCGCTTCTTGATTTTATTTGTATTTTTTTCACGAATCAGAGATGATCATTTGTTTGTTTCTGTTTTATATATTTATCGAATTCGTTTTTTTTTTTATCTTTGCTTTTTCTTTTTATAATATAAGTAAAGCATATTACTTTATTCGTGATCAGATTCACACTTTCTATTTGTTAATGGCTTTTACTGACACGAAAAAAAAAAAAAGAAAGAAAAGAAAAATAGACGCTTTTTATTTATTTGTCTTCGGTACATCTATATATTTATATATTATGTATTTTTTCGTTGTTAGAGAAGTGTAGTGGTTTATTCAAAAGAATAAATCAAAGACATTGTCTTTGTAAGAACTGTGATTGCATATTGTGTAAAATATGTAAATGCAATGAAAGCTAATCGCTAAGTCATCAAAGAAATTCCAGTGACTTAAATTTTAGTATTTCTCTTAATCACAGAAAACAAGACATATATCTGTATTAGGTATAATCAAAAATAGTTTCCTTTTCGCAGAACTTTATTCCAGCACTTATTTAATGTCCACATCTCACAACTTTCCCTCCACCAATCTCTTTATATATATATATATATATATATATATATATATATATATAATTTATTGATATATGCAAATTTATATAGCAGAATACTTAAAGAAACCATATGTGGTAGGGAAATGTAAATGAATGACTAGAGAAAAAATATTCTCTTTTTTTCTTTTTCTCTCGTCTTTCATTTATATCTTTTTACCACACATGATTACTTTAAGTACTTTGATATATATATATATATATATACTTAAATGGTGTGATGTGTCAATTGTAACCATTTCAAAATTTTTATTTCGCACGTGCGTTTTGCTAGTTTTAGGTTTTGTCTACTGTGCATCAAATTAGTGTCAGTTGGTCTCTGTCTGTGAGGAAGTCAGCTTCATGTCCCAATTCAGTCTTTCTGAAGTTTACAAGCGGCATGCTCTACCGCTTGGCATTCACAAGGGAAGGTTAAAAATGAAGATTTCAGAGTGTTTGAATGTAAATCGGAGGACCGTGTAGAGGATTTGAAAGAATTGGATGAGTCGAAAGCGGGTAACGGAGGTACAGCAACTCGGAAGCGTCAATCTAATCGGTCTGATTTGAAATGAACCCCCAACTTCGTTGGTAAGATCCGAGCTATGATTATCAAAAAGCCCAGCCAGTCAATATGGCCCATAGCCTGGGACGTGTGAGTGTCTAAGTTTCTTATCCGGCTAAGAGTGTATGAAGACATTCGGTATTTTTTATTCAAGGTGAAAAAGGACAAATTCTTGTCACAGTCCATGAAGGACGAGAGGAAACACCACTCATCAAAGCTTTTGAACAAACTCAAGCATCACCTCCCAACAAACACTTTCGTTTTTCTCAAAGGAGGAAATTTCTGCCAGGATCAGATGGTGAACTTGCAGAATAACCGTTGTCTTCCTCTGTCACCATAAGATGTACTGATGTTGATGAAATTCAAAACCCCAGTTCACATGATGGTGAAGGTAAGGTTATTCCTCTGTTCATCTATCCTCATGGCCTTAGAGTCAACATAGTTGTCTATATCAAGTGCTAAGAGGAGATAGTGCTGACCTGGATCGAGAGGGTACCTGCTGGAAGACTCTACGTCTGGCAACGTTATTCTGTGAGAAAATTTTCGCGATATCCTACCCCCTAACTTCTGGCCACCAATCTCCTCAGATTGCAATTAACTTGATTATTATGAGTAGTATGTGGTTAAGTGAGAGACCAATAAAACTCCGTGCAAGACCAAAGATAAACTGAAGGCAAAGACAACAGCAGCATTGAACAATTACAAAACGACATCGTCGGAAAGGCCAAAAAGAGATCCCGTAATCGTTTCAAGTTCATGGTTGAAGCTATTGGCAATTCCTTTGATTAAACATAATACAGAGTATTTCAGGATATTGTTTTTTTTTCTTTTTTAAATGGGGTTGGTTCATTCTGTTTGGGTGGGTGGTAGGGTTAGTTATAGAACATGTTTAATATGTTAATACCTGTGTTGAATGTTATTTTATTTATAACGGTTTTTAAAAAAATATTTTTTATAGTTATTGCTTCAAGGATTTCTAAACAGTTTTATTGTTATTTTTATATATGGTTTTTTTTATTTTTGATTTGAATCTTTCTTGAAGATTTTGAAAAGGAAACAATCAGTGGTATTTAATTGAACACACACACACACACACACACACACACACACATATATATATATATATATATAGTCACAAATGTTCTAACTGGTGTTTTTCTCTGAAGTCCGAGTAACAGCAAATTTTCTGAGGTCTTTAAGACACCTCTAGATATTGTAGAGGATTTTATCAGTGCTATGGTCTAGATAATCTGTATTCTTCCTCTCTCTCTAGTTCCCTACAAATCTCTCTATCTTATCTTTTGGGATCGTTCCATGGGCATGAAGTAGTGTTTGTATTATCATCACTTTCACGTTCAATACGACTTTTTTAGTTCTCTATCAAGATACACGTATTCGTCAATCTTTCCCCTTTATTTTAGTTCTCTTTTTTCCCTGGAACAGAAAAGAATCAAATGAAAATTTCTCTCCCTATAAATTAACACTTGTTCTGGTGTTCTGGCCAGAAATTGGTGATGCGCCTATATTTTCAACAACAATCATTTATCCTCCAGAAGTGAGGTAATGTTATTATTATTGGGATTGAAACCAAACCAAACCAAACCAAACCAAATCAAACCAAACCAACCATTAAAGTAACAGATAATTTTATGCGTTTGATTTTCTCTGACTGATTCTGGTTTGAGCATATAAAAATTATCAGCATGACCAAATTTTAGTCTCTTGCACAACTCCCAGTGGATAAGCTTGCTCACCCAGTCATACCTATTCTTAATAGCAAAATAATGTTAACTATTAACATTCCTATTTTCAAGGACAAAGTGTAAATTTAATTACTGCAATATTTTGGTGTCATCAAATAATTAAATAAAGTTGTCACATTTTAATATGAAAAAAGGTTATTTTTGTTATTTCAGTTTAAATTGGCCTTTATTATTACTACTGCAAACTTATTATTATTATTATTATTATTATTATTATTATTATTATTATTATTATTATTATTATTATTATTATTCACTCAGAGCTTTTCACATCAGTGTTAGCTGATGGTTTTTCACTGGAGTCTGAGTGACAGCAAGTCTCCTCAAGTCCCCAGGACTCTTCTTAGTATCCTGGCCGTTCTCAATAATGCAGTCGTTTCGATAGTCTCCATTCGTCCGCCAACTTCCAAGTCCTCCAGTCCCTTTAGTAATCCTTTAGTTACCGTTCCAAACGCACCAATTACAATTGGTATAATTGTCACCTGCATGTTCCACAGTTTTTTCAATTCCCTAGCAAGGTTGAGGTACTTATCCTTCTTTTCATTCTTTCAGTTTTATTCTGTTGTCAACCGGGACAGCAAATCGACTATTTTGCAAGTTCTCTTTTTTTTGTTGATTATTATTAAGTCTGGTCTTCTGGCCGGGATTAGGTGATCCGTTTTTAATTAAAGTCCTATAGTCGCATATGCGAGTCATTTTCTAGGACAGGTGCTAGGTTGTGTATATACCATTAGTTTGTATGGTCGAATTTAAATTTCTTACACATTTCCGAGTGAATCACCTTACCGACCCAATCATGTATTATTATTATTATTATTATTATTATTATTATTATTATTTTACTCCTCTAAGAGTTTTTCACGCCAGCACTAACTGATGGTTTTCCACTGGAGCTTGAGGGACACCAAGTCTCTTCAAGCCTCCAAGGCTCTCCTTAATATTCTGACCAATCTTTACAATTGTTTTATACTCAGCCGTGTCGTTATTAATAACAAGGAACACGTATATATAAAAATATAAGATTATATTTTTTATTCTTGGTGCTGATACTTGTGTGGAGCAGAAAAGCAATCGCAGAGAGTTCGCGCACACGGAGGAGTTGTCGGGAGACGGAAGAGCCTGTGAACAACTGACTTTTGCCAAAATTCGGGAACTTATATAGTCTACAACTCTCACGTGACCTGCAGCAATTCCTCTTTTTCATTGACTATGGTTATGCCCACGTCTCACTTCTTTGCTTTCCATTGGTTATGTTGTTTGTTCCCAATTGGCTACTTGCCCAAGCCCACATCCGTGGGCGGACGCATCTGCCACCATCACCGAATTCAACCATGTCCATAGGTCAAGGTGATATTCCGATTATCACTTTGTTGATATTATCTTCGGCTGGATGCTGCTGTCTCAACATCCCCCGATACACAGCACCTGTGGGCATGGTGACATTTCGGCAATCACCTTGTTGATATTATCCCCGCCCGGATACAGCTGTCTCAACATCCGCCGATTCACAACACCACTGGGCATGATGACATTCCGGTGATCACTCCAATCTTATCAATGTATCTGTCAACAACATCCTCTGTATTCACACCAGCAGGTCACGTTAATATATTACACAATGCTACCGTCTGGTAATGTTAAATTCAATAGTTAACTTTAATTAGCAATAATTTTATTCACTTCCCTGTGCACAAACAAATGATTAATCGTAAATAGAATTTTTCGAGTTTGATAGAAATGCAATATGACTCCAAAGAATAAATGAGCTAAGGATCATTTTAAAGTGTTAGGAACCAACTTTGTTTACAAATCATGTATATAAAGTCAATTTGGCATTAAATAACCTACAATGTTTGATATGCTGTAAAACACAACAAACTAAGCAACATCGTGGCGTAGTGGCTAAAATGTGACACATATAGCAAATTATACATTTAAGATTTATATAGTATAGCAAATTACACACACACACACACACACACACACATATATATATATATATATATATATTTCGTTGTATCACAACTCATCAGTGGGGCTAGACCCGTAGGACGCTTAAATCTGTGATTGAAACCCGTCCAACTTTACGTTAGACTTAATATCATACCGCTCAGCCAGCAAGCGAACCACGTCAGCACGGCAATTATACGGCATTATATAGTCGCTTTCGTTTATTTACATTTTATGCTTTACCAGACACCAGAGTGCTCAATTCGTTCGAAGAGCTTTGCATTATGCTAGTGGCAGCCGTAAATTCCTTCGCCAGAGTTCTTAACCCTCGTAGGGGAACATATATATTGTCAACCACAGACAGACTGTTTTGTTGTATCACAAGTCTTCTGTGTGGCTAGACACGTAGGGCACTTGAAGCTGGGATCAAAACCCGCCCAACATTATGATAGACTTAGTATTATACGGCTCTGTCCCCTCTTGCTAAGTTTCTAGCATTAGCACACATAGAGGATGGTTTCTTTGAGCTTTTATTTTGCAGTAAATAAACTAATATCAAATAAAACACATTTTTTTTTCTTTAATTGCTAAACATTCTGAATTCGTTATATTTTCCTTAAAATACTTGAGTAAATTAATTTGATTAATGATATAATCTTTTCGAAGCCATAGAGAAGAAATTTTTACGGAATAACCCAATGTTGTGGAAAACATTTTTGAATTGTAATTTGCTTTTGTAAATCAAATACCAACGGAATCCGATACATACACGTTGATCTAAAGTTAAAGGCCAGTTTTAGTAGACCTCAACAAGAGGTTAAACCCAAATAATTGAAAGGAAAAATTTCACAAACCAAAGAACTGTCAATAAAAGTAATAGAAAGAATCGTAAAAATCATTCCGTAGAGTATGGCAAAGATTACTTGGTTCCAGTCAGCTGTGTCCAAAATTTGGCGAAAATATGAAGGAAATAGGGTGCTTAGAAAGGAAATCATGTGGATAGATCTTGAAAAATCAAATAAATATGTCTTGAAAATTGACAATGGAAATCAAAACATGAAAAAATGGGTCGAAAGCGAAGACAATATTTGTGACAGAAGTGTAAGCCATCAGTCGATTAAAATAAGATTAACAGGCATAAAAGCCAAACGGAAATAAGCACTAAAACAAAAACCGAAGAAAATGAGGTTAGAGTAGATTAAAAAGGAACTATTATGGCGTGTGGACAATTAGATGAAAGTCATATTCAGTGATGACTCAAGAATCTAGGCGATGAGACTGAAACTTTTGTTTGGTGCCGTTCAAAAGATACATATAAAGGTGCCCGCAAGAAGAAAACATAAATTTTCCATGTCATTTATGGCAATACATTACCACTTCCCATAAAACTAGAAAACACTAATCCAGATTTCGGTCAGATTTCTGTGCCGGTGAGGCTCATACAAAGGTTATAAATGTGCAACAATTTTAAAATCTGTGTAAGGCTTACAAATCTTTGAATGACCCTCGTGTATATGTATATGTATATATATGCGTGTGTGTGTGTGTGTGTTCTTTTTTCACCGACATCAAGTGACGACCTCTTCGTCATTTCAACCTTTTTGGAGAATCTAACTTTTAGAGAAAGGAACAATATACATACAAACAAGATTACACATACATTCAATCCCAGACACATATACACCGAAAAATACAAACACATACACTCAAACTTTGACACAAATGATATTCACAATAAAAAGTGCACACATGTACACAGAAATGTACATTTGCTTTTGTGTTAATGTTTGTGCCTTCATATGCATGTTAATGTGTGCGTCTGTGTATATGATTGCTTTTGTTGGTGTTTAATTGCACATCAACCATCGTAGGTTATTTAATGCAATACCCATTTTTATACAGTTCTATTTCAAACAATTCAGTTTGGAAGAAGTACACTGTTTAGTTCTATTTAACCCATCGATAGGACCCTATCAATTGCTACCACTCCGGGCCAGAATGGACCTGGGAGCGATGGCAATAAAGGGGTTGTGTACATTCCCCAAAGCTCCAGCATTACCGAAGCATCACCATCAGATTGTTTAGTGTCATATCCAGTTAAAGAAGTCTTATCCCAGGACGGAGAAGCAGTCGGTATATTCAGCAGGGCTATCGTATAGTAGTATCTGTTTCGACAGTTACGTGTGTATTAATGCAAATATCTGTTTGTATGATTGTGTATGCAAAAAGAAGTCCCGTTACATTATTTATCATACGTCTTGATACATTTTGATTAGCAGTTTTTGGCGAAACACGAGATGGTGCAAGTGCAAGATTCACTATATTCCTCATATTGTTGCATATTGACCTTTGACAGAGCCATGCAGGTTATTCCAGCTTGGTAATAAGGAAGACAGTGATGCGTGAGTGTAAGCAAATCACGTGGTTTGATAGCCGGAAGAAAAACCCGAAGAAGGCGTAGGCGTTGGGAAATTACATATATGCAGGAAGCCACAGCAGTAACGTTCAGTCACACAAATTAATACAGTCTCAGAGACACAGAGCCACGTGAGCGGCCAGTGAGTGCCCCCACCCGTCAAGAAGCAGAAGAAGTGCTAAGTGGGGCCTTGAACATGGCACAAGAGATGGGTCAATATAGCCGTCCTGCGTCTGTCTCCATTCCCCTATTTCTCCCATACGCTTTCAGAAGTTTCGACCCTAAAAAGGAATACAGAGACATATTTTGGTCCTTCCTTCCTTCCTTCCTTCCTTCCTTATATAACATTATCTAGGTCTGTGAGACGTCATCTTGTCTGCTAAATTGAAATTTCAACTTAGAAATATGATTTGAAGACGGAGCAATAAAATGGGGCAGTATTTTGACATGTATAGATTTGGGTCATTTAATGGCATATCAACCTTTGTGGGTTATTTACTGCTAAATCGAGCTGTGGTACTGCTGGGTAAGGATGATAGATTATTCTTCGTAATATGTACAGCAGTTAACTAGCAAATAATTAGATTTAAAAAACAAGTTTCGGTTTAGGTTAGTTTTTTTTTTCTTAAGGGCAAATCATCCTTCATGGGTTACCTACAGCCGAAGTAATCCTTGTAGAAGAACTGACGGTGGTATTACGATCACCGGATGGAGACACAGAATACTTTGACATTGTAGCAGGAGTACTACAAGGGGACACGCTGGCCCCGTACCTCTTTATCATTTGTCTAGACTACGTACTTAGAACATCGATTGACAAAATCAAAGAGAATGGCTTCGAACTGACGAAGAAAAGAAGCAGAAGATACCCCGCAACAACAATTACCGATGCCGACTACGCCGATGACATAGCGATACTGGCAAATACACCTGACCAAGCCGAAACACTTCTGCAGAGTTTGGAACGAGCAGCAGCAAGTATAGGCCTCTATGTTAATGCACACAAAACGGAATATATGTGCTATAATCAAACGGGGGACATCTCCACTCTAGAAGGAACCCCACTTAAACTAGTAGACAAATTCACGTACCTAGGAAGCAGCGTCGAATCAACCGAAAAGGACATCGAAACGAGGTTAACGAAAGCATGGACAGCTATCAATAGGCTATCGATTATATGGAAATCAGACCTAACCGATAAAATGAAACGCGGTTTCTTCCAGGCAGCGGTCACATCGATACTGCTATATGGATGCACTACATGGACGCTAACAAAACGACTGGAGAAGAAGCTAGATGGCAATTACACAAGAATGCTGCGTGCAATCCTGAACAAGTCCTGGCTGCAACACCCCACAAGACACCAACTGTACGGCCACCTACCCCCTATCACGAAAACTATCCAAGTTAGACGAACCAGGCATGCAGGACACTGCTGGAGAAGCAGAGATGAACTCAAGAGATGTACTCTTATGGATCCCCACACATGGCCGCGCAAAAGCAGGACGACCAGCTCGAACGTACATTCAGCAGCTATGTGAGGATACAGGATGTTGTCCTGAAGACCT
The DNA here is from genome assembly GCA_963585895.1 of Sepioteuthis lessoniana. Taxonomy (NCBI): domain Eukaryota; kingdom Metazoa; phylum Mollusca; class Cephalopoda; order Myopsida; family Loliginidae; genus Sepioteuthis; species Sepioteuthis lessoniana. The sequence goes on along the minus strand of OY757929.1, from coordinate 46,165,259 downwards.
ACCTTGGGCGATGAACGATAGGGAGGAGTGGTGAGATAGGGTCAGGGATATCCGTGCTACCAGCGCGATATGATGATGATGATGATGACGGGTGACAATGGGTTTTATGCTTTTTGCAAGTCTATTAGTTCGATAGACTGGGGTTCGAAATCACTTACTCTGATGTCACAGTCCAGCACGTTAGCCACTATGTCACGGGGACTCTCACTCGAGTTATCTACTAAGAATTATTATCAGTGACTTCAGACGATATAACTGTTTACTTATAAATGGTAGTATTAAATAGAATGTTAATTCATACCATATAATTATGTATGAATTATTAGTATTATATGTATACATGTTTACCAACCCCTCCACTCGTGCAGGATATAACACAAGGTCAATTTATAAGCGGAGTTTAACAGGTTTCAATTCAGTGCTTTGCTTCTCCTAGACTAGTTGCCTCATCAAGGCTGAAGAACCCAGTCTGCCCTACTATTTCCCCATCGCTGGAGTGAGAATAATTTGATTCATACCTTTCCCAAGGGTATTAGTCTTATATATATATATATATATATACTCTCACAGCTACTACTTTAATAGAACTTTAACATTCGCGAATCATTTACTGCCATATCCACTCTTGTAGAAGAACAGTAATGGTACTATTTAAGCCATTGCTAGAGGAACAAGTGGGTTTATTCCTTTCTCAAGGGTATTAGTCCGAAAGTGAACATTATAATACGACTGGATTTGGGAGATATCCTCGTGCTGTAATAGTTAAAGCGCTGGACTGCGGAATCGTAGTAAGCGAGTTCAAACTCCAGTCGCGCTATTACGTTCACTTTCAGAGAAATACCCTTAGGAAAGGTATGAACCCCCTTTTCCTCCCAGCTATGGGTTAAAATAGCATCACTGCTGTTCTTCTCGAAGGATAGCATTAAATAACCCACGAAGGCAGATATGCCATTAAACTAAGAAACTTTCAAGAAACGACTGGATTTCAAAGTTCACCGTCTAGCACGTTAGCCAACACGTCTCTGATAATTTTCCCGTCACTTAAAATATGAGTTTTAAAGGTGCTTCGACCAAGAAAAGTTTTCTGGTATAATTGGATCATTTACTAACGGTATTATTCTGAAGAGCATTAACAAATTTCTGATTCCTGTAAATGGTAAATACAGTTTTCGTTTCAATACTTTTAGAACACGCGTGGTATAGTGGTACGGCTTGCTGGGAATATTTTTCTTTTATTTTTAAATTTTTCATGAGTTCCTTGCGTGCCCATATACCTTCAGTGTTCATGCCTGCTCTAGAACAAAGAGTACAATCAGATACATCAAGTCGCATATGGTATGTTCACGTTGAAGCCCGAGGATTATATATTGGCCTTAGATTTAAATTTCGCCTCATGCGCACCGCCCGGGCTTTAGATTTACGTGAAAATGATGTAATTTATGGGGGTATAAACACCTGCCATCGTATAATTCAAAACAAACGTGCATGTGGATCTTGCATTAGAACACACACATATAATAAACATGATAATGCATGCATTGATGTAGATATGCATTTGGGTGGGTTTCCTGTGACGTTGTGGCTAACGTGCTAAATTGTGACATTTCAGTAAGGAAGTTCGAACCCTAGTAACGCTAATACATTCATTTTCGGATTAATAACCTTCGGAAATTTATGTAACGCTTTATCCCTCGAGCTGTCGGTGAAATAGTACCACTACTGTTCTTCAACAAAGATAGTTTTGACATTAAATGATCCAGGAAGGTTGATATGCCATTAAACAAAGAAATCAAACCAAACCACGTCTATCTATCTGTCTTAGTCTATTAATATCTACGTCTATCAGTTAGTCTATATTATATAGTTTGTTTGGTTGGGTTTTATGGCATATCAACCATTGAAGGTTATTTAATGCCGAATCCAGTTTATTCATATATATTAGATGTATATAATTTCTAAATATAAGTCCACAAAGTTGAATACTTTCAAGTATTACAATGTATCCCTAAATATTCAAACATCAGTCATTTATTTACGCACAATTAAATGATCAAACAGTTTTGTTTCAAACAATTCAGTTTTGACATTAAATGATCCAGGAAGGTTGATATGCTATTAAACAAAGATCTCAAACCAAACTACATCTATCTATCTATCTATCTATCTATCTATCTATCTATCTATCTTAGTCTATTAATATCTACGTCTTTCAGTTTGTCTATATAAGATAGTTTGTTTGGCTGGGTTTCATGGCATATCAATCATTGCAGGTTATTTAATGCCGAATCCAGTTTATTCATATATATTAGATATATATAATTTGTAAATATAAGTCCACAAAGTTGAATACATCCAAGTATTACAATGTATCTCTAAATATTCAATCAAACATCAGTCATTTATTTACGCACAATCAAATGATCAAACAGTTTTATTTCAAACAATTCAGTCTAGCATAAGTCATTCATTTGTACGCAGGTTAAATGTCAAACAGGAGTATTCGACCCATAAATTAGACCCTATCAAGTGCTACCACTCCGGGCCGCAGTGAACCTGGGAGTGAGGGCATTGAAGTGGTACTCTGCATCCCCCAAACTCAAGCATTACTAGAGCCTCGCACTCAGATTGTTCAATGTTATATACAGGACACTCTTTGGAGGAGTCTAAGCCCTCTGATGAGATTCAGTCGGTGTATTCAACAGTCCCAGCTGATTAGGCTGTCTATATTAGAAATACATATGAACTGACTGATAGATATAGACATAAATATAGTTTTTTCCAATCTATCTATCTATCTTAAGAAGAGAAGGAAATAGAGTCTTCATCGTGTCGTGGCTAATTTGCTAGGCTGTGCTAAATATAATTGAGAACGTTATTAACTCCCTTTGTTATATATTGACCTTCGACCGAACCGTCAATCAAGAGATGCACCTGTGTAAATAAGCGGGGCAACAGCGGAAGAAGGTGGACGAAAGACAATTATATAACCAGGTGCCACGGATGGCTTGGGTCAGTTGCAATTGGAATTGGAGCCAGTTGGAGACAAGATGCCGAAGAGAGAGCCAGCGGCAGACAGAGGGCTTTGGGCCCTCAGTGACCCACGGGTTAGCCACCCAGCCAAGATGAGAAAACAGTGCTGCTATGGTAAAAAGAACTTTGGTCAATTTAGCAGTCTGTCCCTGTCTCCAACTAATCTATCACAAACAACCAACATCACCCTTTAAAGAATAAAGTGTGAGAGATTATATTTTTATAAAGAAGTGTGTTCGTTCGTTTATTGAAGTTCTTCATCATGTTTAATTAAGTTTCTGCTAATATTTGTATGTATGTGGCTATACAACACCTTATTCCCCCAGTTAAGGGTCAAATAGTTCTACTACTCTCTTTCGATAAGAATGGGTTTAGTATAAAATAACTCACAAAGGTTGATATGCAATTGAACAAAGACACTGAACCTAATCTATCTATCTATCTATCTATCTAAGGAGTTCCCCGTGGCATAGTGGTTTACGTGCTGGACTTCGACTAATACTCCTGAGAAACGTGGGAACCTCCTTATCCCTCTAGATGTGGGTTGAATACTACCACTACTATCCTTCCAGAAGGATGACGTTCGCATAAGGAAACACTTGAAGGTTGATATGCCATAAAAAAATGAAACCAAAACATGCATTTGTAGTTATGCAATGTATTTAATTTTGATATAATATAGTACAATATTTTGTCTTTTAGCGATTTGTAGGTATGTAATGTATTCAATGTCAATATTAATAATAAAGTTTGATATATTTATCAATATAGAGGGCTAAATATAATTGATAGAGCTCGTATATTCAAGTTAGTATAGCTTAGACACAGAGGTAGTTTGTAATTGACGTCCCACGAAGCTAGAATGCGGTACATTGGCATTCCCCTATTGCGGTGGGGTCAGGTGCCGAGCAATAAATACAACCCTGAAAAGCAGGTATAGCAAGTGTGTGTGTGTGTGGGGGGGGTGACCCCCTAAGACCAAGCGTTCAGTCTACATAGAGTTAACGGTGTTGGTCAACTCTCATTTTCTTGTCTGTGGTCAGCAGGCCAGATAAACACAGCCGGAGAACTGCTTCATTTATATCAAATAAATATACACCTTTTCGAGTCCTATTTTTTTTTTTTTTTTTTTTGCTATAAAAAAAGCAAATACTTGAGCATATAGCCTAGATATCATTTGTTGATATCTGATGCTTGAAATCAATTCTTTCTTTCTTTCTTTCTTTCAGACATTCATAATTTTCTTTCTTTCTTTCTTTCTAACACCCTTCATATTCTTTCTTTCTATTTTTCCTCATTTTCTTTCTTTCTTTCTTTATTTCTTTCTTTCACTCTTAATTGTTTTCTTTCTTTCTTTCATTTTTTCTTTCTACACTCTTCAAGTTCTTCTTTCTTTCTTTCTTTCAGACATTCATAATTTTCTTTCTTTCTTTCTTTCTTTCTTTCTTTCAGACATTCATAATTTTCTTTCTTTCTTTCTTTCTTTCTTTCTTTCTTTCTAACACCCTTCATATTCTTTCTTTCTATTTTTCCTCATTTTCTTTCTTTCTTTCTTTCTTTCTTTCTTTCTTTATTTCTTTCTTTCACTCTTAATTGTTTTCTTTCTTTCTTTCATTTTTTCTTTCTACACTCTTCAAGTTCTTCTTTCTTTCTTTCTTTCAGACATTCATAATTTTCTTTCTTTCTTTCTTTCTTTCTTTCTTTCCTTCTTTCTTTCTTTCTAACACCCTTCAAATTCTTTCTTTCTATTTTTCCTCATTTTCTTTCTTTCTTTCTTTCTTTCTTAATTGTTTTCTTTCTTTCTTTCATTTTTTCTTTCTACACTCTTCAAGTTCTTCTTTCTTTCTTTCTTTCTTTTTTCTTAAACAATGAACTATCAATAAGCTGATTTGGTTCGAGAATGTGACACTCAAGAACGATTGGTACTTAGTTACAAACACACTTATAAATTCAGAGATGACAATACTTGTAGTATTTCTCTTCTAAGTTGAAGCCTCCTGTCGTTGTTGCTGTGATGAAAAGAGAGATGCGACGGATTTGCGCAGAAACCAGCTGTCCAGGTCATTCGTTGACAAATAGAGCTGAACAAAAAAATAAATACATAAATAAAAAAAATAAATAAATAAAATTAGGTGAAGGCTCTGTCGGACCTACACGAACATAGCACATATATGAGGAAAAGGAGCAAGGAATGAGAAAGGCATTATGGGATTGCTTGTTTCATTTAAGTAAACTGTTTTTGCTGAGATGTGGCCGCTGTTTTTTTATTTTCTTTCTCACGATGGCGGAAACTGTCGTCTCCTTTGACCTTTTGGCATGTTTATTTAGCTCTGGTGGACAAAAGAAGAAAAAGGATGTCCACTGCTGACCTCCAAGAAAATACACTTAATCCACTTTATTTGACAACTGCATATTTTATGCCATTTCTTCGATATCGATCGATTTTGGTGTTTTGTTTTCTTTCCAAATTTAACTTCTGATTCCTTATACTATCCCCGTTCTTTTTCCGAATATTATTATGTCTCATTTTCTATCTATCTATCTATCTATCTATCTATCTATCTATCTAAGTGTGCTTATATCTAAGTGTGCATCTATCTATCTATCTATCTATCTATCTATCTATCACCTTTAGTCTGTTCATAGCTATCCAACTATGATTGCATCACTAAATCTAATACTTCTTTCTTTCTTTCTTTCTTTCTTTCTCTCTTTCCTCAGAGGTCACTTTTATATATTTCATCTCCATATATTCTTTCGTTTTCAGCTGACCTTGTGTTCCAGCGCTTAGAATATTATTGTCTCTCTAACTGTGATCAATTTGTTCAAATAACCTTTCCTCAAAGAGAGAGAGAGAGAGAGAGAGAGAGAGAGAGAGAGAGAGAGAGAGTATTAACATTATTTGATGAAACCGTTTACGTCAAAATAATTTATACACTTTGAAAAAATCACGCAATACGATTTATATTTAAGCGCATCAATCAATCTTATTACTGTGATCTAGACGACACATTTAATGCATGTATTGAATAAACGTGACTGTTCGAAACATTTAGAGTAAGGAAATTTCTTTGCGATTGGCGCCCCAAACCAATTTCTCTTTTTTTTACTGTGACTGAAGTTTTCATCTCATAACGAATAGCTTATCACGTGTTAATAAAGAAAACTGTTTGAAGAGCTCACAAAGTTTTAGCTAGCTGGAAACAAACTGAAATGCTTCGAGTGATTAGAACAGAATGTGATAGATAGATAGATAGATAGATAAGAACATAAAAAATGAATATATATCAGCATATCCTCTTATAAGAATCAATCACGAATAAATGAAAGGCTCTGTAGAAAAATGCCATTACCTCCATTGTCAACCTTGCTAGCAGTGGACATTTCTTTGAAATTTACGGCAGATAATATATGTATATGTTAGATTTTCTGTCAAATGAGAATAACGTGTTTCTAGATATTAATTATTAATCTGTTTACACTTAAAGCTTTCTTCAAAGATTGAATTTATTAAATAGCCGAAAAGAAATTCTTGTAAGTTTGGTTATGGCATATCAACCTTTGTTGGTTATCTAATGCCAAATCCAATTTTATACGTATAAAGAGTTCTATTTTAAACAATTCAGTTTAGCATAAGTACAGTTTTTTTGTTTACACGCAGTTAAATGTCAAAAAAGTTCTATTTCAATTTATTCAGTTTAACACCAGTACACAGTTCAAAAACCGTTCTATTTCAAACGATTCCGTTAAGCATAATTACAGTTTATTTCTATTTGACCCATGGATAGGACCCTGTAAGGTGCTAGCACTCAGAGCGAGGTAGGACCAGGGGTCGATGTTAATGTAGTAGCATTACTGAAATCTTACTATCAGATTGTTTAGTGTCATATCCAGGACAGTCTTTGAGGGAGTCTTACCCCCTCTGCAGGTTGGTTGGTTGTTTAGGCTTTATGGCATATCAACTTTTGTAGGTTACTTAATGCCAAATCTACTTTTATACAAATAAACAGTTCTATTTCAAACAATTCAGTTTTGCATGAGTGCACAGTTGAATTGTCAAAAACATTTCTATTTTAAGCTATTCAGTTGAGTCCAACAGTACTATTTCACTCAATTCAGTTTAGCTATATAGGGCCCTATCAGGTACTACCACTCCGGGCCAGAGTGGAGCTCGGGGCGATGGCATTGAAGAGGTACTCCGCATTCCACCAAACTCCAGCATCACTGGAGCCTCACCATCAGATTTTTAGTGTCATATCGGGACACTCGTTGGGAGTGTCCTTACCCCTCTGCAGAGAAGCAGTCGGTGTATTCTACAGCTCCAGCCGACTGTGCAATACAGAGTCAAATGTAAAAATAGTTTTATTTCAGATAATTCAGTTTGGCATTAGTACACAGATGTCCAAACAGTTCTATTTCGAGCAATTTAGTTTAGCATAAATACGCAGTTTAAATGCAAAATACAGTAACCTTTCGAAAGCACGGTTTAGTTTTATTTTACCAATAGATATGAACCTATCAGGTGCTACCAGTCTGGGCCAGAGTGGACCTGGGAGCGATGGCAATGAAGGAGTACTTCGCGTCCCCCAAAGCGTCAGCATTACTGGAACCATGCCATCAGATTTAGTGTCATAACCAGGACACTTGTTGGGAGGGGTCTTAAGCCTCTGCAGAGAAGCATTCGGTGTATTCTACAGCCCCAGCACGCTGGGTAACCCTCTGTGGAGATGCAGTCGGTGCATTTTGCATCCTCAGCTAACTGGAACTGGGCCAAGCAATTCTTATAAAACTGATATGGTATATATCATTGCGGATGTTCACCGTTACAAGTAATTATTTTGCTCCTCCAAAATGTAACGGTTCCTCTGTCCACATGGACATATTCAAACAAACAGAAGAAGCCAATTCCCTTGGGACAATTTGACTTTCCAAAATGATGAATTATTCAGCAGTTTCAATGAGTGAATTCCGAAACTCAAGTTTTGACTTTTCGTTATTACCAAAAATAAACAGAAGATTTTAACTTTAAAACTTGAGATAAATTGTTAGTTGGCTGGTTGGTTGTTTGGGTTTTATGGCAATACAACCTTTTTAGGTTATTTAATGACAAATCCATTTTATACAAATCGTTCTATTTCAAACAATTCAGTTTATATGAGTACACAGTTTAATTGTCAAAAACATTTTTATTTCAAGCTGTTCAGTTTAGTCAAACAATTCAGCCAATTCTGTTTAGTATTAGTATAGTTTTTATCTACATAAAATTAAATGTCAAAACAGTTCAATAATAAACAATTCAGTTTTGTGTAAGTACAGTTTCAGTGTCAAAAACAGTTCTATTTCAAATAATTCAGCTTAGCATAAGCACGCAGTTTAGATATAAGTACAGTTTACTTGTCAAAAACATTCCTATTTTTAGCTATTCAGTTTATTCAAACAGTTCTAATTCAAAAAATTCAGTTAAGCATAAGTACGCAGTTTATATGTCAAAACAGTTCTGTTTTAAACAATTCAGTTTAGTATAAATACGCAGTTTAAAGGCAAAAAAAGTCAACTCAAACCACGGTTTAGTTCTATTTAATCCATAGATAGGACCCTTATCATGTGCTACCACTCAGGGCCAGAGTGGACCTGAGAGCGATGCCAATAAAAGGGTACGCCGTATTCCCTAAATCTCCGGCATTACCCGAACTTTACCATCAGATTGTTTAGTGTCATACCCAAGACATTCGTTGGAGGGGGTCTTACCCCTCTGCAGAGATGCAGTCTGTATTCTACAACCCTAGCCGCTGGGCAGGAGATGAATCATTTTGGTTTGCTGATTAGTTTTACGGCCGGTCATAACTTGTTGGGTTATCAAATATCCTAACCAGTCTTTTTTCCAAGCAATCGTATGGGTTTAAGTAAATAATGATAATAATTCTTAGAAAGCGTCTATTTCTTCATGTATCAATTCTTTATACAAATAACTCGCAGTTATACGATATCAAGTATTCCAATCTACTTTTGGTAATCTGTACCTAATATTGTTTCAAGTAATTATTTCTATTCAACATTTCTAATTTGTAAACACACAGTTCTATAGTTTCAAGTAACTATTATATAAATTATGACATGGATTTTCGGTTCCTGCATAGTGATCCCGTGTGCTTTGGCAAGCTGTCACATTTTGATTAGTAAACAGAAAGATGACGGCGCGTCAGGTCACTTAGGTCGAACAGGTATGTAACCGGAATGACACCACGTGATGAGAACCTCGCGGTTAGATTTAGACAGGGTGCAGAGAATCACAGTCGAGCTTGGAACACGCAACCGATCGGGTTGTCTCTGACGAGCTTGCAAGGGGGTGCAAGCGTTGGCACCCCCTGACTCCTAGAAGAAGATATGAGAAGAAGAAGTCCTCTCTTTGAGTTATGTCTCTCCGTCTATCTCACAACTCTACAACAACAATGGGCCCTTTCGAGAATAAAGTTAGAGATATATTTTTGTAAAGGGGTGTGTTTCGTTTCTCATTATCTTTGATCATGTTTCCGCTTGTATTTGTATGTGGGTATACAACATAACCATTAATAATATTTACTTACAAATTATTACTTTGTGCAACAAGACCAAGCAATATGGACAAAACAGGATGTTCCAAAACAACGAAAAAAATTTCTATCAAGAATTAGGGGGAGAATGGGCAAAGCTATATCAACAACCGGATGCGTGAGAGGCAAGACGATTTTAGAGCAAAATATGGGAACAGACAGATCACAACAAAAAAGCCGAATGGATAAACAACATGGAAACAGAGTTGCGAATGCTCGGAGAAGACCTTCAGGTGAACATACTCCTCGGCAGGTTCAAGGCAACACTTAAACTGATAGCAAGTTGAAAAACCCCTGGCCTTGATGGTATACACGGATTTTGGTTTAAAATATTCACCTCCATACGCGATGGACTTGCGACTGCAATGAATGAATGCTTACAGAAAACAGAGATACTCGAATAGATGACCAAAGAGGAGACCACTCTAATAAAAAAAAGAACCCCTCAAAAGAACTGCCCCCACCAACTATAGACTCATAACGTGCCTACTGATGATATGGAAAATACTAACGGCACTAATTATGGAGAAGATCTACAACTCATTGATAAGCCGCAATATCTTCCCCGATGAACAGAAAAGATGCCACAAGAGAACCAAAGGCAGAGGAACTATTATACATACATCAAAACATCCTCAAAGAAAGTAAAACGAGTCGGAAAAATCTAACTACAGACTGGATCTACAAGAAAGCTCACGATATGATCCCCAAAGCTGGATACTACACTGTCTCAAAATGTATAAAATACCTGATCAAATCGTACAGTTTATCGAGAAGACAGTGCAAACCTGGAGAATGGAGTTGACAGCTGGGCTACAAAGCTTTGCTGAGGTAAAGATCCAAATAGGCATATTCCAGGGAGATGCACTATAATCATTGCTATTTGTTATAGCCATAGTGCCACTCAACCACATCATTAGGAAATACGCAACCGGATAAAAACTCAGTAAATCGCTGGAAAAGATCAATCATTTGATGTACGTGGATGCTATCGAACTTTTTGCCAAAAACGAAAAAGAATTGGAAATCCGAGAACAAACTGTGAGAATATACAGTAAAGATACAGGAATGGAATTTGGCATAGAAACATGTGCCATGCTAGTAATGAAAAAAGGCAAACGACACAACAGAAGGAGTCGAACAACCAAATCAAGTGATCGGAACGCTTGGAGAAAAGGAAACTTATGAATACTTGGGGATATTAGAAGCTGACACTATCAAACAACATGAAACGAAAGAAAAAATTTAAAAAAGAGTATCTCAGAAGAGCCAGAAAATTACTCGAGACAAAACTCTATCGCAGGAACCTTGTCAAAGTGATAAATACCTAGGCTGACTCCCGGGTAAGATACTAAGGACCATTCTTGAGGTGGGGTGTCAGAGAAGAACTTAAACAAATCGACCATGGAATAAAAAAGTAATGACAATGCACAAGGCATTTTATCCCAGAGAAAACGTTGATAGACTAAATGTATCCAGAAGAGAGGGAGAAAGAGTACTTACCAGAATTAAAGACAGCGTGGACACATCGATACAACGACTCGAAAACTACATACAAAAGCACGGAGGAAGACTGATTACAGCCACCAGAAACAAATCTAACAACACGAGGACCAGAGGAACGACAATTACCAGAAAACAAGTGGTAAGAAAAACAACTCTATGGACGTTTTAAGCAACTAACGAGTGACATCTCACATGCGAAAACGTGGACGTGGCTAAGAAAGGGAAACCTTAAAATAGGAAATGAATATCTTCTAATAGCAATACAAAACAACACCATCAGGAGTAATCCTATGAAAGCAAGAATAGATAAAACACAACAAAACAGCAGATGTTGGTTATGTGGTGAAAGAAACGAAACGATCAATCACATAATAAGCGAATGCAGCAAATTAGCACAGAAAGAATACAAGACTTGGCCTGATCGGGTAAGCAAGGTGATCCACTTGGAATTGTGCAAGAAGTTGAAGTTTGACCATACGAACAAATGGTATATGCACAACACAGAATCTTTCCTATAGAATGAGGCGCACACACTCCTCTGGGAATTTGAGATACAAACTGATCACCAAATATCGGCCAGACAACCAGATCTTATAAATAATAATAACAAAAATAACAAAAGCAAAAAGAGAAATTGCAGAATTGTGGACTTTGCTGTCCTGTCGGACAACAGAGTGAAATTGAAAGAATCTGAAAAGAGGAATTAGTATCTCGACCTTTCTAGTGAATTAAAAAAGTTGTGGAACATGAAAGTGACGATTATACCAATTGTAATTGGTACTCTTGGTACAGTCACCAAAGGATTAGTAAAAGGATTGGCGGACTTGAAAATAACAGGACGAGTAAAGACCATCCAAAAGACAGCATTGGTGCCCGTGGTGTAGTCGTTATCGTCGTAGGAAATGAACACGGCGACTCGAGTTCAAATCCTGGACGAGACTGATTGCATTTCACATAGCACTAATACCCTTGGGAAAGGTATGAATCCAAAATATTCTCCCTCCAGCTATGGGTAAATAGTAGGACAGACTAGGTTCTTCAGCCATGGTGAGGCAATTAGTCTAGGAGAAGGAAAACTCTGAATTCAAACCTGTTAAACTCCGCTTCAAAATTGACCTTGTGTCATATCCTGCCCGAGCGGAGGGGTTGGGTAAATAGTACCATCCAAAAGACAGCATTGTTAAGATCAGCCAGAATAATGAGAAAAACCATGAAAACTTGAGGAGACTTGTCGTTACTCAAAGTCCTGTGAGAAACTATCGGCTTACGCTGGTGTAAAAAAAACTCTCAAAGGATTAAAATGATGATATTTAGAAAACAATTATAGCTTCAAGTAACGATTCTTAATTCATATAAATTACAGTTATATGGTATCAAGTATTGCTACCCAATACTAATTACTTTTGAAGAGATCTATTTGACCTACAGATAGGACACTAACATGTGCTATCACTCTGGGTCAGAGTGGACCTGGGAGTACTGTCAATGAATTTATATTATAGATTTTCCAGGGCAACAGAACTAACGCCTGGCCATCATATACAGTTTAGTATCATAGTCGGTACTCTTTTTTTGGTAGGGGTCTCACCCCTCTTTAGAGGGTGTAAAGTAAAGTTTACGACCTTAGTCGAGGGGTGACCCGAAGGCTCACCTTTCAATAGCTACTACACCAACGTGTAGGTGAGGGCACTTCTCCATTCCCTATTGCTCCACTTTACCCTTGATCCTCAACTTATAATGCTGAGCGCTAAGCAAAGCGGCATCGAGTACCATTTTTTGAGTCTTTGGTGTGACTCGACCTGGATCTTTGGTATGACTCCCAGACCACTGGCGAACACTCTACTTACTAGGCCAACGGCCCGGTTTAGATGTTGAAGTCAGCGTATTCAAGCCACAACGACAGAGTGGTTAAAAATGCACGTCAAATAGTTAACGAATTGGAACGACCTTCGCCAATTATCTTGTTTCTCAAGGTTCCGGACAGTTAAATTAAACGAGTTATTATGGGGAGAAACAAAGCTTTACCAAAAAGAAAAAAATGCTAATCGAGAATTGAAATAAAAAAATCGGAATAAAAGAAAATGGTTAATCGAATGAGAGAGAAGAAGAGAAATCCATTCTTAACTGTAAGATACTTGATGTGTTTTTTTTTTTCAATCCGTATCCCATAAAAAAAAAAATAGAGAAAAAAAATCAACTTTGGGTTTATAAAGCTCATATTTGGAATTGCAATTTGACTGACTATGGAAGACTGATTTGGCAATAATTAAATATTTTTGTTCGCACACTGTTTTCGAAAAAAAGTCCTTAATTGAAATTGATGAATGTGTAAAGGAAAGTGAGCTGAATTATTAGTGACTAAAATAAATAGATAAATTAATTAATTAAAGAAAGAAAAGAGAATAAAAGAACAAAAGAAAATACCCTTTTTATAAAGGAACGGAAAAAAAGATCTTATTGCAGATTTGAAACTGATCGTTATTCGAAGAATTTTAACGTAGCTAAAGCTGACGTTATTCGACTTTTCGTCAAGCAGGAAAGAGCACTTTGATTTTTTAAAACGAACATTTTTGCCAAAATTCGAGTTCTACAAAAACACATCGAAGTCCATGATAACATCATTGCTAGAGCATATATAAGTTAGGACAGCGTAGACACAGAGTCACCAGTACTTAGGGATTATCAGTTTTATGCCTTGGTCCAATAATTGCATAGGCAAAAAACTGGCAATCACCGAGAAAGGTTAGCGATTTAAGAAGCTTCTGCCATAACTTCCCATTTAATTTTCATGACTGTTTACAGCGTCGCATTTGCAACATGAGTACATTTCTTCTCCCACATCAAAATCAGCGGTAAACAGGAAAAAATAATCTATTTCAAATAAGCAGATTCTTTGTAATTGAATAATATTTTTTGTACAGATTCCAAAATTTGCAATAAAATTTTGAATCGTATCAAAAAAGATATCCACTATTACCTTCGTAGATTTCGGTTTGGCTATGATATTGGGGGCTTTATACTTGAAATTCGCTTCTTTGCTTGAAATTTTTAGTTTCAGTGAGGTTTTTTTAATTAATAGCAAATCAATAACCGTGACAAAGCCATCTTTATAAAACAATTGTAGTGATATTATTCCATCCACTGCTGGGATGATAGCGGGGTTCTTACCTTTCTCAAGGGTATTTGTCTTAAAGCGAAGATAATAGTTAAAAGTTTTATTAATACATTCATTTTGTTTCGGTAATAAATCTGTTGCTGAGAGACTCTCCGTAGAGAAGGATGTAATGTGCTGGACTGTGACTTCATAGTAAGCAAGTTCGAATCCCAGTCGTGCTATAACGTTCACTTTCGGGCTCTTTTCCTAGGGAAAGTTATGAAAACCTTTATTCCCTCAGCTATAGGTTGCAAAGTACATTTATTGTTCATCCAAAAGGATGGCTTTTGTATTAAATAACCTATGAAGTTTGAAGTGCCATCAAAACAAAGAAACCAAACTTAGCCAAATAAAAAACCCTCTTTTATCGACTGAAACAATTTTGTTTAAAAGATTTTTAATATTTAGGAGGACGGGAAAGACTAGTTTTGAAACTTGAACTGTTTTTCCTCTCTGGAATGTTGTGATGAAGCAGCACTTTTTTCTTCAAGTCTCAGACAATTTTCTAAGGATTGTAAAGAACGTATTATAACCTTTTGTTGTCAGTTTAACTGTATATCAACCTCTGCGGTTTATGTAATGACAAAGTCATTCTGTTGAAGAACAGTAAGGGTAGTATATAGCCAAGAGATAGAATAAATACTGGGGTTCTATACCTTTCCAAAAACTATTTTTCCAAAAATTAACGTAAGTGTTCAACTGGAGTTAAAACTCGTTTACTACGGTGTACTATTCCCAGTACTTTAACCACTAGACCATGTCACCGTAACTTTAGATCATAAAATGGAAGGCCAGTTAGTAAATTTCGAAAACTAGCCATAAACAAACAAAATGATTTTGTTTGTTTGTTTGGGTTTTATGGCATATAAACGTTTGTAGGTTTTTTAATGCCAAATCCATTTTTATACAAATAAATAGTCCTATTTCAAACGATTCAGTTTAGCATAAGCACACAATTTAATTTTTATTATTCAGTTAAGGCAAGCAGTTCTGATTCAAACAATTCAGTTTAGTATAAGTATAGTTTTCGTTTACACACAATTAAATGTCAAAACAGTTCAATTTCAAATAATTCAGTTTAGCCTAAGTACAGTTACAATATCAAAAACAATTCCATTTCAAACAATTCAGTATAGCATGCAAAAACAGTTTCATTTCAAACAAATCCGTTTAGCAGAATAACGTAGTTTAAAGGTCAACACAGTTCTATTTTAATTAATTCAGTTTAGCATAAGTACACTGTTTAAATGAACTACGCAGTTTAAACATCAAAACAGTCCTATTGCAAGCAGTTCAGTTTAGCATTCGTTTACAGTTTAGTTCTATTTGACCCACTAATAGGACCCTATCTGGTGCTACCCCTCCGGGCTAGAGCGGACAGTGGAGCGATGCAATGAAGGGGTACTCCGCATTCCCCCAAAGTTCCAGCACTACTAGAACCTCAATACTTTTGGGGAGGAGGTTACCCCTTTGCAGAAAAGCAGTCAGTGTATTCTACAGCCCTAGCCGACTGAGCTAAAATGAATTTGTTAATCTCTACTCTTTTTAGGGAGGGTGTTACCCCTTTGCAGAAAAGCAGTCGGTGTATTCTACAGCCCTTGCCGACTGAGCTAAAATGAATTTGTTAATCTCTACTCTTTTTAGGGAGGGTGTTACCCCTTTGCAGAAAAGCAGTCGGTGTATTCTACAGCCCTTGCCGACTGAGCTAAAATGAATTTGTTAATCTCTACTCTTTTTAGGGAGGGTGTTACCCCTTTGCAGAAAAGCAGTCGGTGTATTCTACAGCCCTTGCCGACTGAGCTAAAATGAATTTGTTAATCACTGTTCGACAGTATCCCTCGTTAAGACAAGAATACTTCTTGGAATCACATTCAATAAATAGATTCATATTAGATGTACAGTTATCTATCGATACCTTAGAATGTTACATGTGTGTTTTATAAATGATTTTATTGTATTTTTGCTTCACGTTATATAATAGATGGCGTGTGTTCCTATACACATGAATAACGCATTTTTCATCTAAAAATAAATATATGTCGAGATCATCAGGCGGAATTTTAATCCAAAGTCAAGATGCATGTATAATCCTCGAGTTTTAATATGAACCAACCATATGCAAGATAATATACAAAGTATGTCTGAAAAGTAACGGAGCTGACATCATAAACTATTTAGTTCAATTCCAAACAAACTATAATTCTTATCACTTAGTGTATTTGGACTGTTACCTTCATTTTCATCGTTATATTCACAACATTTCGGCCGGTGCGTCTTTCGGCTTTCTTTAGGTATATCGTGTCGAAATCGCGAGCCCACACATAAGGACATATGGCGCAACGGATGTGGGCGTTTAGATACCCACTCGATGTTATCGTAAGAACTTTTCAAGCCATAAGCTTTTCAGAACATCACGTACAAAAAAAAGTCAAATCTATAATCAGAGATATTACAAAACATTTGATTTGGTTTTTGTTTGCTTCCTAAAACAGAGACCAGCAAAGAGATTTGAAAAGCAAAACGCAACTTTGTTAGGTATTGTGTTGTGTCATAAATAATTTCGGTATAAGAAAAATATCATTTATTTGTGAATATTTTGACAATGGGTTAATTTCAATAAATAGCATATTCACTATTATCTTAAACCACCTTTTGCCATTTATCTGGTGGCTTGTTGATTCCTTTCAAGAAAAAAATCATGTTTTAATCTCAAGATTTTCACCAACCTTTTCACCTAATCTCGGGAAAAACTTTGTTCATTCCCAGCATTTGGTAGAGAACGACATAGATAAAAATTACTTGTTGCAAGGTCTTTTGATTGTGTTACATGAGGTAGAATGGACTAGACGAGTTGCAATATTTCTTCTTGCGAAATTCTTGATGAATATAGCTTGGCATTATCAAAGGGAAGCATAACGTTTCTTCTATTGATGTTGGGCGTTTTCTAAAATATTTCCCGGCATATTTTGCAGCTGTTGAGAGTAAGTTCGTATTGAGTGTCTGATTGCAGTTTAAACACTCCAAATGAATAATTTTGGGGTGAGCTCACCTTATACACAGTACAAATTTTTTTCCGTAAAGCACCATCTTTGGGGTCGGTTAAATTGATTCGTTCTTGTCAATCAAAACTTTCCGAAGGGTATTTGTCCGAAAGTGGATGTAATAGACTAACTGGAGTTCGAATTGTCTTACTACAAGTCTACAGTCTAGTGCTTTAACTATTACACCAAGAAGACACCCCCTCAAGTGGCGGCAGATTGTGGATTGGGATGTACTGAGGTCGAGTACTAATTCTTGAGCACATTTGAGCGGGTTGTGTTCCACTAATTTTCTTAAAATGGTCTGATGAACGTATTGGACTGGGTTCATCTCTCAATAACGTGCCGCCAGAAAGAAACTTTGAAAACCATTTTCGGACTTGGCAGTCATAAAATCTATACATTTTCTTAGCTGTTTCTCTACCTGTTTTTTTTTTTTTAATTCTTATACTCCCTCATTAAATGTCGAATACACACTTTCAGTTCCTCCATATAAGGGCATGAGATCACAGATTAAATCATGATGTAACTCTTTCAATACTGAAATAAGAATGCCTGATGAAAACAATCTTTAATAAGGTAATTTCTAGTTCCATTTTGAACATAGGAAATTTGATTGGTTTGGTTTGGGTTTTTTTTGGGGGGGAGGGGTTATGGCATATCAACATTAGCTGGTTATTTAACGCCAAATCCATTTTTATGTAAATAATCAGTTCTATTTCAAACAATTCAGTTTAGCATGAGTACACAGTTTAATTGTAAAAAAATGATCCTATTTCAAACTATTCAAGCAGTTATATATAACAATTCAGTTTTAGTGTAAGTACAGTTTCAATGTCAAAAACAGTTCAATTTCAAATAATTCAGTTTAGCATAAGCACGCAATTTAAATGTAAGTACAGTTTAATTGTCAAAAACATTTCTATTTCAATAGTTCAGTTTAATTAAACAATTCCGTTTATCATAAATATGCCGTTAGTTCTCTTTAACCCATAGATAGGACCCTATCATGTGCTACCACTCCGGACCAGAGTGGACCTGGGAGCAATGGCAATAAAGGAGTGCTCCGCATTCACCAAAGCTCCAGCATTTCCGGAAACTCACCATCAGATTGTTTAGTTTCATATCCACGACAGTCGTTGGCGGGAGGGGGGTCTAACCCCTCTGCAGAAGTGCAGTCGGTGTATTCTACCGCTTCAGCCGACTGGGCAATAGGAAATTTGAAAATATATTGTTACAACTTGCTTTTAAGAAATGTGGATTATTTATGACTCAAACAATTAGTTACTTTCAAAGTTCAAGTGGTCGTTTGTCCTATTTGGTGAAGTTAACCATTTTTATATGTAAAATAAGTTCATATATATAATTCATATCTACATATGTTTGTATCGTATTTTTCTTACCATGTATGATATCTATCTATCTATCTATCTATCTATCTATCTCGTTGAGTTCATATAGCTATCTTAGTGAGGGTTTTAAATCTATCTATCTATCTATCTATCTATCTATCTATCTGAATTTGTTCGTATCTATTTATCTAAGTCTCTCTCTCTCTCTCTCTCTCTCTCTCGCTCTCTAAATATATATATATATATATATATATATATATATATATATATATATATATATATATATATATATATATATATATATATATGTTCGTTAATATCTTTCTATCTCTCTCTGAATGTCTTCTGAGCTCATCTTCCTCATTTGATATGTACCTTAAATTGGATATATTAGCATCTGACTTTATAAATCTTATAAACATTCTGTGTCTTCATATCTATCTGACTCCAAGAGATACGAAAGACTATATCGAAGACGGTGGCTACATTTCTGGGATAAATTAATGTTTCCCGAATTGAATTAATGTTTCCTTTATGTCAAGTCTTAAATATGATAGTGAACCAAGAATTTTTGCTATCTCAGTATTTTTCCTGCTCATTTCCATCGATCCATTCATACCAGAAGATATTAAATTATTAAGAGTCGGAAGAATGCAGTGAATATTTAGCATGGGCTTCTATTTAACTTGACATGTTTCCGCATCATAAAACCTTTTCCTTTCCAGTATCGTTGAAGAGTTCTACTTCCGCCCGTTTGGGAGACTATTGTCTATTGACTGATTGCAATCTGTTGTATAGTTGACGTATCATACGAGGACACAATATAATGTCTTGTCAGTATAATACGCTGCTCCTGTCTATACATTCTTCAGCCTTCATTACACACACACACACACACACACACACACACACACACACACACACACACATATATATATATATATATATATATATATATATATAGAGATTGATAGATAGTATATCTATCTATCTATCTATCTAACTTCGTTCATAGCTATCTATCTAGACTTCCATTAAGTTGAGTCTGCTCATTTATCATCGCCCTGTCGTCTGGAGATCCAGAATATCTTCACTGTACCTCTCCAGAGAGATAAGACCCCCACCGAATGCCCTTGATATGATACTGGTGAGAGTCCAGCTCTTGAGGTTTGGGGAATGTGGAGTATCCCTTCATTGTTATTTCTCTTTGTTCTCTTTGACCCTGAGGTGTAGAACAGGTTAGGGTCTCATGAAAACAAATAAAATTTAAAAAAAAATCTCTCTATTCATTTATCCAACGTGAGACCATTTAAGTGTGTGCTAACAAATGATTAATGTTAAATTGAATCATAAGTATTTGATAGCAACACCTGAAACCATTTAACTGTAAAAACGAATGAATAATATTGAATATAAGTATCAGTGTTTGACAACAATATTTGAAACCATTTAGTGTCCTGGGTATGACAGTTATTGCATCTGACAGTGAGGCTGCAGTCTTATTTCGAAATAAAGTTCACTTTAAGAATCATTTTTATAATGCATATACATTTTTAAACAGAATTTGACGTTAAATAACCATCAAAGGTTATATGCCATTAAACCAAAAAACATAAGCTCATGTTCACATATTGCAGTCCTAACATGAAATTTTCTCAGACGGTCCATTATCTATCTATCTATCTATGTATGTTTGTTCGTATATATATATATATATATATATATATATATATATATATATATATATATATATATATATATTAATGCTTATCGTCAGTAGGAAGTAGATTCGATTAGCCGAGTCCAAATCCTACACAAGGTTGTTTGCCTTTCCCTTTACGCTAATGCCCTAAGGAAAGTCCTCAATACTTGTGTTCTTCCTTCATCTGAACTTAAATATTGGGCACCATTCTTCAGTCATCAACTTTTGAACACAAGCATTTACTACAATAAAAAGGGTGAGAAATTTCTGTGGTGATATGGCTAACAGTCAGCGAGTTTGAACTCTTGTCGCACTATTACATTACTTTCTCACACATATTCTCGGAAAAAAGGCAAGAACCTCCATATCCCGCCAGCTGTATGTTCAATGATATAACTACGGCTATTCTATAAGGATGGCTGGGGCATTGAATAATACATTAAGACTGATGTGCCATAAAACAATGAACCAACCACACAGAATAAAAGCAAACAGGTTACATCTTTTAATGATATGTTTGACCCTCATGCATCAAAATAAACGGATGAGTTCATCATTTATCAAATTGTATAGATATTAATACACTTGTACCTATCGTTCGTCTGTGTCAAACACAGAAGGAGGGGAATTACATTTATATACCCATAAATGAGGAAAGAAAGAGAAAGAAACAAAAGCCACACGTCTTCCGATCTTTCCCACTCAATACCAAAGCTTTACTCTCCGACCCGCAAACCCTTCTATAAAATTTTTTTTTTGAACAGTCTCCCTATTCTAAAAAAAAAATAAAATAGCACAACTCAATTTTTACTCGACAAAGCGACTCGATTTCACTGATTTCACTTTTGTGATAAATGAAAAGGAAATTTAGAAAAAAAACAACTTTATCATCGAGTGGTCAGTATTTGCAATATTTCAAGAAAACGTAGCCATAGACGAAAATAATCATGTTAATGTGCTTCAATGCAACAATGAAGAAAACCTTGAAACAAGAAGAGAAATTACGAAAAATATTAATTTATCTATTTAATAATTTTATTGTAGTATTGTGAAAAAGATTTGGTCATACGATTTTACTCTTAATTGTAAAAGGTCATTATAGGGGAAACATATAACGGTCCCAAAGAGATCTTACACCCTTTTAATCCTTACATACGTTGTTTGACCAGAATATAAGAAAAAAATGACAAGAAATTAATATAGACGTTCCTTGTCTGCCATCTTCAATAAGAGTTGTTTGCATATATATATATATATATATATAATTCTTCCTTTTGGATTATCTTGTTTTTCATTTTTTCTCTAAACACACACACACACACACACACACACACAGACATATATATATATATATATATATATATATATATGTGTGTGTGTGTGTGTGTCTGTCTGTGTCTGTGTGTGTGTGTGTGTGTGCTCAGAGAAAAAATGAACAGGTAATCCCAAAAGAATTTAATGTAAAAGAAAATCACGCTAAAACGTTTCGGTTCTAATGAACCATAATCAAAACTAGGAAAGGATCATATCAGGTGACGTTAAATCACCGAGGATGTTTATATATAGGTTTCAGTGTCTTTGTTGAATGGCATATCAACTTCCATGGGTTATTTAAAGCCAAAGCAAGTCTTGTAGAAGGACACCAGGCGTACTATTTAACCCGTAACTGGGTGTGTCAAAACGGTTTATAACTTTATCATGAGTATTTGTCCGAAAGTGAACGTGATAGATCCATTGGAGTTCGAACTGGTTTACTAAGATTCCATAATCGAGAACGTTAACCACTTCGCAACGGAGACTCCTCTCTCTCTATATATATATATATATAATATATATATATATATATATTAATATATTTGTGTGGTTTGGTTGGTTGGTTGTAGTTAAGCAGCAATCGTTCATTTAAGCATGTTTCCTTAAATAGTAAAGACTCATTTTGTCTGTATAACTTAATTAATATTCTTTTGAGCTTCCTGATTAGTGTCTTGGTTTCAGATTGGAATTGGTACAACTCTTCCAAGACGCCTTACAACGCACCTTAATGATTCTAGCTCCATAGACTTACATCTTAAAACTCAATCTATTCCTAAGTCCAAGTTTCGTGAAATTATTGTTGAAAACACCTCTATAATCGAACACGAAATTAATAAGCTACGACTAAAAATCCTAGAAGCCCTACATATTAAAACGAAATACCTAAAATCTATAGAATAAATTTTGAAAATAACGACAATGTTTTGGAATGCTTTAAAAATTTTCTCTATTCATTGTTATTATTTTATTTCCGTAGATAGAGCTCCGATTTTAAATTCATCAGCTATTCAGTTTTATCCAAATTTTTGTCATGTTATTAAAAAAAACTTTCAACCCTCATTTTAAGAAACAACACTCTTTACACATGCAAGTAACCCCTGATGATGGCCTAAGAACGGTTCGAAGCGCTCGGGACAATTTTGGTAAATTCATCCACCAATTCCAACCTGAAACCAAGACACTTATCAAGAAACTCGAAAGGATCTTAATTAAATCATACTGACAAAGTACTAATTCTATTTAATGAAACAAACTTAAATATATGAATATATATATCATCAACTTGTGCTGCTAGCATGAATTTCGCCCCAATCCTTCATCGCTCCCGGTAGGTCTTCCGGACTATATCCTGTGTCCGTACAGAGCTGTAGTAGGTAAATTCTTAATCGACCAACACTGGCACGTCCATGTGAAGAACGTCTTTTTTGTGTTCGTCCTTGCTTCTCCAAGAGTGTCCTGCATTCCCTGTTTGTCTTATTTGGATAGTTTTAGAGATAGAAGGTAGGTGGTCGTATAACTGTTGTTTCGTGGGATGATGCTTCCAGGATTCGTTCAATGTAGCTCGTAGCATTCTTGTGTAGTTATCGTCTAGCTTTTTCTCTAAACGTTTTCTCAGCGTCCATGTGGGACAGCCATACGGTAAAATTGACACTACCATTGTTTGAAAGAAATTCCGTTTTATTTTATTGGATAAGTCAGACTTTCATATGATCGACAGCCTATCGATGACAGTCCAGGCTTTTTCTTGGCGCATATTGATCTTACTTTCTGTAAATGACACGCAGCAATCGAGGTACGTGAACTTGTGCCCAAATTTCAGAGAACCGCCGTTTAGAGGGGAGATGAATCCTTGATTAAAACTGTAAGTACACTGTTTTCTCTTCATTCACGAAAGGGGCTAATGCGTCTTCCTGGTGGCTCCCGACTAAGCAGCTAGGATTCGGCGAGAGGAGATGTATTTTCAAGAAGCGTTATATTATGTGCATATCTGCATATCGCCTGCTTCTGGCCTTTTTTTAGAGTAGAGCCATTTTCTTTTATTAGATCTATCGACGTTCGAAGTACGTAGTCTAGGCAAAATAGAAACAGATATCGGGCTAATATATCCCCGTACAGAACGCCAGCAGCAATGTCAAAGAGGTATGTGTCTCCATCGTGTAAGGGAACTTTTATTTTCTTGTTAAGGTTGTGAGGGTTTCTTTGAGGAGACCATACGCTAGAAGTATTTGCTCAAGCTTCCCTCTGTGTATGGAATCACATGCCTTGGAGATCTTCGAACATGAGTGTCGCCTCGAGTTTTTTGCACGAAATCCTTCAATGGTTCGACGGATAGTCAGAATCTGTGATGTTGTGGATCGATTTTTTTCGAAAACTATTTTGATTCTTTCCAAAGAATTTTCTCAATTTTGGGTTCGATACGATTGAGAAGAAGAGCAATGGAAGTAAGAGTTACACTGCAATGGAAGTAAGAGTTACACCGAGGTAGTACTTGGTGATTCTGAGGTCACATTTTGGAGGAAGGGGAGGATGCAATCTTTTGCCCATTTCTCTATTATGTTCTGGTTATATACAGCGTTGCAATACGAGGTGCATACGATAAGTTCCCAGATTTTTTCGTATGGGCATTGAAAATTGGTGTAGACTTTTGAACATTCAGTATGTTATTGCTATACATAATATGAGATGACTGACAAATTTTTATGATTTCAGGTTCAAATGAACAGCTACAGCAGCAATTGGAATAAACCCTACTAGAGCCTGATTGTCACAGCTGGTGAATTTCAAAAATTCAATTTGACACTTTAGAAGAACGATATGCAATAAAATTGTGTTTTAAACTTGGAAAAAATGCCACAGAAACGTATGGAATGCTTCAGACTGCTTTTGGAGCATCTTGCATGAATCGGGCATCAGTTTTTGAATGGCATAACAGAGTTGATTGGCCAAAGGGTTAGGGTTAGCATTAGGGTTACTCTGTTGATGTTTTAGGGGAGTTCAGGAACAGATTCCATCGGAAGAGGCCAGCACTGTTCAAGTCGGGTCAGTGGCATTTCTACCAGGACAATGCACCAGTCCACAACTCCATACTTGTCACAGAATATTTGACCAAGATGGGCATCAAGACAGTTTCTCAACCCCCATATAGTCCAGACCTTGCTCCCTGTGACTTTTGCTAATTCCGTAAGCTCAGAGGCTGTCGTTATGAGACAACTGAGGAGATGAAAGAAGCTGTGACGAAGGTTATTGACACGCTCACACGAGGATTTCCATGGGGCCTTCCAGAAGTTGTTGGAACGGTACAAGTGGATTGCAGCCGGAGTAGATTACTCCGAAGGGGACTAGAGTTTTATGTGTGTAATATCAATAAAAATGGCCATACGAAAAAAGTCTGGAAACTTGTATGCACCTCGTATCGGAGCAGTACGTCATCAAATTTCCTTGTCAATACTGCAATTATAATAATATATTGGTTATATTAATATAGTTATCATATATATGATTATTATATATGTTAATATCATATATAATTGGTTAATATATATAATTGTTATTGCAGTTTGACACATTTATATCTAAACGCATTTTTGTACATTTTTATATATAACGGTGCCTAATATCGGTGAGAGAGCATATGCAGGTCTAGGTTAAGAATAGTGGAGACACAGAATCTACAGCGCTTGCTGTTCGTCAGTATCTATCTATCTATCTATCTATCTCAACCCCCTCTACCCCCCCTCTCTCTCTTTTCCTGCTGAGGGTTAAGACTCCTCGCTGAGTGTCCTTAATATTGCACTAAAAAAATCTGATAGTGAGGCTCCAGTAATTCCAGAGCTTTGGGAAATGCGGATTACCCCTTTATCGCCATTGCTCCCAGGTCCATTTTGGCCCGGAGTGGTAGCACCTGATAGGGTCCTATCAATGGGACATTTAGAACTAAACGGCGTACTTATGCTAAACTGGATTGTTTGAAATAAAACTTTATTTGTATAAAAATGGATTTGGCATTAAATAAGCTACAATGGTTGATATGCCATAAAAACCAAACTAAACCAAACCAAACCTCTCTCTTTCTCTCACTCTCTCTTTCTTTCTTTCTTTCTCTCTCTCTCTCTCTCTCTCTCTATATATATATATATATATATATATGTGTGTGTGTGTGTGTGTGTGTGTTGTCTGGAATGGATGTGGAGATATTAAACGTTTCAGCATGTTAGAATAGAATTCTAGTAGAAAATAGAATAAAGGAGAAAATTTACAGGCAGGAAAATATGATTATTTGAAAGCTAAAGACAAATTTTTAGTAATATTAAATCTCCAATGAAATAAACAATTATTAATCTTATTATAATATGAATATCATTACGATTTCTGAGGAGGAGAAACTGTTTAATTTGTTGTTTAGATTCAATTACTTTGTCCAAGATTACAGCCATTCATCAAAGTTTTGGGATTTCTACGTATTTTTTTCTTTTCTTTCTTTTTTTCAGATATAAATCAAATCTTTCTTTTTTTTATGGGGAAGTCAGAGTTTCCGGCATTGAACAAGAAAGAAAGATATCTCCTTTTTTTCTTCTCAGAACTAATGATTTTCAACAATTCCATTTTTTTTCTTTACTTTCAATGTTTACTGTTTGTTTGTTTTCTAACATGAGGCGTAAGATATGGGGTAGTTTTAAATTTCTGGCTGTAAATCAGAAAATTTGGTAGAGATGAAATGGGGATCCAGAAAGTATACGAAATGAAATTGGAATCCTTGCTCATAAACAAAAATAAGCTAAAATTTATGGTAAAAAAAGAAAAGAAAATAAAAAAAAAAGGTTTTTGCAAAGGAATGGCTCTAATATTGAGGTATGGATGTGTTTTATTACTCTACTTCCATTACATCTGTTAATATTACATTGTTAGAACAACTATGAAGGAACTCTCCTAAACTAACATCCAAAACGGAAGGATATCTTTGGAGAATCATAAATTGTTGACTAATACAGAAAGCTTGGCAAATAAAAAACGAATGAGGAAATAGCGTGATTTGAAGCTTTGTTGAAGTATAGCAGATATGTCAGAATATATATATATATATATATATATATATATATATATATATATATATTACATTATATTATATTATATTATATTTAATAACCCCTCCGCACGGGCAGGATATGACACAAGGTCAACTTTTAAGCGGAATTTGACAGATTTGAATTCAGAGTTTTCCTTCTCCAAGACTAGTTGCCTCACCAAGGCTGAAGAACTTACTATTTACCCATAGCTGGAGGTAGAATAATTGGATTCATACCTTTCCCAAGGGTATAAGTGCTATGTGAAATGCAATTAGCCTGGTTCAGGATTTGAACTCGTGTCGCCGTGTTCATTTCCTACGACGATAACCCTTACACCACACACACACACACACACACACACACACACACATATATATATATATATATATATATATATATATATATATATATATATATATATATATATATATATATATATATATATATATTACAATAGTGAATGACTGTCAAAATCTCAAATGGTGGTTTTGAGGCAGACCGAATGCGGTATAATTTGGAGAGTGCTCAATATCTGTGAGTACAAGACTAGACCGGAATGGGTGGGCAAGGCTATCCACTGGGAAATCTGCAAGAAATTTAAATTTGATCATATGAACAAATGGTATATGTACAACCCAGCACCTGTCTTAGAAAATGACAAACACAAACTTCTATGGGACTTTGATATACACACAGATCATCAAATCTCCGTCAGAAGACCAGACCTTATAATAATCAACATACCAACCTGAAACCAAGACACCTATCAGGAAACTTGAAAAGGTCTTAATAAAATCATGCAGAGAAAATGTGTCTTTATTATTTAATCAAACATGCTTCGATATTAGTTTTTATATATATATCTAATAGCATGGAAGCTTACCTGTAACTAAATGTTTCATGCCGTCTTGATACGACAGTCATCAGACAGAGAAATCCTGATGATTGTCGTAACAAAGAAGAACTAAAGTGTCAAGACGAATTGGAATATTTCATTCATTTGGTTATTTTGATTGTTTCCAACTAGGTTTGACTTTACGTCATCATCAGGCGGAAAAAGGCTTTTGTGGAAAAAAGGTTTGCTTTTCTTTTCTTAGTTTTAAACAGTTTTTAAGGAGTTGATAAGCGATATAAAAGGCGTAGTAAAATGCATTTTCAGTTTAGCATAAGTACAGTTTAAATGTCAAACAGTTTTATTTGACCCATATATAGGACCCTATCAGGGGCTACTGCTCCGGGCCACGGTGGACCTGGAAACTGGAGCAATAAATGTTTACTCTGAATTTCCAGCATCACTGGAGCCTCACCATCAGATTGTTTTGTGTCATATACAGGACACTCGTGGGGGAAGACTTACCTCTCTGCAGAGATGCAATCAGTATAATCTGCAGCCCTAGCCGACTGGGTCAGTGCATATATATATATATATATATATATATATATATATATATATAGTTCATTCTGTCTGTTCCTACCCTAAAACTAATGCTAATTTGGAATGGGGTGTAGTGGCTAACAATCTAGACAGGAGCATCAAAATAAGTTAGTTTGAACTCCAGTCACGTTATTACGTTTAATTTATCTCAAATTTTCTTGAAAAAGGCATGACCCCACCTAATTCTTCCAGCAGTGGGTTAAATAGTACAATTACTGTTTTTCTACCAGAATGATTTTGGCATCGAATAACACGAAATTTGATATATTATTGAAACCAAACCCAACCCAACCAAACCAAACCAAATGTTAATTGTTATTATAAATGGTCGATGCACATTAAAGAAATTCTCGAATAAATTATGAATTTAATATTTTTCTGTGATAAAATGACTTTGGCATATTTATCCAACCCTTCCACCATGAGGAGTATGTGTAAAAGTTCTATTTTTCAGTGGAGTAGTCTTTGTTTTAAATTCAGAAATTTCTTTCCTCTAGACTAGTAGCCGAATCATGACTAAAAACCTGACACTGTGGTATTATTTAGTAACTTACAAAGCTTTTTAATTTAGATGTGGCAGAAAGCCAAATGAAAAGAGCACCCAATGAGACCCGAACTCACTCGTGAAGGCTTGCTGCTCTAGCTTGCTCAGCATTACACCACACTAGGCACACTGTTCTATGCGCAGGAGTCATTTTCTTTATCCTTTAACAGAATTTGGTTGGTTGGTTGGTTGTTGGGTTTTATGTCATATAAACCTTTGTAGGTTATTCAATGCCAAATTCATTTTTATACAAATAATCAGTTCTATTTCAAACAATTCAGTTTAGCACGAGTATACAATTTAATTATCAAAAACATTTCTATTTGAAGCTATTCAATTTATTCAAATAGTTCTACTTCAAACAATTCAGTTTAGTATAAGTATGCAGCTTAGTTCTATTTAAGCCATAGATAGGGCCCTATCCGGTGCTACCATTCCGGACCCGTGTGGAACTGGGAGCAATGGCAATGAACGGGTGCTCCGTATTCCCCAAAGTCCCAGCATCACTGGAAACTCACCATCAGATTGTTTAGCGTTATATGCATTGGACAATTAAATATTTTTTATTGATTAATGGATTAATTGATTGGGTTTTATGGCATATCAATTATTGTAGATTATTTAACTCTAAATTCCTTTATACAAATATATATACAAATATATCAAATATATAATTTCTAAACGTTTTGTTGATAATATTTTTAAATATCTTAAGATCATTGTTTTTCATACCGTTAAATGGTTTCACTTATTTCTAATACGAATAATTCTATATACTATTAATCATATGTTTGTACACAATTTAATGTTTTCAAGTATTTCTATTCAACCCTAACAATTCAATTAAACATCTTGGCATTTTTTTACATACAGTTAAATAATCATACAGTTCTATTTCAAGCAATTCAGTTTAGCATGAGTCATTTTTTTATCCTCTGTTTAAACATCAAAGTATATCTTAAATGTAAAACAGTTCTATTTGGACTATAGATAGGACACTATCAGGTGCTACCACTCCGGCCCGGAGTGGACCTAGGAGCGGTGGCAATGAAGGGGTACTCTGCATCCCCCAAAGTTCCAAATTTACAATCAGATTGTTTACGGTCATATCTAGGACACTTGTTGGGGATGTCTTACCTCTTTGAAGAGATGCAGTCAGTGTACCCTGGAGTTCCTGCAGAGTGGGCCAGAATATTTAGAATTTTTAAATAGAATTATAAAAATATTATAGCCAGATACACTTTTCATGATCGCCGACATGTCTATTTGCTCTATTGATTGGATCTAAACAGTTACTACCACTTAGATTGGAGGTGCCCGTGGTGTAATGGTTATCGTTGCAGGATATGGACACGGCGACTCGAGTTCAAATCCTGGACGAGACTGATTGCATTTCACATAGCACTAATACCCTTGGGAAAGGTATCAATCCAAATATTCTCCCTCCAGTTATGGGTAAATAGTAGGACAGACTAGGTTCTTCAGCCTTGGTGAGGCGACTAGTCTAGGAGAAGGAAAACTCTGAATTCAAACCTGTTAAACTCCGCTGAAAATCTGACCTTGTGTCATATCCTGTCCGAGCGGAGGGGTTGGTAAATAGGACTACCACTTAGATTCAAATTTGACCAGGAAGTCATAGTCAAAAGGGATGACTCTACATTCTAGAACTGGAGTCTCACCACTGGATGTCGTCTAATTTCATACTAAAGGCGTCTGCTTTTTATTTTTTATTATTTTTACAAAGGGCACTAATTCAAGGCTCCATTGACACGGGGCTTTATTAATATGTAACACTTCATGCACATACGCATTTGAAATAGAAAAAAACATTAAGTTTTTCAAACGAATATTACATGCATTTTTCTATATAATTCATGACCTTCTCTGCAATGGAAATTAGGATTTAATTCATTTTATGCTGATTCTGCGGATACGCTAAAATAAGTAATCATAGCTACGTGTCACCGTGTACCAGTGTGTTGCTGCGTATAATCTGGAAATCATAGCGCTAAAGAAAAAAAAAAGAACAGTAATTGGATGGAGTCTTAGGACAAGTGAATGAAATGTTGTATACTCTCATACATGATTTACGAAATTCAATGAACGAACGAAACACTTCTTTATAAAAATATATCTCTCATTTTATTCTCGAAAGGGGCCCACTGTTAGTTGTTAGTTGAGAGATAGATGAAAAGACATATACTCCGAGAGGGGACTTCTTCTTGTCCCATATCTTCTTCCGGGAACCAGGGGATGCCAACGCTTGCCACCCCCCTTGCAAGCCGTGTCGTCAGAGAGGTCCGAGAGGCCTCTCGTCGGCTGTGTGTCCCACGCTCGACTCTGATTCTCTGCATTGTGTCTAAATTTGGCCACGTGGTTCACATCACGTGGTCTCCTTCCGGTTACACACCTATTGGACCCGACTGCCCTGACGCGCTGCCCTGTTTACTAATCACAACGTGACAGCTTGTCAAAGCACACAGGGTCACTAGGAGCGAACCCAAAATCCATGTCATATGTTATATAACAGAAACAGAATAATAACAAAGGCACAAGCGACGAGATAGGGAGGAAAAAAAGAAGAAAACTAAAAGGTGAAAGAAAAAATTAATTTACCGAATTCTGGGATGGAGATCACGTGTATAAAATGAAATAAGCGCAAGAAGGAAAGCTAATATTCTTTAGATAGGCATGACTCCATCTCCCCTCGCTCCAGTTATGGGTTAATAGTTGAGTAGACTGGGAATTTTAGCTTTGATATGGCAACCAATGTAGAAGAAGGCAAACTTCGAATTCAGAACAGTTCTACTCCGTTTGAATGTAGCTACCTGGTATCGCTTCTTGGCTGTTGTGGAGAAGTTGGTTAAAAACGTGCAATGGAAAAGAGGATCGAATTTATTTCGCATTCTATAAAGGACTTTGTTCTTGGATCCATGAAAGATTCTTTTTTCATAAAATATTGGAATTTCTTTAATTTATCGAGCTAAAGAACTGAATATTCGTTGAAGGATGCAAAACCTTTACAGATTTTCTTCTTCGAATAGTTGTAACAGTATAAATCAGCATTCTTAATTTTCCGTGTAACAATAAAAACTTGTTTTTTAAAGCAGGAAAGGTCACAGTTAGGTACGGATTGAGGGTAAGTTGAGCACTTCATACACCTAAGTTTTGTAGCTATTAAAAAGGGAGCTTTTGGGTCGCCCTCGACTATGGTCGGTCAACTTATATATATATATATATATATGTGTGTGTATATATTATTTTATAGAATTGAATTAATCTAAGGGGCGATTGCAATGCGAAATAATAATCATTTGATTCTAATTAATTTCAAAGCAAAACTTCATCATCAAAGACTTTTTTTTTATAAATAAACAGGATGTTGGAGGTTCAAATTTTTTTGAATGTTGTAAACATGGTGTCACGTGGGGTGTTAGAACGCCATATTGGGTCTTTTGACCATGATGCTGCGTGAGGTGTTTAAACCTCCAACATCGTGCTCATTTATAAAAAAAAAAAGTCTGTGACGATTAAGTTTTACTTTGAAATTAATTTCGCATTGCAATAGCTATCTAAATTAATTTAATACAATAAAATAAAATAAAATAATTTGTGCAATGCTTTAAGCAAATTACAATATATATATATATGTGTGTGTGTGTGTGTGTGTGTGTGTGTGTACAGTATATTCAATTTATGAATAGAATAACCATAAAACCTGGATGAAAACTCACAATTCAGAGTTTCACGATGCCTATCCTCAGGTGAGCCAGAATTATGTCTCTTTATGACCTCTGGAAATCATGGTACGAAAGTCAATAATGAGAGACGGCTCGATATTAGATCACCTGATTTTTGGCAGGAAGAAACTCAGGGGCACGGTGTTTCATTCTGTTTTTTTTTTTTTTAAGTTATATTTTATTGTTGAAAATATTTTGATATTTCTCGGCATTTTGGTGCATAGAGCATTGGAAATGCTGATTAAAAACGCCTTTTTCGTTGTATTTGAATCTTATATAGATAATCAGAGAAAACGCAGTCCAACAAATACACGGAGAGATATACGTACAAATGCAGATATATTTAAATGTACAGCAACGTCGAAAATTCGGAAGCCGAATGAGAAAACATCACAATTTTCGTTACAATTATTCCTTTCACAACAAAGTGTCCATTTTGTCAATTTTCTTATCATTTTAAGTTGTGAATATAAATGACCTCACACAGACATTATAGGGAAATTCTCATATCAATATTTATCGATATTCATTTAGCTACATATAAACATATATATTACCATATATATATATATATATATATATATATATATCGATCAATCGATCGATCTGGTATTTAAAAAGTAACAGATCATTTTAAAATTCATATCATCAATTTCTTACCCAAGACTTTAACAAGAAATAGATATGCAAAAAATCGTTTATTATTTGGATTGGTTTTATGGCACATCAACAATTGTAGGTTATTAATGCCAAATCCATTTTTATACTAATCAACAGTTCTGTTTCAAGCTATTCAGTTTATCATAAGTAAACAGTTTCAACGTCAAAAATAGTTCTATTTCAAACAATTCAGTTTAGCATAAGTACACAGTTTAGTTCTATTTGACCTAGAGTGGATCTTGGAGTGATTGTACTGAAGGCGTACTCCGCATTCCCCAAAGTTCCAGTATTACAGGAACCTTACCATTAGATTGTTTAGTGATTGTTTAGTGATATATGCAGGACACTCGTTTTAAGTAGAGAAGCAATCGGTGTATTCTACAGCCCCAAACGACTGGGCAAAGGTATCGCGAAGGAATTACTTTTCAATCAATATATATATATATATATATATATATATATATATATATTTACACACACACACACACACACACACACACACATATATATATATTCATTATCAGATTGAACGCTTATATAAAGATGCAAAACGAAATCACAGCATCCGGTATATACGTTTCAACTTACTTAAAATGAAATTGAATGATTGAATAAAACATCTCATGCATAGATATTTACAGATCACTGATTTGAAAATAATAGACGTATAAATAGTCTTTCGACCAAGGACAGACGCTGTACGAAGGTAAAAGTCTTCGCTTTCCAACAAGTTGTCGATTTATTTTGTTGGTTGGTTGGTTGTATGGGTTTTATGGCATATCAGCCTTTGTAGATTATTTTATACCAAATCAATTTATAAAAAAATAATCAGTTTTGTTTAAAAAAAAATTCACTTTAGTATGAATTCACAGTTTAATCGGCAAAAACATTTCTATTCAGTTTAGAAAAACAGTCCTAATTCAGCCAATTCAGTTTAGTATAAGTATAGATTATGTTTACACACAGTTAAATGTGAAAACAGTTCTATATTAAACAATTCAGTTCTGCGTAAGTAGAGTTTCAATGTCAAAAACGGTTCTATTTCAAAGAATTCAGTTTAGCGTAAGAACGTAGTTTAAACGTAAGTACACAATTGATTTGTCAAAAAGATTTCTATTTCAAGCTATTCAGTTTAGACAAACAGTTCTACATCAAACAATTCAGTTTAGCATAAGTACACAGTTTAGTTCTATTTAACCCATAGATAGGATCCTATCAGGTGCTACCATTCCTGGCCAGAGTGGACCTGGGAGCAATGGCAATGAAGGGATACTCCGCATTCCCCAAAGCTCCAGCATTACTGGAACCTCACCATCAGTTTATTGTCATATTCAGGACACACGTTTGAGGTTCTTACCCCTCTTCAGAGGTGCAGTCGGTATATTCTACAGCCACAGCCGACTGGGCACTATTCTGGATGTGTGTATATATATATATATGATATTAATATGATATTGTCATATTATCGCACGCACAGAGGTTCTATTTCTTACTTGCATCTATCTATCTATCTATCTATAAAAGTAAATAATGAAAATTAATCCGACCGTGAAAAAGATAGAAAAACTGAAACGTTTTAACGTTGACTTACTCTCATAATAAATTGTTAACTTTTGGATAAATTTGTTTTTCTATTTTTTCATATATATATATATATATATAAAGCACGAAATGTCTGCGGCAAGATACTGTAAGTTGATACAAAAGAAAAAAACAAGTAAAACGTAATGGCATTCAGTTTATATTTTTTCATCCTTTTCGACGATGATTTCTTATTGACTGAGTCATGGCACAAGAAAAAAGACCCACTGCTATCCAGTTTCATTTACGATGAAGAAAAACTATTCTTTTTATCGAAAGAAATTTGTATTTTTTGGTTGAGATCTTGATTCGTTATCAGTAAAGCCACTCGTTTTATTTGTCTATTTAAAACCTCTGTATATAAGAACATTGTTATCTATCAATCAATAAATCTATATATACATCTTCCTATCACATATTATTTATATATCTGTCTGTCAATCCACACGCACACACACACACACACACATATATCATCGTCATCATCATATCGCACCATCAGCACAGATATCCCCTACTCACTCCCGCCACCCCTCTCTAACGTCCATCGCTCCCGGTGGGTCTTCTAAGCTACATCCTGTATCGGCACAGAGCTGTTGAATGTAGGTCCTAGCTGGTCGTCCGGCTTTTACTCATCCATCTAAAGGGGTCCACAGAAGTATGTCATTTATGAGTTCGTCCCTACTTCTCCAGCAGTGCCCCGTATGTCCGATTCGTCTAATTTGAATAGTTTTCGTGATGGTTGGTAAGTGGCCATACAGCTGCTACTTTGTGGGGTGCTGCCTTCAGGACATGTTCAATATTGCTCGCAGCATTCTTGTGTAATTACCGCTAAGCTTTTTCTCCATAAGTTTAGTTACCGTCCATGTAGTGAATCCATACAGCAATATCTTTCCAACCGCTGCTTGGAAAAAACTGCGTTTCATTTAATCGGTTAGGTCTGACTTCCATGTGACAAATAGTCCATTGATAGCAGTCCATACCTTGGCTAGTCGAGTGTTGATGTTTGTCTCGGTTGTAGAGATACTGCTTTCTAGATAGGTGAATTTGTCTACTAGTTTCATATATATATATATATATATATATAGAGAGAGAGAGATACTCCCCTGCCCCCGTGGGGTTGAGTTCTCTGGCGAATGAAGTAATCGTGTTGCCATTAGCATTCATTGCAAGTCTCTTCGTACATATGAATTGAGGTCTCGGCAGCCGTTGAACGGATGTATGTAAACAAAAGTAATTGTGATTCATAACCGTTTAAAATTTACTTCGCATCTAATGGCTCCTCGTGGCTGTAGGGTTAGAGGCTTGGCTTGGTGTTTGAGTCAACCAGGTTTCGATCCCGGCTACGGGAAGCTAATATGTCTAGCCACACTGATGAGTTCTATAGAACGAAACAGATCTGTCTGTGGATGACTATATATATATATATATATATATACTTTCTTTCTTTCTTTCTTTAGAGATAGATAGATGTTCGCACTCGAATAAACGACAAACTGACTGTCACCAGCGCCGTGGAGTTATTCTTAGATCTACATTAGCTTTATCACCAACATAGAGCAATTTATATATATATATATATATCAAAGAAAGATTAAAATAAATCAGAAGATATAAATATGAAAAAACAGAATATTTTCAGAATATATATTTGATTATGAAATTTTACAACGTTCTTTACCGCCATATGTAAGGCAATGTAATTGATGTTTAATGGTTAATCTGAAATGAATATATATATATATATATATATATCTTTTGGGTGTTTTCTTCAGTCGGCTGGGGCTGTAGAATACATCGACTGCTGCTCTGTAGATGGGTGAGACTCCCTCACCGAGGCTCCTAGATATGAAAATACTTGTGCTTTGGACAATGTGGAATACTCCCTCATAGCCATCGCTCCCAAGTTCAGTCTGGCCCGAAGTAGTAGCCCCTGATAGCTTCTATTTATATGTCAAATAGTAGTAAACCGTGTACTTATGCTAAACTGAAATGTTTTAAATAGAACTGTTTTTGATATTGAAACTGTATTTATGCTAAACTGAATTGTTTGAAATAGAACCGTTTTGACATTTAATTGAACTGTTTTGACATTTAACTGTTGTAAAAAAAAACTCTACATATACAAAAATTAATCATTTAAAATTTGATTCGGTGTTAAAGTGATCCGAAAAATGTTGATACGCAGTAAAACAAAGCAACCAACCGTTCAAAGTTTCTAACTAGACTTACATAACTTTTTTGTTTGAAAAATAAAATAAAGTATTTGCTTGTTGTTTAGAAATCAGAACAAAAATATTGAAGAGGTTTATTATTATTTTATTTTTATTTATTTATTTACTTATAATTAGGAAAAATTAATTTCAAAGCTTCTTAGAACTAATTTAATTAAAGGAGATAAGTAAACAGAATTTGGTATTTGCTTGTATTCTAATTGGAAATAAGATTAAACGGAACTATCCTCCTGTGTTGATTATTTTGTATTTCAATTAACAATTTGGAATCTTTAGAATTAAAACTATGTTTCGTTTCTAAATTATGTTTGGCATTACGAAAATCACCAAATTTTAAATCTTGGATGTTTTTAAGATGTTTTTGGATCTTTCTCGAATTTTCAATTATGTAAATTTTGTTATACATATAACAAGCGATAGCATAAACACCAGCCTTAATTTCAATTTGATTATTGCTCTTCTTCTTCTTCTTCTTCTTCTTCTTCTTCTTCTTCTTCTTCTTCTTCTTTTCTTCTTCTTCTTCTTTTACAGTTTGAGAGCTTTTCACACCTGTGTTAGCTGGTCTTTCACTGGAGTTTGAGTGACAGTAAGTCTCCTCAAGTCCACAGAACTCCTCGAAGTATTCTGGCCGGTCTCAATAATGCAGTAGTTTGGATGTTCTCCACTCGCCCTGTTATTTCCAAGTCCTCTAGTCCTTGTATCAATCCTTTGTTGACTGTTACCAAGTATACCAATTACAGTTGGTATCACCATCACTTTCATTTTCCACAGTTTTTTCAATCCCCAAGCAATGTCGTGATACTTATCCTTCTTTTCACTTTCAATTTTACTTCTGAAAGTTCTCTTTTTTGTTGAATATGATTAGGTCCGGTCGTCTGGCTGAGATTTGATGATGCGTTTGTATGTGAAAATCCCTGAGGATTTTGTGCATTTATTTTCCAGGACACATTCTTGGTTGTGTATATATCATTTGTTCGTACGGCCAGATTTAAATTTCTTGTACAGTTCCCAGTGGATCACTTTGCTTGCCCAGTCGTATCTAGTCTTATACTATTTCTGTGCTAATTAGCTGCATACGCTTATTATATGATTGATCGTTTCGTCTCTATCACAGCATAATCTACATAAGCTGTTTTGTTGCATCTTATCAATTCTTGCTTTCATAGGATTAGTCCTGATGGCGTTGTTTTGTGTTGCTATTAGAAGAGATTCTGTTTCTCTTTTAAGGTTTCTCTTTCTTATACACGTCCACGTTCTCATGTGAGATGTCGCACGTCAGTCGCTTAAAACGTCCATAGAGTTGTTTTGTTCCCATTTTTGTTTTCTGGTTATTGTCATTCTATTGGTCCTCATGTAGTCAGAATTGTTTCTGGTAGCTCTAATCAACTTCCTTTACCTCTTTCTTTTTAGTCTTCGAGTCGTTGTATCGATGTGTCCTCGCTATCTTCAATGCTGGCAAGTCCTCCTGCTCTTTCATTTCTTTTCTTGACACACATAGTCTGCCAACGTTATCTCAATGATGACCTGATGAATGGTCATTAGTTTTCTTGTTCTCTGGTTCATCTATTTAAGTTCTTATATGGACCACTTTAAAAATTGTCCCAAACATTTTTTGAGGGGGACAGTACATTTATTAATTCCTTTGATAAGATTCTTCCTATTTAGTTTTGTCTCGGGTAGTTTTCTGGTTCTCCTGAGATATTCTTTCATAATTTTTTATTTCATCTCCACTTGTTTGATTTTGTCAGCTTCTAATATTTCCAAATATTTGTTGGTTTCCTTTTCTCCGAGCGTTCTATTTTTTTCTTGATTTGGTAGTTCCACTCCGTCCGTCATTTGTCGTTTCCCGCTTTTCATTATTACCATAGCATATTTTTCTATGCCAAATTCCATCCCTATGTCCTGACTATATCCTTACAGCGTGTATTAGTTTCAAATTTCTACAGAAAGTTTGATATCGTCCATGCACATGAAGTAATTGATCTTTTCCTGCGAATTACAAAGTTTGTATCCGGCAGTGCATTTCCTAAATATGTGGTTGAATGGCATCATTGCTATTACAAATATAAACGGTCATAGTGCATATCCCTGGAATATACCTCTTTTGATCTTTGCTTCAGCCAAGGTTTTTACTCCGGCTGTCAATTTGACTCTCCATGTTTTAATGGATTTTTGATAAAGTTTATGATTTGATCTGATTTCTTGTACATTTAGAGGTACAAGGCTCATTAGATAAGTTTCCTGACTTTTTTCATATGTGCACTTTTATTGATAGTACACAAATAAAACTCTTGTTCCCTCGAAGTAATCTCCTCAGGCTGCAATCCACTTATTGTACCGTTCCAATAACATCTCGAAGGCCCCATGGAAGTCCTCTTGTGTGAGCGTGTCAATGACCTTCGTCACAGCCTCTTTCATCTCCTCAAGTGTCTCATAACGAGAGCCTCTGAGCTTAGGGAATAACCAAAAGTCACAAGGAGCAAGGCCTGGACTATAGGGAGGGTGAGGAACTGTGTTGATGCCCATCTTGGTCAAATAGTCTGTGACAAGGATGGAGTTGTGGACCGGTGTATTGTCCTGGTGGAAATGCCACTGACCCGATTTGAAGAGCGCTGGCCTCTTCCGACGGAATCTCTTCCTGAACTCCCTTAAAACCTCAATATAGTATTCCTCGTTAACTCTCTGTCCAGATCATGCCAGTGCTGTCAAAAAAGGGATCATCAAAAGTTTGTCGGTGGATTTACTCTGTCTGGCCTTCTTGGGTCTGGGAGAGCCAGCATGTTTCAACTGGGAACTCTGTCTCTTGGTCTCTGGGTCATAGCAGTAGATCCAACTTTCATCGCAGGTCACCAGAACATCAAGAACTGCGGCATCTAAACTGATTAGCTCGACCATCTCCCTGCTGTCATGACAACGTCTTTCTTTCTGATCTTCTCCGAGCACCCTTGGGACATTCTTCGCGTATATCTTCCGCATCTTCACTTCCTTGCGAATAATTGTGTGTACAATTCCCACACTGACATCAAACTGTGCACTTATTGTCTCTATAGACACACAACAGTCCTTATCCATGAAATTCTTTATTTAGCCAATCAAATCTGGTGTTCTGACTTCCTTACTCCTCCCACACCTCTCATCATCCCTCACAGAATCCATGCCTTCGCTGAATCTCTTATGCCATTCAAAAACTGATCCTCGATTCAAGCAAGATGCTCCAAAAGCAGTCTGAAGCATTCCATACGTTTCTGTGGCATTTTTTCCGAGTTTAAAACAGAATTTTATTGCATATCGTTCTTCTAAAGTGTCCTCACGTCCAGATTGCATTTTTGAAATTCACCAACTGTGACAATAAGGCTTTAGCAGAGTGTATTCCAATTGTTGCTGTAGCTGTTCATTTGAACCTGAAATCATAGAAATTGGTGAGTCATCTCATAAACTATATAACAATAACATACTGAATTTTCCGAAGTCTACGACAATTTTAAATGCCCGTACAAAACAAGTCTGGAAGCTTATTGATGGCACCTCGTAATTCATTTTACAGTTTTGCGGGTCGATATCATATGTCTTTTTGTAGTCAATCCGGGCCATAGCTAGATTTTTGCGTCTCGTCTTGCTGTCGTTGATCACGAGTTGATCAATCTTGAGTAGCTCTCCTGTGCCTCTTGATCCTTTGCAACATTCTTTCTATTCCTCGGGGAACAATCTACGACTTGTAAGTGAGTCGTAAATCTCTTCCCTTATTTGTACAGTCATTATTTTTTACATCATAGGTAGGCACGTTATGGGTCTATAGTTGTTTGGGGAAGTTCCTTTGCGGGTGTCTTTTTCTGATCAGAAAGGTCTTATCTTTGGTTATTCATTTTTTGTAAATATTTGTTTATTTCGGGAGTTAGTCTGTCATAGATAGAGGTGAAGTTTTGAACCAGAATCCGTGTATGCCTTTATGACCTGGTGTTTTCCTATTTGATATTTTTTAGCGTTGTTCTTAGTGAAACTATGAGTATTTTAGCTTTCGGTCCCTGTTTGAGTCCTTCTAACTCTTTTCCACGTTGCTTATCCTTTCGGCGTTTTTGTTATGTTCTCTTGGTTGCCATATTTTACTCCAAAATTGTTTTGCTTCTCTTGCATCCGGTTGTTGGTATGTCTTCGTGCCATTTCTCCTTACTCGTTGGTAGAATTTTCTTTCATTATTTTTGAATATCCTGATTTGTCTGTATTGTTTTACCCTTTCTCGATATTTTTTAAATCTTCCTTCTTTCGTCAGTATTTTCTGGTTTATTTTCTGTCATTTTTTTTTTTGTGTTGCTTTTTCCTTTTTGTCCGAACATGTTCCAGCGTTTTCTATTTTTCTTTGTTTTATCCTTTTTGCCAGTTGTCGTAGATTTCTAATTTACTTTTTCAGTCGAATACCCCATTCAGGTTTTGATTTTCTGTTTGAGTTCTTTTTGGGTACACCGATTGTTTTGCCAAATGATTTCGCTCCCACATAGATGAGTTCATTTTAATTCGGTGATGTTTTTTGTTGATATATGTGTCAATACTTTATTTTTGCCGTTTCCGCCTTGACTGTTCTCCAATCTATGTTTCTTTTTGATGGTATGGTATTTTTTTTCATTCATTATCATCTTTAAATTTATCTAAATTCATTTTTGTTCTTTTGTAGTGTTTGCTTGGTGCTATTTGGGTGTGTGGTATTTCTATTCTTAAAAGTTACGGTTCATTTCGGTTTGACTGTTCTTGTTTGTCAGTACTTGGTATGTCTGATATTGTATTAGAGCCTTGTTTAGATTCATTATTTGTTTTCTGGAGTATTTCTAGGATATCAAGGTCAGAAAACCTTTATTATCGTCCTAACTTGGTCACCGAGTCTTTGTCTTGTTGTCTGAAACCAAGCGTATTCTTGCCAGATCTCTATCATCCTTTTTATATATGCTCGCAGTGAAGGGTGTTTTCTAAAATAGTTGTGCGATGCAAGTTGGTTGTCTTCCCACGGAAATGTTTTGTGCTGTCGGTTTTGATTTGTACGGTAACTCAGATCCTCGTTCGTGTACCTGAAAAAAGCACAGCTAACATTCGCTGGATGACGATCAGGTCCCCCATGTTGGCTATCCGGAGACTACCTGCGGATCATGACCCAGGGATTATTTAAAATCTGCGCACCTGACACAGATGTGACCAAGTTTTCTTAAGTATGAGCACTCTTAAGCGCGTCACACACACACACACACACACACACACACACACACACACACACACACAAGAAAAACAAAACAAGGAAAAATACCATGGCTCGATTAACCTCATCAATAGTAGCCACCCTAGTAGATGAGTAAGAGTAGTTTCCTAACTGAACTATTTGATTCTGGCCGTTAACCAGTGGGGTTCATCCGCCTAGCATCTAGTGAAGCACGCCGTTGGCTTAGCGTTGGGTTCATCCACCTTACTTCACATTCACATTACTTCACATCCACCGAGCTAATTCCCAGGGGTCCTGAAAATAAACTTGTGAAAAAACCCTCCCACTATAATCCTTAAGTTTTAGACATCACCCCCGTTACCCATTCAACTAAAATACAACGATTAAATTTCAACTAAACTGATAAATCAACAAGAATTACAAGATTATTCAAAGAAAAGGAAGAAAATAAAAACAAAAAATAGAAAATTTATGCAAAAAATTGAAACACTTATGTGGCTACTTACTGCGAAACCAGAAGTTGCAGTACCAGTTTATACCATATTTACCCAACCCCTCCGCTCGGGCAGAATATGACACATGGTCAATTTTTAAGCGGAGTTTAACCGGTTTGAATCCAGTGTTTTCCATCTCCTAGACTAGTTGCCTTACCAAGGCTAAAGAACCTAGTCTCCCCTACTATTTACCCATAGCTGTAGGGAGAATAATTGAATTCATACCTTTCCCAAGTGCGATGTGAAATGCAATCAGTCTCGCCCAGGATTTGAACTCTTGTCGCCGTGTCCATTTCCCTACGACAACAACCATTACACCACGGGCACCTCCAGTTCCAATTTTTATTGATTTCACTCAAAATAGTAAATCTATTTTTTGGAGGTTCTTTCCATTTT
The DNA here is from genome assembly GCA_963585895.1 of Sepioteuthis lessoniana. Taxonomy (NCBI): domain Eukaryota; kingdom Metazoa; phylum Mollusca; class Cephalopoda; order Myopsida; family Loliginidae; genus Sepioteuthis; species Sepioteuthis lessoniana. Next base: position 46,122,226 of record OY757929.1, on the reverse strand, counting down.
TCCCTTTTTTCTGTCTTGTAACCTCTCGACTCGAAACAAAATATTCATGATGTCGTTCTTGTTGTATATTATCCCTTAGTTTCTGTTTTCTTGGTCTAGCTTGCTTCAAGACGATATTTATTATCATTATTTACTCCTTGAAAGTTTTTCACATCAACGTTAGCTGATGGTCTTTTCACAGGAGTTTGAGTGACAGCAAGTCTCCTCAAGTCTCCAGAACTCTTCTCAGTATTATGACCGTTCTCAATAATGTTGTCGTTTGGATGGTCTCCACTCGGCCGCCAACTTCCAAGTCCTTCAGTCCCTTTAGTAGTCCTTTAGTTACTGTACCAAAAGCACCAATCATAATTGGTAGAATTGTCACCTTAATGTTCCATTATTATTATTATTATTCAAATTATTCCTCCAGAGTTTGTAACGGTTTGTTTACTGAGGCTGCTTAATTTTTTTTTTCGAGGATGTGTATGGTTAAATCATTTCGTAACTGTTATATCAAGGAAAAAGATTTTAATGAGAAATATTGATTAGGTTATAATTTGTGTTTATGCTTTCTTTTCGTTCGCGAATTGTAAAAGTTTTTTTATTTTTGTATGTTGTATAAAATATTTGGAATATTATTGTTTTACAAAGGAATTTTCTACATAATTAAGTTCATCATTTAAGAATTTGAGGCCACAAATTCTGAGGTCTCTAAGGATAAGCGTATGATAAATCAATTTCTTTTATTTTGATATTATGATGTAGGTAGTGTAACAGATCATTCTAATTTGTAGATTTATGAAAACTGCAATATTCTTTTGTGCTATTATTATTTATTACCAATATATCAATAGAAAAAGCTGAGGTGTTTTTATTTTTTGCTTTTAGTTAAAATCTTTGTAAGGTTCTATTTTATTGAATTCATCTGAAATCATTATTGTATCTACATTTTGCGGATATATGAATAATATGTCATCTATTTAATAATATATGGATAATACAAGGTGCATACGATAAGTTTCCAGACTTTTTTCGTATGGGCACTTTTATTGATAGTATACACATGAAACTCTAATCCCCTTCGAAGTAATCTCCTCCGGCGGCAATGCACTTGTTCTACAGTTCAAACAACTTCTGGAAGTTCTCTTGTGTGAGCGTGTCAATGACCTTCGTCACAGCCTCTTTCATCTCCTCAATCGTCTCATAACGACAGCCTCTGAGCTTAGGGAATAAGCAAAGTCACAAGGAGCAAGGCCTGGGCTATAGGGAGGCTGAGGAACTGTCTTGATGCCCACCTTGGTCAAATAGTCTGTGACAAGGATGGAGTTGTGGACTGGTGTATTGTCCTGGTGGAAATGCCACTGACCCGATAAATATTAGAAAAATAGTGATTTCACGTCCAGACTTGAAAAATGTTTTCATATATATGGATATATATACCCAAGCTATAGGTAAAATGGTAGGGTAGTTAGGACTCTCTAGCTTTAGTGGGAGGACCGGTCATAGAAAAACACTGAATTCAAAACCTGAACAATCTATTTATTATTAACTTATATGGCTGGTTCTACAAAAACCTTCACCACTATAAACAAATCACCTGTATAGGTAGTCAAACAGTTCAAACATTTTACCGAACCATTGGGCCCTCATACGTCTAGCCCAATGATAAAGACCATAACACACACACACACACACACACATACACACATATATATATATATATATTTAGTTGAATTGCACAGGCTTCAGACGAATCGATAATATCTCACTTGAGGATCGGCGACGTGAAACTCAGGACCAGTTTTATTTTCTTTATTGTTGAAATATTGTCATCTTATTTTATATTTTTGTGCTGAAAGCACTGTATTTTACGGATTAAAATCTTGTTTAGCGTTTAATTTGTTTCACACACTCACACAGACATACAAATATATATATATATATATATATATATATAAGAACGCGTACGCGTGTGCGTGTGTGTAATCCATATTCAAGCAACAGATACTTTTTAGACTTGTTGCATTAAAGGTGTCAGACAAGGATTGTTGATTTAATATTCAAAGGCTTTTTTTCTTGTCTCATAATTTATTAGACTTAAAAATCAGACTCATTATTTTCCACACGCCCTTCTGAGTGGGATTTGGTTTTTTAAAAAAAAGAACATTTTTCAATAAAAAATTTCCCTTTCATTCCTGATCCGTGTCTCGGTGACTATTTTCCGTTCCCACAAATAAAAACCCTGCTCCGTGGCTTGGCATTTAGATAATGTTGAGAACAAGCAGCGGGTAATGACGAACCCAGCGAAGTCAATATTTCTAAAAAATTTCAGTACTCTTTCCAATGTTCATTGGTGTGTAGCCTTCCATGATTACTATTTCGAAAGAGAAAGTTGATTTGTAATTGAATTGATGATATTTTCTTCCACAATCAGTCTCGTTACTTAATAGAGAATCCTTGTATATCTATATAATCAATATACCTTAATATAAGTGCGTGTGGCGTATTACCGCAAAATAATTTATATTTTCTTTCTTGAGATTGGAATGTCATTTGCCATTCATTCCTTTTTCGATTTAAGTAAAATTATTGAAGAAAAAGCAGCTTAATTCCATACTTTTGAAATCCAAACCTTTCGAAGACACGATGTCACCAGACTCTTAGAATATTAGAAAGAAGTTACCAGAGAAATTCATAGTATTAGAGAATTTAATTCCTCATTCAATATGACTGCATTAAAATATGCATGAATCAAGGGTAGTTTAGTTTGATTTAATTTTTTATGGCATTGCATCCATTGTTGGTTATTTAATGCCAAATCCATTTTTTATACAGATAAATAGTTCTATTTCAAACAATTCGGTTTAGCATACGTGCATTTTACATCATATGTGCCTCTCTGTCAATTTGATTGTATGACTCTATTTCCCATACTGTATCATGATGTTGTCAAAAACAGTTCTATTTCAAACAATTCGGTTCAGCATACTTGCAAATTACATTATATGTGCCTCTCTGTCAATTTGATTGTATGACTCTATTTCCCATACTGTATCAGGATGTTGTCAAAAACAGTTCTATTTCAAACAATTCAGTTTAGCATATGTACACAGTTTAGTCCTATTTCACTCATTGGTAGAACCCTATCAGACCAGAGTGTACCTGGGAACGATAGCAATAAAGGGCTAATCCACATCCCTAAAGCTCCAGCATTACTGAAGCCTCACTGTCAGATTGTTTTGTGTCATAAACAGGACAATCGTGGCGGGGAAACTTACTGCTCTGCAGAGATGCAGTCGTTGTATTCTACAGCCCCAGCCGACTTGGCCAGAATCAAGGGTAGAGTGTGTGCAGATAGATAGATAGATAGATGCGCTGATAAGTACATCCATATTGACAAAGCACAATACACATATACACACACACATTGAGTAGAGTGTTCGCCAATGGTCAGGAAGACCGAGGTTCAATTCCCGGTCAAGTCATACCAAAGACTCAAAAAATGGTACTTGATGGCCCCTTGCCTAACACTCAGCATTATAAGGTAGGGATCTAGGGTAAAATGGAGCAATCCAGGGAATGGAGTAGCGTCCTACCCTACACCTTGGTGTAGGAGCTATTGAAAAGGGAGCCTTCGGTTCACCCTCGACTATGGTCACCAACTTTACTTAATTTATGTAATTAAATCGTGCTGACAGTATAGAATTCTTTGACCTTCTCTCTTTCCCGCTCCCTCTTACATTCTCTTGCCATAAGTCTCTATTATTCACCGCTTCTGGTAGGTCTTCTAGGTAGCACCCAGTGTCTGAACAGACCTGATATATATATATATATATATATATATATATATATATATATATATATATAACAGCGTTGGTTGTCACTTAATCATATTGTGGGTTTGTGGCGAACCAAGAGCAATATTATATCGAGAGTGCTCAATATCTAGGATAGCTATTATATAATAATAATTAATAAATATATTTTAGATTTATATATTTAATGCCATGGAAGTTTGTCTCTGGCCCCTGGATTTCATGAAGTTTTTACAAAACAGCAATCATCGTCATGATTGTTGTTTTGTAAAAATTTCATGAAATCTAATGATGAAATTAAATGATGAACTTAATTATGTAGAAAATCATGACGATGATTGTTATTTTGTTGTTTTGTATTAACTTCGTGAAACTCAGGGGTCGCAGACAAAATTCCATGGCATGGAATACATAAATCTAATATATATATATATATATATATATATATATACTACCGTCCAAAATTTTGGGACGACTCTGAACTGTTTCTGTAGGTTCATAAAAAAGACGAATTTTGCAATTGATCGTTGAGTTTGCTGTGAATTACCTAAGAATAAGCCAGAGTTGTTTACACATTTTCTTCCCTCTAAAGGAATCACTAACACGAACATACTTTTACAGGTTACTAGGAAGTGTGCTAAGAATTTGTTCTGCAGTAATAATTACTCATGCTAAATTCTTTTACGAAAAGAGAAGATAAATTTACTTAAATTAAAATTATATTCACTTTTATTTAGATTAATGCATGACTGCATAGAAAAAAATGACATGAAACTTTATTCAATAATTGTGGTCCCAAACTTTTGGTCGGTAGTGTTTGTATTTGTGTGTGTATGAATGAATGAATAAATAAATAAATATATATATATCTAAAGACACATTTATTCATATCTCATATTCTCATGTTTTTTCCATAAGCAGTTTTATCTGTTTCCAAAAATGGAAATAAACAAAATATAATCTTCATTTGAAGAATTTTTCTATTCTAATTTCAAAGAAAATACATCAAACTATTCGTTATGCTGTAAAACTTGAAATGTGGGATTTGTTCACCCTTTTTATAGAACGTTAGTTTTCTTCGAAGCAAAAAAAAAAAAAAATACTAAGATTATTTTTTCATTTTTAGTTAAACATTATATAACGTATATCCTAAGGTATCACGGAAACTCTATCATCATATATAGGATTTCTCAATACAGATATAACTCATTAATAGGATAATGAATTAATACTGAAACAATCACAATGGCGGTCATTTGGAAGACGTCCTGTAAAAAATGCGTCATTTGGTTGGTATCGGTTTGGTTTCTTTGTTTAATGGCATATCAACCTTTTAGGTTATTTAATGCCAAAGCTATTCTCCTAAATGAACAGTAGTGGCACTTATGGGCGTAACATATTGACCTTCGACCCAGCAATCAATCGAGGAACAGGTGTATCCGGTCGAAGATATCAGGGTATAACTTTGACTGTGGATGAGTTGAATTGGGTGCAGATGCGACGCTCACAGGAAGCATCAAACAATTATATAACCCGGGGCCACAGACAGGTTTAGTCAGTTCAAGTCAGTCAAGTTGAAGATAAGATACTGTAGAGAGAACCAGCACCCACCAGGACCCCGATTGAGCAGCCCAGCAGAACGAGAAAGAAGTACTGCTAAAGACAAAGGAAGTGGGGGTCAATATGCTGCAGTTTGTTCACACCTAACCCTTTCGCGACCCTTTCGCAACCATTTCGAATAAAGTGTGAGAGGTATATTTTTCTAAAGAAGTGTGTTCGTTCGTTATTATTGTGTTAACTATGGTTCCGCATGCATATGTATATGTTACATGGGCATTTAACCTATATGTGGAAGGATAAGGCGGTTCATACCTTTCTCAAGAGTATTTGTCCGAAAGTGAACGTAATAGCGCGACTGGAGTACGAACTCGCTTACTGCGATTCCGCAGTCCATCGCTTTAACCATTACACCACGAGGACACCCTTCGTCATTTGAGCAAGAGGCAACAAATCAATGTTTTTTAAAATTGTTTTTATATTAGCTTCCAGAACATGCAACTTGTTTTTTCTTTTTTTATTTTATTTTCTTGTCTCAGTAATAAATCATTATCATATTAATGGGTTGCATCTATTCGGAGATAGTTTTGAATGATTTTGTCTCCAAATAAAAAAAGACGCAAAATATTTTTTCCTTTCTTGTCCAAGGCATTGTGATCGAGGATTAAAAGTTGTTATTGTAAACTATTTTCAAATCTGAATAAAAAAAAGAATACAACATTATTATGAGTAAAGTTATTTGCAGAGACATGGGTCGCATGTATTGAGATATCTTGTATATAATATATATATATATATATATATATATATATATATATATATATATATATATTAAGACACACACACACACACACACACACACACACACACACACACACACAGAGGTATATATATATATATATATCATTCCAGAAAAGAACAATAATTCTCTCTCTCTCTCTCTCTCTCTCTGTCTCTCTCTCTCGTACACATACACTTACTCACACACACACTTACGCACACACACACACACACACACACACACACGCATGTATATATATATACTTTTGAAATTTTTCTTTGAGAGTTTTAAATATGTAGAGTTTTGTTATAAATAATACTTAATAGTATTTTTTGATCGCATACTGTTCCATTAGAATATTTAAATTTAGAATAAAATATTTTTTTCGGTTATCATGGAGAATACTGTCCGTTGCTATTTCTGTTTATGTGTTGATATTTTTTCTGAATCGGTTTTTTTTTTCTACACGGTGCTATCAAATGCGAATAATTTTAAGCATATCTATTTGTTCCATATATGGAGGCCCCCAAAAGTATTACCACTCCCAGTCATAGTGGACCTGGAAGGAATAGCAATAAAAGAGTACCCCATGCTCCCCAGATCTCCAGAACCAGAACCTAACCAATAGATGTAGATAGTGTCATACCAAAAGCAGACATTTTTGGTGCAGGGTAGAGTACTTCTGAGTTTAATACTGGAATAACCACAGTATCTTCCGAATGGTTGCTTTGTCAATGCTTTCTGCTCCAGCATCGGGTTTTTGAAGATTTTCTTCATGGGGATCGACGCATCTTAGCTAAAACGTCTTGTGACGGTTCGGGAAGTTACTTGGATTGGGTTGCCGAGAACCTTATCAGCTGAAAGAACGATACAACTCTCCGGTAACAATAACAACGTTTTTATTTTAATATGTTTATTTTACCATAAACAATAGTAAAAGAAAAGTTTCACACGGAGAGAAATGCCACGACTCGGACTATTTTATTGGCTAGCCAATGAAGACCTTGGTTTCATTCACAGAGATCGCGGGGTAGGATCAACCCCACTCGACCTCTTTTTGATCTAGCAGTGCGTTTTCCTATCGAATTGATTGAGGAAGAGGAGCACAGTTCCTTCAGCTCGTGTTGACCGTCTTGCCCTCTGACTTTCCGGTTTTGACGGATACGATTTTGGAGTGGTCAGGCAGTGCAATTCTCCTGGATTTGCGAGTAACACCTGGAACTTTTTATATCTTTTGTAAACTTATTAATTTCGTAGTTCCAGTGATCTTTACCTTGATTCAAAAAATCAGAAGAAGTAACCTTTATTCCCCACTTTTATTTTGATATCTTTTTTTCCTTTTAACGAAATTATTTCTTCTGACTTACAAAAACCGGCTAAAACAAACAAGCAAAAAAAAAAAAAAAAAGAAACGATTTTTCTTTTTTCGTTAACAAATTTTAAATGCCAGTGTAAATTTTCACTGTGTCAAAAGCTCATCCTTCTGCAGCGAATTATAGTCAGCAAATTCTATGTTCCTCCGGCAAGGGGTGAATGAGAGAAAGAGACAGAGAGACAGAGAGAGAGAGAGAGACTGAGACAGAGAGACAGAGAGAGAGAGGGAGAGACAGAAAGACACAGAGACAGACAGACACACAGAGAAATAAATGAATTAAAAAACAAATTGATAATGCTGTTGATAATGTAAATTACTTATATAGTTTAACATTGAAAAATAGATAGAAACCAACATAAACAAACAGATAGAAAGGTCGAAAGAAAGGTCGAAAAAAGAAAGAAAAATAAAAGAAAGAAATTCTTCTAAATATTTGTCGCTATACTTTCGTGTAAGTAATCAAATATGAATTCATAAATATTTCGATATCTAAATATATTTCTCTTCGTATTTTCAGGCTAGTACCGTGTTCATTCGCATAGCTTAGCCATGCGCTGTTGAGTAAACATTTCCCAGTATATCCAAGATGGAGGCGTAGAATGATTTAATACAGAAGGTTACGTATATTATTCCGAAATCATAACTGCGTAAAAATTTGTTTGTATTTCTTCATGCGAGAATTCCCCGGGTACACTCGACGAGAAATATCCGTCAAAAGGATTGAAAATATTTTGGTTCGGGAATATGAAACAAGGTATTGTTAGCAACTTAAGAAAAGTATATATTTTCCCAACTTCACCGCTACAGGCAGGATATGATGCAAGGTCAATTTTTCAGCGAACTACGGCTGGTTTTGAATTCGGAATTCATTTTCTTAAACAAGTTACCAATCAAGGCAAATGAACTAGCTTGCCCTACTATTTACTCATTGCAGGGAGGGCAAGATGGATTCGTGTTTTTCTCAAGTGTACGCGGTCAAAGTGGATCGCAAAGAATTTCATCAAGGATTTGAAGTCGAATCAACGTGTCCATTTCGCTAAGAATATAACCGTTACGCCACACACCTCTAATATAAGTATGGTACAAAGCCTTGAGGCTGAGAGGTACTCAGAGAGGCTCAAGTTTATTTTACCGATAAAGATCTGCGAAACTAACACGATAACCACAGTTTCAAAGAGTGACGTCTGATGTAGCTTTGTAGGGCAAAATTTCGCGTGTGTCATTCAGTGGAGATCATTGTATTTTTAAACAAATTAAAGGAAGTAAGTTGAAATCTTATGAAGGAATCTATAAAGCACTTTAGCGGGGATTTTCAACACAGATCGGTGGCTAGCAAATCAGAAAACATTATAGCTGGGAGAGAGTCCCCGTGGCATAGTGGTCAATCTCAATTGTGTTTTTACGTTTACTTGTGGACTAATGTCCTGGGGAAAGTATGAACCGCCCCATCCTCCAAGTTATGGATTAAATAGTACCACTACTTTTCTTCTACGATGATGACTTTGGCATTGAATAACCCACGAAGGTTGATATGCCATAAAAAAGAAAGAAACCAAACGATAATGACTATTCAAAGTTCAATTCTCATGACAGATAACTTCTTTTACTGAGAGGAATCTTTGAAAATAACAATTACGAGATGTCGCTGAAATGTTCTCGGCCCAACCAAGAAATATATTTTATTAACATTAGCTTATACTTGAAGAAATTTTTGCCCAGTCGGATGGGGCTGTAGAATACACTGACTGCTTCTCTGCAGAGGGGTAAGACCCCCTCTCAACGAGTGTCCTGATAATGACACTAAACATTCTGATGGTGAGGTTCCAGCAGTGCTGGAGTTTTGGGGAATGCGGAGTACCCCTTCATTGCCATTGCTCCCAGGTCCACTCTGGCCCGGAGTGGTAGCACCTGATAGGGCCCTATCTATGGATTAAATAGAACTAACAGCATACTTATGCTAAACTGAATTGTTTGCGTAAACTTGAAATAGAAATGTTTTTGACAATGAAACCGTACTTACATTTAAACTGCGTGCTTATGCTTAACTGAATTATTTGAAATAGAACTGTTTTTCGACATTAAAATGTATTTATACTTAACTGAATTGTTATATATAACTGCTTGAATAGTTTGAAATGGAAATGTTTTTGACAATTAAACTGTGTACTTACGCTAAACTGAATTGTTTGTAATAGAACAGATTATTTACATAAAAATGGATTAGGCATTAAATAACCTACAAAAGTTGATATGCCATAAAACCCAACAAACCAAACCAAACCAAACCTTGAAGAAATTTGCCTTTCCAGTCTTCAGCCTTGTCGACGAGGATTAGAATAAATTGACTGTATCATTTGCAGTGGGGTAAGATCCCTTTCCATAAAATGATGTGTTTTGGGTACGATGTTAAACTAAATGTGGTGGTTGGGACTCTAGTTATGAGGATCTGAGGAGGGTGGAGTAACCCTTTATTTCAATTACTCTCATGCCCACTCTTACCTGGGATGATAGTAGCTGTTAGGGTCTCATCTATGGGTCAAATAGGTATGTTTAGAATTATTTGTATTTGAAAGGACCGTTTCCGAAAGAAATAAAAACTTTTTACGAAACAATTAGACTCAGAATGTAAATATGAACGTGTAATGAAAACGAATCCCTAACTGCTAATTATAAAATGATCCTAGACAGTCAATCACTCATACACTTAATACAAATATATTGCTCACCGTTTTATTGTTTCAACCAAAGCTCTTTTTAGTAATGATAATAATTTGCGAACGGTTATCGAAATCAATCAACCCGATCTTTTAGGAAATACTCCACGTGACGTAATGCTAATGTTTTGGATTGTAACACAGTACTAACCTAATTTAAACGCCCGTCGAGCGAGTACGTTCTCTTTTGGACTATTGTCCTGGGGAAAGGTATAAAACGTAATAAGTTAAATAGTACGACAACTGTTCTACAGTTTTGTCTTTGGTATAAAATAAATTATGAAGATTAATATTTCATTAAATAAAGAAACCATCTTCCAATCTAAAAGTAATAACATACAACCCCTTATATGGCTTTAAGTTATTATTTCTGTCAAATAAAAATAAATTTGTACACATTGTTTCACGTGTTCCTGTCTAATTGTAATTATTGCAAGCAATTAAATATAATTCGCAATCGTTTTAAAGATTTGAACACTGAAGTTATTAAGGTAATTCAGAAATCCTAGTGAACGTAAACATATTGATTTGACTCGGAGATTGGTTTAGTGGGTTTTGGTTGGGTTTTATGGCATATCAACCATTGTAGGTTATTTAATGCCAAATCCGATTTATACATATATATAATATATGATTTGTGAACATAAGTCAACAATGTTAAATGGTTCCAAGTGTTGCTATATAACAATTCAATTTGAAACGAGCCTGAGCGCGTTTTTTTCACTGAATTAAATGGTTTCAAGTATTACTTTTAAACACTAATAATTCTATTCAACATTACTCATTCATCTGCATTCATTTAAATGGTTCCAAGATTTCTAAGTATCACTAAAAATTCAATTGGAGATCAGTCATTTATTTACACACAGTTAAAAGATCAAACAGTTTTATTTCTAACCATTCAATTAAGCATAAGTCATTCGTATGCACTCAGTTTAAATGTCAAACAGTGCAATTTGACTCATAGAAAAGACCTTATCATGTACAGTCACTCCAGGCCAGAGTGACCTGGGAGAGATAGCAACGAAGGAGTACTCTGCATTTCCTAAAGCTCCAGAATTACTGGTGCCTCACCATCAGATCGTTTTGTGTCATATGAAGGACACTCGTTGGGATGAGGGTTAATCCTGTGCATAGATGCAATCGGTGTTATCTACAGCCCCATCCAACTGGGCTGACAGAGATAGGGTTGGCTCCTTTGTTTTAATGGCACATCAAAGTTCATGGGTTATTTAATGATAAATCCTCTTTGTAAAAGAACAGCAGTGGTACTATTTTACTCATAGTTGGAGGATTTTGCAGGTTCCTACTTTATTCAAGGGTATTCGTCTAAAAGTGATTATAACAGCGTGACTCGGGTTTGGATTCGATTACTACGGTGTCACAGTACAGCATCTTAACCAATTCAGCACAAAACGAAACCTAGGAGTAATGATATTGTAGTGGATATTCCATAGTTCCAAGCTTTCGTACTGAGCTCTGATAAGCGGACGTTGTACTTAAAGGGATTATCTTGTGAGCATATACATATATATTTGTCATATTTCTTTCTTTTTCAAGTAGACAAGACGCATTACTGATGAAAAAAAGGAAATAATCATGATACGCAAATCGTATATATATATATATATATATATATATACCAACCAATCCACTCGAGAAGTATGGGACACAAGGTCAGTTTTTATAGGGATTCAACGGATCTGAATTCAGATTTTTCATTTTCCGAGACTGATCGACAAACCCAGTTTACTGAGCCTAGCCTGCCCCTCCAATTTACACATAACTGGAGAGAAAACTGTTGGATTCTTATCTTACCTAAAGGTATTATTGATATATTGAAATCTGAACGGTCTTATCCAGGATTTCAACTCGGGTCACTTTATCCATTTTCCTACGACGATAACCATTCGACCACAAACGCCTCCTCGCAAAACTATTATTTCCGAAGAAAATTACATTGCCTATCATTTAACACCAATTATTTTGGATAGTTTTCTCTTAAGTGTTTGATATAGTATCAACAGTTTCGTCTTAATAATAGTGTTTAATCATGATGAAAAAATATATCACTAACTCTCCCTGGGGAGGTTCAGAGTAGCGTAACGATTATTTCAAATTCTGGATGAGTTTGCAAATATTTACTTTACAGCAGAGATACTGATGAGGTATATCGTTAATTTAACTCTCTGTGAGTTATCATCGCTTGTAGTTACTGGTTGCCTTTACTGATGCTCGAGTACCAGTAAGTCACCCTTGCTCGCTGGGACTCGTCAGCAATTTAGCTGATCTCAACAGTATTGTGGAATTGACGCTCTCTCTATCCTTCTCCGTATCTCCAGTTCCTTTCTCATAGGTTTTTAAGTTTGAAAAGTTTGGATTATTGTTTTTGTTGTTGGCGACCGTAGTCGAGGGCGACCAGAAGACTCCCTTTTCAATAGCTACCACACCGAGCAGTAAGGGGACGGCGCTACTCCTTTCTCTGGATTGCTCCACTTTACCCTTGATACGTACCTTATATTGCTGAATGTTAAGCAAGGAGGTATCAAGCACCATTTTTAAAGTCTTGGGTATGACGCGACCTGGGATTGAACCCAGCAAAAGCAAAAACATACATAGATACTTGGATCTTCCAAGAGAAAGTTATGAAACATGAAAGTGATGGTGATACCAATCGTTGTTGGTGTACATGGAACGGCCTTGGAAAGGACACTGGGGGAATTGGAGATCAGAGGAAGAATTAAAACCGTCATGCTCTGTTATGATCAGCAATTTGAAGAGACCTGGAGACCTGACGAGATTTGCTATCACACAGCCTCTAGCAAAAGACCACCAGTTTGAGCTGTTGTGGGAAAACTCACGAATTGTGAAATGATTGGCACGTTTGGAATGATCCCTCAAAAACATGGAAAGTGGGCTGAAAGAGTTGGCAATCGGATGACGAATTGAGACCATCCAGAAAACTGCTGGGTTGAGAACGGCCAGAGTACTGAGAAGAGTCGTGAAGATCTCAGGAAAATTGCAGTCATTTAGACTCTAGAGAAAGTCCATCAGCCAACGCTGGTTTGAAAGACTCACTAGAAGTACCAAAATGATGAGAAGAAAAAAAACCAGAAAAACAGAAATGGGCAGAAAATAATTGTATGGATATTTCAAGCGATAAACAAGCGAAATCTCAAAGGAAAAATCTTGGACATTGGCTGAGAAAGGGAAACCTTAAGAAAAAAACTGAATATCTTCTTATAGCAGCACAAAACAACGACATAAGGACAAAATATGTTAAATAAAAACATAGATAAGATACAACAATGTAGCAAATGTAGACTATGAGGTGATATAGACGAAACAATTAATCATATAAAAAACGATACCTGCAAATTATCTCAAAAAGACTATAAGACTAGGCACGACTCAGTGGGGAACATGATCCACGGGGAATTGCGTAAAAAATTGAAATCTAACCATATGAACACGTGGTATATGCACAACCCGGAATCTGTCCAAGAGAATGAGACGCGCAAAATTCGCTGGGATTTTGAGATACAAACAGATCACCTATTCTCGGCCAGACGACAAGTTAACAAAATAAGAGAACCTACCGAATAGTGAACTTTGCCGTCCCAGCAGACAACAGAGTAAATTTAAAAATAAGTTGAAAAGCGACATAAATATCTGGACCGTGCTAGGGAGCTAAAGAAGCAATGGAACTTAAAGGTAACGGTGATACCAATTGCAGTATGTACACTTGGAACGATCTCCAATAATTTGGTAAAGGGTCTGGTAGACTATTAGATCAGAGGACAAGTAGAGACCATCCAGATTACAACATTATGAAGATCGGCCAGAATAGTGAGAAGAGTCCTGGAGACTAGAGATGACTTGCTGTCACTCAAACGCCAGTAAAAAAACCATCAGCTAATGTTGGTGTGAAAAACTCTCAAAGGAGTAAAGAAGGTGTTCTCGTAGAGTAATGGTTAATGGACTGGCTCCAGAAACGTAGCAGTAATTTATTAAGCTTTTTGCTTAGATGTGGCACAATGCCGAATGAACGGGGCACTCAGTGGGACTTAAACTCATTCTTGCAGGTTTGCTAGTCAAGCTTGCTGATCATTATACAACCCGAACCCCCCTCGAGGAATAGTAGTAAGCGAGTTCGAAATCCAGCCACGGAATTACGTTCACTTTCAGACGAATACCCTTGGGAAAGGTATGCATTTTCTTATCCTCCTAAGTATGGGTTAAATAGTACTACTATTGTTCTTCTAGGAAGATGGATTTGGCATTAAATAAACTAAGAAGGTTGATATGCCATCAAATAAAGAAACAAAGAAAGCAAGTCAAAGGAGTAAAATAATAAGTAAAGTAAGTAAAGTTAGTGACCATAGTCGAGGGTGACCCGAAGGCTCCCTTTTCGATAGCTACTACACCAAGGTGTAGGGGAGGGCGCTACTCCATTCCCTGGATTGCTCCACTTTACCCTTGAACCGTACCTTATAATGCTGAGTGTTAAGCAAGGTGGTATCAAGTTCCATTTTTAAAGTCTTTGGTATGACTCGACCTGGAATTGAACCCAGGTCTCCCGGGCCATTGGCGAACTTGTCACATGAATTTTGCCATTTCGGGGAACGACATTGTGAAAATAAAAGAAATGGAAAAGAATAAGAAATATTCGGACCTTGTACGAGAACTGAAAAAAAAACAAAAACAACAAAAAAACTGTTGAACATGATGGAGACAGTGACATTATTTACAGTTGGTGCACTTTGAACAGTCTCGAAAGACATGGAAAAAAGAAGGAAGGAGTTTGAAATCAGCGGAAACATCGAAACCAAACGGCCCACAGCATTGGTAGGATCGGTCAGAATACTGAAAAAAGTCCTGGAAACTTGAGGGACATACCATCACCCACGCTCCAGTGAAAACCTTCAGCTAACGCTGGTGTGAAAAACTTACAAGGAATAATAATAATAATAATAATAATAATAATAATAATAATAACTTAGAGTCACAAACGGATCACCTAATCGAAGCTCCGTTAGAAGATCTTGTTTTTGTTAACAAGAAACAAACAAACAAATATACAAACCGTTATATATCACCTTGACCTGCATTGAAACCGGCGGGTGTTGCTGACAGATACATCCGGCCGTAGGTAAAATCATCAAAACGAATCCGAAAACAAGACTTGCGTGGGTGTAAAGCGTGGCCATTGAAAGGCAAGCGTTACGTGTGTGTAGGCTGTGACCAATGTGGGGCAAGCGTTACATGAATACAAGGCGTGGCCAGAGAAAGGTAAGCGTTGCGTAGGCGTGGGCCGAGACCAATAAAAGGCAAAAGTCGAGGATTTTGGGCTGAAGCAGATCTCACTTGTAATTCCGACTCGCAACGGCCCCTCTTCCCTCTCTCTCTCTCTCTCTGATCACTCTACTACTCCATCCAAGCGTCACGGTCGACGAATAAAGATATAAGACTATATTTGTATATATACGTGTACCTCATTGTTGTTAAGAGCCAGCTGTTGTATACAACAAAACAAACAAACAAACAACAAACAAACAACAAAAAAGAAATCTATCATATTTTGCTGAGAGGGAAGGTGAAAATATACACAAATACCTTGACCTTGGCATGAATTGATAGTAACTCGAAGCATTTCTTTCCCGTTCTCCTGGGCTGCTCAACCAGGGGCCTGGGGGCCCAGCCTCTGCTGGGACATGGTTTTCATTCCAGCATCTTCTCTCCAACTGATCAGACTTCCTGTCGATCTGAGGTTATATAATTATTTGACGTCCACCTGCTTCCTGTGGTGCCACAATTTGCACTCAATTCAACCCGTCGACAGTCAAGGTTATCTGCCGATATCTTCGACCGGATGCACCTGTTATTTATACAGGTGGATTTCTAATCTGACAGCTCGGCCGGGTCGTTGGTCAGTATGTTACATATAGCCCAAAACATAAATACACATAACCACTACCTTACCTCAATCTAGCTTTTGGGTAAAGAATCGGTGAAGGATTGTAAGAAACCGAATAAAAAAGCGAATACTACTACTACTAATAATTTTTAGATGAAAACGGATCACCTAATATCAGCCAGACCACTGGACCTAATAATAATCAACAACAACAACAACAAAGGACAACAGAATTGTGGACTTTGTTGTCTCGGCTGACCAGAGTAAAATTGTAAGAAAGTGGAAAGAAGGATAAGTACCTCGACCTTGCTTGGGAATTAAAAAAACTGTGGAACATGAAAGTGACGGTTATACCAATTGTAATTAATGCTTTTTGTACTGTCACCAAAGGATTGGCAAAAGGACTTGGGGACTTGGAAATAAGAGGACGTGAGGATACAATCTAAACTACAGCATTCCTGAGATCGGCCATAATACCGAGAAGAGTCCTGGAGACTTGAAAAGACTTGTTGTCTCTCAAACTCCAGTAAAAGATCTTCAGCTTATGCTGAAGGGAAAAACTCTCAAGGATTAATCATAATAATAATAATAATAATAATATTGATATCATATTAAGCGAATGCAGCAAATTATTTCAAAAAGTGTATAAAACAAGACATGACGGGTGAGCAAGGTGATTCACAGTGAACTGTGCAAGAAATTGAATACTGATCATACTACCAAATGGTTAATGCACAAATCAGAATCTGTTCAAGAAAATGCGACACACAAATTTCCCAGCAATTTTGAGATACAATCAAATCATCTAATCTTCGCCAGAAAACCTAACCGAGAGATAATAAGCAAAAAGATAAGGGAACCTGCCAAATAGTGGAACTTGCCATCCCAGCAAAGTTAAAAACAAAGAAAACGAAATGTGAGACAATTACCTAAACCTTGTCAATTAATAGAACATGAAGGTGATGGTGATGTGAGGAAGTTGGAAGATGTTGAAATCGGAGGACGAACCGAGATCATCCAAAATACAGCATTATTGAGATCGACTAGATGACTGAGAAGAGTCCTGGAGATCCACTGGGAATTGTGCAAAAAATTGAAAATTGACCATACGAAGAAAATGGTATATGCACAACCCAGCGGCAACACAAACTACTATGGCGCTTTGACATACAAACGAGTCACCTAATCTCGGCCAGAAGACCAGACCTTATCGTAGTCAAAAAAAAAAAAAAAAAAAGGAAAAAAAAAGAGAACTTGCAAAATTGTAGACTTTGCTGTACCGGCTGACCACAGAATAAAACTGAAAGCAAGTGAAAAGAAGAACACGTGCCTAGACCTTTCCTGGGAATTAAAAAAAAAAAACTATGGAACATGAAGGTGACGATAATACGAATCGTGATTGGTGCATTCGGTACAGTTACTAAAGGACTATTAAAGAGACTGGAGGGCTTGTAGGTTGGAGGATGGGTGGAGACCACCCAGACTACAGCATTTTTGAGAGCTGCTAGAATACTGAGAAGAGTCCTGAAGACTTGCTGTTGCACAAACTCCAGTGAAAGACCATCAGCTAACGCTGACGTGAAAAAAACTCTAATGAGTAAACAATAAAAGTAAAAATAAAGTTGGCGACCGTTGTCTAGGGCAATCAGAAGGTTCTCTTTTGAATCGATACCACATCGAGGTGTTAGTGAGGGCGGTATTTCTTTCCCTTGGCTGTTACACTTTACTCTTCATCAGTACCTGATAATGCTGAATGTTAAGCAAGGCGGCATCAATGACCATTTTTTGAGTTTTTGGCATGACTCAACCTGGGATCGAACCCCAGTCTTTCGGGCCACTGGCGAACACTATTTTCAGATTTAAATGAATCACAAAACCCTTGGTAAATGAACAAGAAAAAATAATTAATCCACAAGTTGACTTAGCAATTTCCGCTGATCATAAATTAAGCATTAAGTAAAGAGTAATACCCCACAAAACAAGTGGGGGGGGCTAAAAAAATGGGTAGAAGGTAAAAGGGTTGAAGGTCACATGAAGAAATTTATCACTTGTTCCCGGGTCATCAAAGTAGTCGACAAACATTTTAGCTACTCACACAAATAAACTAACAAAAACTATTAAAAATTCCCCTAAACACTTGTTTATTTGAGATATTACATGATCCTTTGAATTCAAAAAACCTTAGTCACTGAATTTAAACCATTTTAAATTATCTTGTGTCTCTACCTGTCTGTCGCAGGGGGAAGTGTAGATAAATACATACATATTTATTAGACCAATCTCACACAAAAAAAAAAAACAACAAAAAAAAAACAAACAAACAACAACAACAACAAACAAACAAAAAATGTTGCGTAGATTTGCTTATTTGTCATTCCCTTATTTATTCATTCAAATGTTGTTTTTTCTAGATTCGGCACTAACTTTCTTTGAAGTAAAATCTGTTCAAGAGAACACTCCCGTCAAAAGCGGTTTGTTTTAGTGGTGTTGAACATTGATTCATCACCTGTCTATCACGCCTCCACGAATATATGTTATTTAGAGCAGTCATGCACAAAAAAGGCGCCGGATTTGGTCAATCGATGAAGGAGTGCTCATACGTTTTTCACGCGTTTTTTTCTCAGTAGTGTAGAACTTTGACTCAGTCACGCGTCCCAAAATGTTTGACTAGATTCGCTATTGTAAGGTGTCGAAGGTGGTTCGGTTTAGTTTCTTTGATGGCATATCATCCTTAATGGGGTATCTAATCTAAAGCCATCCTTGTAGAAGAAAAGCAATTATACAATTTAACCCATAGTGGGTAAGCGGGTTCATACCATACTGAAGGGTATTAGTCCGAAAGTGAACGCAATAGTTCGAACTCACTTACTTCCAGGCCGCAATCCAGCATTTTAGCCATAAAGCCATTTGCATGAAACATAGACCAGGAAAAAATCCTTAAAGATGAAGGTGACGTCGATGAAGATGTTCATGGTACCAGGACCTAGTCAGAGAACCGTCAAACATAAATGTTAGACACGAGACATTGAAACCGTTTATTGGTTTTTATGGAATGATTTTGAGGCAACGTTTGTTATTCTATTCAGATTTTTGGAGCAACGATGTCCATTATGATGTAGCTGCAGCGTTTCCGATCTTATGGAACATCGGTTTATAACGAGAAATATTGCAGTAAGTGCGAGAAACGGCACATGACATTTGGGGACTTTAAAAAGGGTCAGGCAGTTGGTTAGCTAGTAAACAGCTGAAAATAAGGTAGAAGCTCTTATTCCTAAGCTAGTGTCACTACCCCCACATCCAATTAGGGGTGAGCTACACTTTACGAAAGCACTAACAATTCCTTGATCTACTGAAAAATATAACTCCACATCTTCCTGATTTGAGAGCGGTGTAGAGGGAGAGGCTGAAATACGCTAATACCTCTTTTTTTTTTACAAATATATACATATATATATATATATATATATATATATATATATATTGTGACCACTTTCTTTTTTACAAATGTATACATATATATATATTGTGACTGCTTCTTTTAAACAAATACACACACACACACACATATACACACACACAAACATATATATATATAAATATACATTGCGATCCATTTTTTTAGACATATATATTGTGACCATTTTTTTTACGAATATATATATATACATTTACATTTTTTTCAAAGCAGAGTTTTCACCGGTTTGAATTCCAAGTTTTCCTTCTTCTAGCCTGGTTGCCTAACAAAGGCTAGACAACCTAGTCTGCCCTACTACTTACCTATTGCTAGAACTGGATTCATACCTTTAAAAAGCGTATTAATGCTATGTGAAATGCAATCAGGGCCGTCCTCGATTTGAACTCGAGTCGCCGTCTCCATTTGCTACAACGATAACCATTGCACCACGACCACCTTTATGTTATTAGGACCACATGACTGTCTCTTCGCTTTTCTATGAACTCGCTGAGTTCTCTTCTCGTTTGCCTTTCCAGCAACTTTTGTCGAGACTCTCCTTAGGGCTCCATCAACAATTTCTTTATTGTGACTTCTGAGGAGCTAGTACAGTTGCCTTGTGATTTTAATGTCCTCATAACAAAAATAAAAACATTAGAATAGACACATAAATTAATAATAGCGCTTTCTCTTGCCTCCGGTGTCCAACAGTTTTAATTATAGATATTTAAATTTATCCTCACAAGGTGTTCTGCAAATGTGTCACAACAAACCAAGCCAAGTCACTTTCAATAATATAACTACCTGTATAATTTGCATAAATCTTCGTCGTCTCTTCAATATAAGTTTTCATTTCTGTATTCGCTCTCTTCTCAGTGTTATTAGTCGTTAATTTTCCTCTTTTTTTATCCAAAGACACTAATTTGCCCTGACGGCTGGGGCTGTAAAATACACCATCTGCATCACTGTAGAGGGGTGAGATCAGTGTCCTGGATATAACATTAAACAACCTGATGGTTAGGTGCCAGTAATGTTGGAGCTTTGGGGAATGCGGAGTATCCTTTCATTGCCATCGCTCTCAGGTCCACTCTGGCCGGCAGTGGTAGCACCAGATAGGGTCCTATCTATGGGTCAAATAGAATTAAACTGTGTACTTATGCTAAACTGAATTGCTTGAAATAGAACTGTTTTGACCTTTGATTAAACTGTTTTGACATTAACTGTTTATAAACAAAAACTATACTTACACTAAACTTATTTGTTTGAAATTTAATTCGGCGTTAATTGACTCGAAAAGAGTTGATACCCTGCAAAACCAAATAACCAACCAACCAACCAACCACCTTATCCTCACTAGGTATGCAGCAAATGTGTCATAATAAACGAAGCCAAGTCACTTTTAATTATATAATTACCTGTATAATTTGTATAAATCTTTGTCGTCTAGTCATTAGGAGTTTTTCTTTCGGTGTTCGCTGTCGAGTTAGAACTGATAGTCGTTAATTTTCTTTTTTGTTTTATCAAAAGACACCAATTTAAGGTTTGACAGGTTATCAACTATATGGAAATCTATAAAACTATATGGAAATCTATAAAATATTTAGGGAGGCACCCGTGGTGTAATGGTTATCGTCGCAGGATGTGGACACGACGACACGAGTTACCAACTATTGTGAACAAATCCTGGGAGCAGTACCCTTCAAAAAAGCAGTTGTACCGTCGCTTACCTCCCATATCACACGTCGACATGAGTTCAAATCCTGGACGAGACTGATTGCATTTCACATAGCACTAATACCCTTGGGAAAGGTATGAATCCAATTATTCTCCCTCCAGCTATGGGTAAATAGTAGGGCAGACTAGGTTCTTCAGGCTTGGTGAGGCAAAACTCTGAAGGAAAACTCTGAATTCAAACCTGTTAAGCTAAAAAAAAAATTGACCTTGTGCCATATCCTGGCTGAGCGGAGGGGTTAGGTAAATAGGATAAAATATTTAGGGAATTCTTCCCAACTGTAGCCGAGTCAATACCATCGTATTACTGCAGCACTTAGACTCCAACGAAACACCCGAACAAAACGCTAAATGGTAACTCAGCAAAGATGTTACCAACTATTGTGAACAAATCCTGGGAGCAGTACCCTTCAAAAAAGCAGTTGTACCGTCGCTTACCTCCCATATCACACGTCGACACGAGTTCAAATCCTGGACGAGACTGATTGCATTTCACATAGCACTAATACCCTTGGGAAAGGTATGAATCCAATTATTCTCCCTCCAGCTACGGGTAAATAGTAGGGCAGACTAGGTTTTTCAGCCTTGGTGAGGCAACTAGTCTAGGAGAAGGAAAACTCTGAATTCAAACCTGTTAAGCTCCGCTTAAAAAAAATTGACCTTGTGTCATATCCTGCCCGAGCGGAGGGGTTGGTAAATAGGATGAGAGGTGCCCGTGGTGTAATCGTTATCGCCGTAGGAAATGAACACGGTGACATGAGTTCAAATCCTGGACGAGACTGATTGCATTTCACATAGCACTAATACCCTTGGGAAAGGTATGAATCCAATTATTCTCCCTCCAGCTATGGGTAAATAGTAGGGCAGACTAGGTTCTTCAGGGTGTCCTCGTGGTGTAATGGTTAAAGCGATGAACTGCGGAATCGTAGTACGCAAGTTCGTACTCCAGTCGCGCTATTACGTTCACTTTCGGGCAAATACCCTTGGGAAAAGTATGAATCCAATTATTATCCCTCCAGCTATGGGTAAATTGTAGGACGGACTAGGTTCTTCAGCCTTGGTGAGGCAACTAGTCTAGGAGAAGGAAAACTCTGAATTCAAACCTGTTAAACTCCGCTTAAAAATTGACCTTGTTTCATATCCTGCCCGAGCGGAGGGGTTGGGTAAATAGGACCTCCCATATCACAAACCATCCAAGTAAGACGATCAAGACAGAAGTAAGAACAAACTAAATAGCTACCTTCTCCCATGATGCACCAGTTTCCCAACCAACAAAATCTTACATATATCAGTTCTATACAGACAGTGAGTGCTGTCTTGTGTAGCTAGCAAGTGCAATGATAGGGACGGATGGCGTCTACGTGTGTGTGATATTTGTCTCTGCCTCTCACTAGACAAGATTTGACACAAGGTCATTTTATAGTGGGGGTTTTGGGAGGGGTATGTCGGGCCTGAGCTGAGGCTCGAGCCCTGCTGGACTTATTGGCTCACTTAGTGCAAAAATGAGCCTCTTAGACTTGAACTCACTCGATATATCACGTGATTCTGACACGTGTTCCTGTTCATAGCTTCAACTACACTAAAGTTCTGTACTATCAATGCAGCTCTCCAATCCGAAGGTTGCCCTGCCAAAGCTGGCGGCCATATAGCTTAGAATCTGATATTGGTATTTGGGTCTCGTCTGGCACGAATGCCAGATGGCCAGGCTAAAATGTCAAGCGGAAATGTGTGTGCGTGATTCTGAGTGTGTGTGTGTGTGTGAATGACAGAGAGAGAGAGAGAGAGAGAGAGAGAGAGAGAGAGAGAGAGATTTAAAGGTATGTGTACAGTCGGCATGTTTTGATGACGATGATGATAATGATAATGATGATGATGAGTCACTGTCAATGATATTATTCCCTGTATAATTTGCATAAATCTTTATCGCTTCTTTATTAGAAGTTGTCATTTTTTGCAGTCGCTTTCGTCTTAGTGTTATTATTCGTAAACATTTTTTGTTTGTTTGTCTTTTAAATTCCAAAGGTACTAATTTCTGTCTCGAATAGATTCCACTCTTTTTTTTTTTTTTCGTTATTTCAACCACATATAAAAATTAAAGAACACACGCACAAGAAAAAAAAAAGAAGTTTGATGTCCATTACCGAGCGAATTAATTTGATATGCATCTGAATAGCTTTAATAGCCGGTCAAAGTTTAGCAAATCGTAGCTATAAAATGTTCGTTATAAAAAAAAGTACTTTATCGCTGGTTGGGCAATTGTGGTTTTGGTTCAATGATTCAAGCGACGGATTTACGAGCAAGTGCTGTGAGGTTTTGCTTGTCATGTCAAGCTAGGCTGATGGGGTTTCTTCAAAATTCAGCAGAGGGTAATTACGTAAAAATAAAAATATATGAACATAAAACTAAAATCAAAGTTTACACAATGAAGTTAATGAGGTATAATGTACACGTAAAATACTGCTATCGAAATCCTTCCTTTTCCGAATTATCTTTCTGTTGCATATCGTCAGATTTGAGGCTTCCATCGTAAAATCTGGGCAGATTTTATCTCTATGATTATAAAATATTTATCTTTCATAGATATGGAGTAAAAGTGTAACAATTGAATTACTACTCACGGAATCAGTTCACATATTTTCACATGGATATTTTTTCATAGAAATGAGTCATACCAAAAATTCCAAAAAAGGTCATTGATGCCGCCTTGCTTATCATTCAGCATTATAAGGTACTGATGAGGAGGTGCCCGTGGTGTAATGGTTATCGTCGCAGGAATTGGACACGGCGACATGAGTTCAAATCCTGGACTTATTGCATTTCACATAGCACTAATACCCTTGGGAAAGGTATGAATCCAATTATTCTCCCTCCAGCTATGGGTAAATAGTAGGGCAGACTGAGTTCTTCAACCTTGGTGAGGCAACTAGTCTAGAAGAAGGAAAACTCTGAATTCAAACCTGTTAAACTCCGCAAAAAAAAAAAATTGACCTTAAGTCATATCCTGGCCGAGCGGAGGGGTTGGGTAAATATGATAAGGTACTGATGAAGAGTAAAGTGTAACAGCCAAGGGAAAGAAATACCGCCCTCACTAACACCTCGATGTGGTATCGATTCAAAAGAGAACCTTCTGATTGCCCTAGACAACGGTCGCCAACTTTACTTTTGCTTTTATTGTTTACTCATTAGAGTTTTTCACATCAGCGTTAGCTGATGGTCTTTCACTGGAGTTTGTGCGACAGCAAGTCTCCTCAAGTCTTCAGGACTCTTCTCAGTATTCTAGCAGCTCTCAAAAATGCTGTAGTCTGGGTGGTCTCCACCCATCCTCCAACCTCCAGTCCACCTTCATGTTCCATTAAAAAAAACTCAGTTGGCGAATCATAGAATATACTGACTGTTTCTTCTACCAAGGCGTAAGTTCCTTCCAGAAGGAGTGTGTCCTATGTATGAGACTACATCTAATGGTGAGGTTCCTCTTTAAAAGTACTGGAGATCTAGCAAAGCCAGCTAACTCTTCCATGCAGGCTTCCCAGATAAAGATTATAGAGTTGAACAAATTAAAACATTGAATGGCCCAGTCGGCTGGGGCTGTAGAATACACGGACTGCATCTCTGCAGAGGGGTAAGACTCCCTCTATGAGTGTCCTGGTATGACACTAATCAAACGACAAGCTTCCTGTAATGTTAGAGCTTTGGGGATAGCTGAGTACTTCCGCATTGCCATC
The DNA here is from genome assembly GCA_963585895.1 of Sepioteuthis lessoniana. Classification (NCBI taxonomy): domain Eukaryota; kingdom Metazoa; phylum Mollusca; class Cephalopoda; order Myopsida; family Loliginidae; genus Sepioteuthis; species Sepioteuthis lessoniana. The sequence goes on along the minus strand of OY757929.1, from coordinate 46,097,184 downwards.
GCTCCCAGGTTCACTCTGGTCCGGAGGGTGGTAGCACCAAATAGAGTCCTATCTATCTAAACTGTTTTGACATTTAACTGTGAGTAAATAAAATCTATACTTATACTAAACTGAATTGTTTGAAATAGAACTGTTTTTGACATTTAAGCTATGTATTTATGCTAAACTGAATTGTTTGAAATAGAATTGTGTTGGCATTTAACTGTATGTAAAGAAAAACTATATTTATACTAAACTGAATTGTTTGAAATAGAACTGTTTTTACGTATAAAAACAGATTTGGCATTAAATAACCTACTATGGTTGATGTGCCATAAGCCCAAACCAAACATACGAGCCATTGTCAAAATGACTTAATTCGGCGTTCATCATCATCATCATATCGTGCTGGCAGCACGGATATCCCTGACCCTCTCTCGCCACTCCTCCCTATCGTTCATCGCCCTAGGTAGGTCTTCAGGACAACAACCTGTATCCTCACATAGCTGCTGAATGTACGTTCGTGCTGGTCGTCCTGCTTTTGCGCGGCCATGTGTGGGGATCCATAAGAGTACATCTCTTATGAGTTCATCTCTGCTTCTCCAGCAATGTCCTGCATGTCTGGTTCGCCTAACTTGAATAGTTTTCGTGATAGGGGGCAGGTGGCCGTACAGTTGGTGTCTTAACGAAACAACAAACCCACCGACTAACCAAAACATGGAAAACAAGTGAGATAAATATGTGATTCAGAAGAAAAGGTCAGTGTTTCTAATGGATATACAACCAATATTTTATCACAGCCTTAGAGCTTGAAAACTGCTCATCTCCCTCCGTTATGAATAAGGCAAGCCACATACTCTGAATTCTAAATACTGTGGCAACCCCTCTCTTTTGGAGCCAAAAGTGGAGTCAAAGTATATATTTACCCAACCCATCCACCACTCGTAGAATGGGGTTGAAGGTCAATTTTTAAGCGGAATACTGCCGGTTTGAATTTACGGTAGTCATACACCAAGATTTGTTGCCTTGCCAAAGCTAAAGAAATAAGTCTATCCTACTATTTAACTATAGCAAGAGGAAAATGCTTTTTCCAAGAGTATTAGTGCAAAATGAAACATTAACAGCTTCGACCTGGATTAGAACTCCAATCGCTGATTTCATTTTCTGTCATTAAACTCAAAATCAAAGCATTTTTCTATTTCGACAAACATCAGTGTAGAACCTTCCACGTTAAGCAGACAATATTTGCAATCTGCCATAGAAATTAGGTAGTCAAATTTTATCTAAGGATTTGAGAGAGAGAGAGAGAGAGAGTGAGTTGACTGACACACAGACAGAGAGAGAGAGAGAGAGAAAGAGGGGGGAAAGGTTATTATATTTATTATAAAATCCACACTCTACAAATAAAAACCACAAATAGAATATTTTTTAAATACTTGGTGAAAAAAGAACTTAGTACGAATAATTTTCAATTCTAGCCCTCAGTCTGTTACATTAGAACAGCACAACTAACGGCATCTCCAAGTCAAATAAATCATACCCCTGCGTGACACAAAGAGAATATCAAAAAGAATTTTGGGAAAGAAAGAAGAGAGAGAGTGAGAGAGAGAATAGATTGATAGACAGACAGATTGATATATATACATGTGTATATATATATATATATAGAGAGAGAGAGAGAGAGAGAGAGAGGGTGCGGGGGAGAGTAATATTTATTCGAAAGTCATATTTACCAAATGAAAAGCGCAAAAAGAGTGAGAAACTCTTTGTGAAAAACGAACTCTGTATGAATAATTTTCAGTAGTGCAGGCAAATCACTGCACTACAGTAGGAGTACTAAATCAAGGTAGTTATACATCTGGGAGACATTCGTCAAATTGCCACACAGAACTTTAGAGAGAAGGAAAGGGATAGTTGAAAGAAAGAAAGAAAGAAAGAAAGAAAGAAAGAAAGGAAAGAAGAAAGAAAAGTTATTAACATTTATTCTAAAATCTATATTTTACAAAAAAAAATAGGCTAGATTGCTAATAGAATAAGAAGTGGATGATTAAAAACGAACTCAGAACGAATAATTTTTCAATATTAGTTCGCTAACCACAACACAATAGCACTTAAAAGACGATAGAAGCAGTGGGAAGTTGTTCACGAAACGAATAGTCTCGATGACGTCAAACATTAATCACTTCACCAACTGATTAGTAGAAGTCCCGTTTTAATTGCAATCCGGAATTGGCAAATCCACTTGCTGAACAGATTAAAACAAGATGGATTGAATACAGGGGCGCCAACTCCACCTTCCAGACCCCTTTTACAAATAGAATTCAGACCAGCTTCGGTAAAGGCGTCAGAGTGGGGAAGAAGAGCAATCACTTGGTTGGTCCAGTCGCCTGGACAGTCCGCTACGATGGCCGATGGGCAGGCGTATTTAGAAGATGGTTGCGCAACGTGTAGTGATAAGATCAATAATTGGGCTTATGTCACGATGAAAATTTAATACCCTTTTGCGCTGCAATTATGTAAGATTTTCCCGGCAAAAGGGAATGGTAAATATAATTGTATTCAACTCCCTGGTCTGTTTCGTTACCCCCACTTTTACTCATTATGCTTTGCGAGAGAACCTCTCACGATAACTGTGGCTGGTCTTTATTCATGACATAAAAGCGTACATATTCGTGTCTAAGTCGAGTTTTTAAAGCTACGTTTTCTGTAAAGTTGTTCAGATTATTAGTTTTGTTAGGTTAGGGTTTAGTTTGGTTTGGTTTTATGGCATATCAACCGTTGTAGGTAATTTAATGCCAAATCCTGCTTATACATATTAAATATAGTATTTGTAAACAGATTTTGTTGATAACATTTTTAAACGAAGCTGAGTTCATTTTTTTTTTGCACACAGTTTAATAGTTTCAAATATTGTTATGTAATGGTAACAATTTAACACCGGGCATTTTTTACACATTTAGATAGTTTTACATATATAATTTAAAAGTGAATAGTTTATTGGTAATTTCATTTTTAAATGGAGTTACAACTAATTTGTTTGCACACGTGTATTGCTACTGTTTCTACACAGTTAAATGGTTTTAATATTGTTATCCTACACAAATAACTGTATTCAATATTAATCTTTTGTTTGTATACTGTGAAGTAATTACAAGTATTGCAATTAAATGCTAATAATTTAAATTAGGCAAGCTGTTAAAGAGCTTCAAGTATTACTATTCAACACTAATAATTCTCGTTAGTATTACTTATTCGTTTGCATATAGTTAAATGGTTCCAAGTATTGTAATGTATCACTAAGAATTCAATTAAACACCAGTCATTTCTTTACTCACAGCTAAATGATCAAACAGCTCTATTTCTTACAATTCAAGTTAGCGTAAGTTAACAAATTTAAATGGGTCCAAGTATTGTTATTCATCACTAACAATTCAATTGAATATCAATTATTTGTTTACACAGTTAAACGATCAGACACACATATATATATATATGTATATATTTAATTCTCAACTTGTTTTACAGCCCCTAGCGACTGGGTTTTAAATATATGGGGATATAGAATATCAGTTATTAGAAGGCATATGCTTTCCAGTAAAGTGTCTTGATAATGAAAGGTAACTATTTAGTGTTTTGTTCTCGGCATTTCTGCGTTTTCAATTATCGATTCACAGGACGTAGTCGAAGTTTCGTGTTAGAAGAATTGGAAATATATCTCATAAATCACCAGACAAATCGAGAATTTTGGGGGTTTTCTTTTGTAACTTAGTTCCATGAACATATTGATATTTCTGCATATTTGTGATGATGCCCAAAATTCGAAACTGTTGCGATAATGCTGAAAATTCCAGACTGTTGTGATGATGCTGAAAAATTCAGATTTTGTGATGATGATGAAAAATCCAGACTGTTGTGATAATGCTGAAAAATCCAGACTGTTGTGATGATGCCAAAAAATCCTGTTTGTGATGATGCGGAAAAATCCAGACTGTTGTGATGATGATGAAAAATCCAGACTGTTATAATGATGCCGAAAAAATCCAGACTATTGTGACAATGCTGAAAATTCCAGACTGTTGGGATGATGCTGAAAAATTCCGATTTTGTGATGAAGCCGAAAAATCCAGACTGTTGTAATGATGCCGAAAAATCTAGACTGTTGTGATTATGATGAAAAATCCAGACTGTTGTGATGATGCTGAAAAATCTAGACTGTTGTGATGATGATGAAAAATCCAGACTTGTGATGATGCCAAAAAATCCTGACTGTTGTGATGATGTTGAAAAATCCAGACGTTTATGATGCTGCTGCAATATCCAGACTGTTGTGATATTAAAAATCCAGACTGCTATGTAGACTTCATTTAGACACGTTAGTATCAATTAGAAAAAAAAGAATATAATGAAAAATATTACTTAAGAATGAACTCAATGCTTTTTATACGCTTCTTTCAATGATTTTAATGCTTTTTAGTTCTTTTAAATGCTATTTTCAATACTTTTTTTAAAATAAAATTTTGTTTTCTTTCTATGATTTGTCTTAATGGCTTTAATTCTTTGAAATATATTTTTCAGTGTTTTTATATTCTTTTTTTATGTACTTTTTGCATTTTTTTTTCGATGCATTTATCAATTTTGTTTCGATTCCTGCAAAGATATTTTTTGACTAAGCATGTAATTGTGAAAGAACATCAATCTCCACACTTACCTGGTCCCCTATCTCCATGCCACTTTTTTCTCGCTTCCTAAACTTTAAATTCATTTCAAGGGTACATTTTCAGGATTCGCGTGACATCAAAAGAAACACGACAACGTATTTTCACGACGTACAAAATAAAAAGTTTCTTACATTATTCGGCCATTGAGGAAATTCGTTGGAGTTAGTGTAACATGTGCTCAAAGGAATTATTTTGAAGAAAATTAACGTAACGTTCATTGTTCATTTTTTTTTGCGGCGAAATACAGATCCAGTTTTTTAAAATACTTTATTACTTGCTTTGTGTATTTACTCAGCTTCGCCCAGGGAGGATTTTATTGTAAAGTAAACTTAGATCTCTAAAGCTCAAAGCCATACAAGTCCTGGCAGCAACACCCAACAAAACACCAACTATACGGCCACCTGCCTCCCATCACGAAAACTATCCTAGTTAGACGAACCAGACACGCAGGACACTGCTGGAGAAGCAAGGACGATCTCATAAGTGACGTACTCCTATGGACCCCCGCATATGGCCAAACAAAAGCAGGACGACCAGCTCGAACATATATACAGCAGCTATGTGAGGATACGGGATGTAGCCCTGAAGACCTGCCAGAAGCGATGAATGATGGGGAGAATTGGCGAGAGAGGGTCAGGGATATCCGTGCTAGTGGCACGACATGATGATGATAATGATGATGATGAAGATTGTGCTACGCTAGTTTTCCTTGAGATCTTATAATATTTACATTAGATTGATAAGGAACTCTAGTAAATAGTTACAAAATGTTGTTATGCTAATGATGATGATGATGATGATGCTTGCTTTGCTTTAAATTATATAGTAATTGTCTTTTGGTAGATAATAATGATGTTGTTGTTGTTGTTGGTGGTGGTGGTGGTAGTCTTTGTCAGGATAATGATGATGAAGCTGATACTTTTCGTTAAAATTATCAGGATAGTGACGACTTAGACGAAGAAAAACTCGATGGACTACATGTACCGAAGAACAAGGCGACGATTTTGAAGAAAATTAATGTTTTATTTATTGTTCATTTCTCTCTTGGCAAATACAGCTACCATCTGGATAATTCTGCAACATCCCTCACAAGTGTTTAATCTTCCAGTTATTTAAAAATAATCATATCTTGGAATATAAATGACCGTACATATACTTGGCATTTGGGATTTTTAAATTAAATCAAAACTAACAAAATTTAGCTCAGAACTTTAAAGAAATGTATTCCTCTAATAGATTTTTTGTTATTGTAAGAATGTACCGAATGAACAGCAAGAAAAACTATTGAAAAAGGACGGAGATTTTTTTACATAGATCTTTGTTGATGAGAATTGATCAGATGGTAGACTGATTGCATTTAATGTGGGTGCTCATTCCATGTCTCTTCTTTGATTGACCATCTTGTTGAAGGCGCTTTTAATAAGATGACTGTATCCCTCGTAGAGGCGTAAGAACTCCCCTCACCAAAAAAGTGGTGTCCTGTGTACGACACTAAACTGCATCTGGTGGTGAGGCAGCCGTTACAGAGTTTTGGTGAGTGAAGAGTGCATCTTCATTACTGTTACTCACAGGTCCATTCAGATTCAAAATACGAGTACTTGTTATGGTCACATCTATGGATCAAATACAGCTATTTAATAATTATTTGTATTTGATAAGAATACTCAATATAATATAAACGTGTACAAACTCTTCAAAGAAACTACATTAAAATGTACAATGTATGCAATTCCCTAAACTGCTGGCATAAAATAAACCCAAACAGTTTGATATGCCGTTAAAATCAATCAATCATTGAATTGAAATGGATACTGATGGATCATTTTCTCGACGTTACTTCACAGTAAACCAAATCAAATTGAGTGGTTCTGGATAAGATTGTAACGTGGTTTTCGGTTTTCTTCTCCGAAATTGGTTGCCTGCGACTATGATTAGAAAACTGGAGTCATCATTCGAAAGGAGGAAAGAAAAAAAAAGAACAAGAAAACAACCCGAGAAAAAAGAAAGAAAGAAAGAAAGAACGAAAGAAAGAAATTCTAGAGGAGGAAAGGAATAAGAAAACAATCGGAAAGAAAGAAAGAAAGAAAAATTATTGCGGGGGAAAGAATGAAGAGAACAAGAAAACAATCGAAAAGAAAGATAGAAAAATTCTTGAGGAGGAAAGAAAGAAGAGAACAAGAAAACAAACGGAGAGAAAGAAAGAAAGAAAGAAATTCTAGTGGGGGAAAGGAATAAGATAATGATCGAAGAAAAAAAGAAAGAAAGAAAGAAAGAAAGAAAGAAAGAAAGAAAGAAAGAAAATTTCTTGGGGAGGAAAGAAAGAAGAGAACAAGAAAACAATCGGAAAGAAAGAAAGAAAGAAAGAAAACATTAATACAAAATGAATGCAAACAGCTTGAATCGGAATTTAACTCGGCTTGCCATTTCCATTTTCCGTGCCGATAACTGTTTTGTGTTACTTACCACTACTTTTCTTAATCAGTTCACATTTTAGCAGATATGAATTATAAAATTGGACAGAATAGCATTTGGCTCACCGATGGAGGAAAAGGAATAAGAAAAAGGCATGAATCCACGAGCCTTTGCATTCTGTTCCATTGTCAGATTCCTTGATAAAACTCTCTCTTCTTTGGTATGTCATAGTTATTAATTGGGAAGAGATTGAGTTGATGAATGACCAATTGCACACAATACTCTCCAATACTTCCGGAAATATTTGTAAAAAAAGTTGTTACACTCGTTTTAAACTTTAGTAGAAGTGACAACTTCCATGTTCATCATTAATATAGATCATGACTTCATCCACACTTTAATAAAAAAAAGTCCCTATCTCATAATCATCATTTTAATGACTGGAAACTTCTCTATTGTCATCATGTTAATCAAATCAATCATTACAAAAATTGTGACCACCAACACTCATTATCATCATCATCGTTCAACACCCTGATTATCTGAATTTCGGCTTAAATCATCATTGATCATTTTGACCAAAACCATCATCCTCATCAGCAGCATAATCCTCGTCCCATTGTCATCATCATCAATATCAATATCTTTAACATCGTCGTTGTCGTCACCGTTATCCTAATCATTTCGGCCTAAGTTATCATCATCATCTTCATCAATATGTTCACAAAGATCATATAATTTAAGGATGATATCATCATCATCATCATCATCATCATCATCATCATCAGAATTTACCCTAAGACAATTGTTATATAATTGAAACCAGAAAAATCATCATCATCATCATCATCATCATTATCAATGTCATTGGTTTGGTTAGGTTTGGTTTTATGGCATATCAACCATTGTAGGTTATTTAATACCAAATCCTTTTTATTCATATATGATATATGATTTCTAAACACATTTAGTAGATAACATTTTTAAAAGAACATGAGCTCATTTTTTTGGTACACAGTTAAATGGTTTAATATATTTTATCAAATACGAATAATTCTGTTTAATCTTAATCAATTGTTTCCACCGAGTTTAATGTTTTCAAGTATAGCTATGTATCGCTAACAATTCAACCAAGCGTCACTCATTCGTTTGCTCACAGATAAATGTCAAAAACAGTGAGATTTCAAACAATTCAGTTTAATGTCAAACAGTTCTTTTTGACCCATACATAGGACCCTATCAGTAGCTAGCACTCGAAGTCAGAGTGGACCTGGCAGTGATAGCAAAGAAAAGGTACTCCCCAAAGATTCAGCATTACTGAAGCGTTACCATCCGATTGTTTAGCGTCACAAACAGGACACTCGTTAGAGGAATCTTACTCCAATGCAAAGATGGTGCCGACTAGTTTAATCAATATCATTATTATTGTTTCATCATTAACAAGGTAGCTTTAGGCATCATCATCATCATTATCCTCATCAGAAATTAACCTAAGACAATTGTTATATAATTGAAATCTAAACAATCATTTTCATTGTCATCATTAATATCAATATTATCATTATCGTCATCATCATTAACATGGTAACTTTAGCCACCATCATCATCATCATCATCATCATTTACTCTAAGACAACTGTTATATAATCTTAACCAAAACAATCATCATCATCATCATCATCATCATTATCATTATTGTCCACATCATTAGTAATAAGTATCAGTAGTCGTGCCAACAGGGATGAAACCTCTGATCTATCGATCACCCTTCTGCTTCTCAATAACTTAATCATACACACAATTTCTAGTTTATATCGAAGCTGCAACTTATCCGTTTATTTATTTATTTATTTTTGGGGTGCCTTTTTTGTTTTGTTTTGTTTTGTTCCATTTGTCTTATTTAGTCGGCTCCTGGCCATAAATGTCTCTCTAAAATTATAATTGCTGTTCTCCAACTAACTTAATTATTAATTATATTAATTATTTAATTTACGATTTGAAATTATCTCCCGAAGAAAATAACATCGTGGCTAAAAGAGGAAAAAGAAAAAAAAAAGGAAGAGAAACGGCGAAAAGAATAGGACAGAAAGATGGGGAAAGCTGGAGTTGGTAAAAGGGGTGAAGAGTAAGGAAAATTGTGAGGATTGTGTGAGGAGGGAGTATAGAGAGATGTCAGAGAAAGAACGGTAGAGGGAGGAGAGGTAGAAAGGGGGGAGGTTAATTGCTTAAATGAAGACAAAAAGGAAAGTGGAAGGAGAATTACCAGTCTAGGGTTGAAATTAGCGAAAAATAAAAGTGAAAGACGTTAGAAAAAATTGAAAAGAAAAAAAATGATAATAGAAAGCAAAAAACAAAATGAGAGAAGGTAAGAACACACTATAAAAAGAGGAGTACATAAAAGATAGGAGGAGCGAAGAAGAAAGAGAGAGATGAACAGACTGAGACAGACGGATAGATAGATAGATAGATAGATAGATAGATAGATAGAGAGAGAGAGAGATATGAACAGACAGACAGATAGGAACAGACAGACTGAAAGACAGACAGAGAGATAAATATGAACAGACAGACAGACAGATAGATAGATAGATAGATAGATAGATAATGAACTGGTAGAAACCTACAGAAAGATAAGAACACATTATAAAAATTGGAGTATGCAAAAGATAGGAGGAGCGAAGGAGAAAGAGAGAGATGAACAGACTGAGACAGACGGATGGATAGAGAGATCGATATATATATATATAGGAGATAGATTGATAGATAGATAGATATGAACAGACAGACAGATAGGAACAGACAGAATAAAAGACAGACAGATAGATAAATATGGACCGACAGATAGATAGATAGATAGATAGATAATAAACTGGCAGAAAACTACAGACAGATAAGTATAAAAAGAAAATAACGTTTGTCGCTCATTAGCCTTTGTTTGTTTATACGTTGACACAAAACATGAAATCAACACGTGTGTCTGGTTACTGGGTTTCCTGCTCCAAGATACTACCTCCCAACTGTGAGAAAAAAAGGGTACGCAAACAAATTTTATAAGTAGGATGCTGATAGTTATGTTATAGATAGATTTTATTGACTAATACATACATATATACATACATACATATATATATATATAGGGAGAGAGAGAGGGAGAGAGGGGGAGGGATAAGAGGGTAGGCTGAAATGTTCAGGGACTGAAAAGTTCATATGATGACGTCGTATCTAATCTTGATAACTTTTTTACCAATGAGATTCAAGATGCTGCAACACCGATGGAAGAAGTGTGTAGACAGCGAGAGACACTGTGTTGCAAAAAAAAAAAAAACGTTTTAGTGACATTCAATGAAAGTTTTTTGTTCTTGTCAATGAACTTTTCAGCCAACCCGCATGGATTACAAGAATGAGAAAATAAAGTTTGTCAGCCTCTTAGACAGACTTGCTTTGTTTTCATGGTAAGACAAAGCATAAAGGTAACAAGAGTTTCCAATTGCTGGAGATTCTGGCGCCAAGATCATTAAATAAGTTTCAAGACTTGTTTTCGTATGCGCACTTTTATTGAGAGTACACACATGAAACTCTAGTCCCCTTCAAAGTAATCTCCTCTGGCTGCAATGCACTTGTTGTACCGTTCCAACAACTTCTGGAAGGCTCTATAGAAGTCCTCTTGTGTGAGCGTGTCAATGATCTTCGTTACAGCCTCTTTCATCTCCTCTGAGCATAGGGAATAAGCAAAAATCACAGGGAGAAAGGTCTGGACTATAGGGAAGCTGAGGAGCTGTGTTGATGCCCATCTTTGTCAAATAGTCTGTGACAAGGATGGAGTTGTGGACTGGTGCATTGTCCTGGTGGAAATGCCTGTGACCCTATTTGAAGAGTGCTGGCTTCTTCCCAAGGAATCTCTTCCTGAACTCACTTAAAACCTCAACATAGTAACCCTAATCTTAACCCTAACCCTTTGGCCAATTAACTCTGGTGTATTGACTTCCTTACTCCTCACACACTTCTCATCATCCCTCACAGACTCCCTGCCTTTCTTGAATCTCTTATGCCACTCAAAAACTGATGCTCAATTATTGCAAGGTGGTCGAAAAGCAGTCTGAAGACTTCCATACGTTTCTGTGGCATTTTTTCCAAGTTTAAAACAGAATTTTATTGCATATCGTTCTTCTAAAGTGTCTTCACGTCCAGATTGCATTTTTGAAATTGACCATCTGTGACAATCAGGTTCAGTAGTGTGCATTCCAATTCCTGCTGTAGCTGTTCATTTGAACTTGAAATCATAAAAATTAGTTAGACTTCTCATAAAATGTATAGCAATAACATACTTAATTTTCAAGTGTCTAGGACAATTTTAAATGCCTGTACAAAATAGTCTAGAAACTTATAGAAGGCACCACGTAATACCACAACAGTGTAAAAAAATCATGGGATCAGTTTATATGACTAGTATATTTTTGGGTCCCATTTAAATGGGACCAAAAAGATACTTTGTATACAATGTGTATTGTATACAATATACTTTTTATATTCGTTTATATATATTTTCAATCACATACCAATATATATATATATATATATATATATATATATATATATAAACGAATATAAAAAGTACATTGTATACAATATACTTTATATATATATATATATATATATATATATATGTATGTATGTTTATATATATATATATATATATGCTTATATATATAAGCTTATACATATATGTATATATATATATTAATGTATATATATATATAAATGAAAACAAAATGAAGTAGAATTTTAGAGTAAATAAATGCAATATAATAGGCATGTCATCATTGTACCGAGACGGAAACTTTTTAATGAGAAATAATCGAACAATGAATGAAAAGTTAATTTTCTTTTAAATAAGTCTCTTTGGGATTCAAAATATTTATCCAGTGAGATCTTCATTTCTCAAAGCAGATAGGAAACTCTTTTGATATGCTGTGAAGCTATTTATTTGCATTTTTAAATTTCAACTATGATCTCATATCTTTTTTTTTATATGGTCTTTGTAGATTAGTAAAGAAAAAAAAGTCACCACTTGCTAGTGACGGTCATTATGGAAGTTGTAGCCCTTGCGCAATTCTGTTTTTCACAAAAAACACCAAAAAGCTTTTCGTTCAAAATTTATCAAGAATATCTTAATGAATGTGTTTGTTTTCTCATTGACACTCACTCTATGTCTCAACTTACTTAAAATAGTCTAGATATGGTCCCTTCAAGTCTCTCAGCTCAGAGAGGAACTCGTGGTGAAATTGATATCATCATGGGAAATGGACACAGCGACACGATTTCAAAACCTAGACGACGCTGCTTGCATTTCACATAACGCTAATAGCTTCTTGCCCAGTCGGCTTGGGCTGTAGAATACAATGACTGCACCTCTGCAGAGGGGTAAGACCCCCCCCCCAATGAGTGTCCTGGATATGTCACTAAACTGTCTGATGGTGAGGTCCCAGTAATGCTAGGGCCTTGGGGAATAAGGAGCACCGTATTGGCATTACTCCCAGGTCCACTCTGGCCCGGCATGGTAGCACCTGATAGGACCCTAGTTATGGCTTAAATAGAACTAACGGCATACTTATGCTAAACTAAATTGTTAGATTAAACTGACTAGCTTGAAATCGAAATGTTTTTGACAATTAAACCGTACTTACATTTACACTGCTTGCTTTTGCTAAACTGAATTATTTGAAATTGAACTGTTTTTGAAATTGAAACTGTACTTACACTAAACTGAATTGTTTTATATAACTGCTTCAATAAACTGAATTGTTTGAAATAAAAATGTTCTGTGTTCTTGCTAAACTGAATTGTTTGAAATAGAACTGATTATTTTCATAAAAATGGATTTGGCGTTAAATAACCTACAAAGGATGATATGCCATAAAACCAAACCAAACCGAAACAAAGCTAATAGCCTCGAGAAAGGTATTAATCCAACTACTTTACTGGCTATGGTGTGGTATGGTTTTCTGGCATATCAACCATTGTAGGTTATTTAATGCCAAATTCTGTTTATATATATATATTGAATATATAGGATTTGGTTGAGTTGGATTCTATGGCATATCAACTATTGTTGGTTATTTAATGCCAAATACTGTTTATACCTATATGTTAAATATATAGGATTTGGTTGAGTTGGATTTTATGGCATATAAACCATTTTAGGTTATTTAATGCCACATAGTGTTTATACATATATATATAAGATATATATAGGATTTGTAAACACATTTTGTTGATAACATATTCAAACGAGCATAATCTTATTTTTAGCACAGTTAAATGGTTTCAAGTATTGCTATGCAACAGTAATAATTTAACATAAGTAATTTGTTGGCACACATTTATACAGTTATACATGATATGTAAGAGATTAGTTTGTCGGTAACTTCACTTTTAAATGAATTAATTTGTTTGCACACTAGTATTGCTTTCTATTCTACACAGTTAAATTATTTCAATTATTGCTAATTCTGCCAATTCTGTCTTATATTAATCACTTATTTCCATACAGTGAAGTCGTTACAAGTATTGCTATTAAATAGTAATTATTCTATTCGACATTACTCATTTGTTTTCACACAGTTAAATGATTTCAAATATTCTTATGTATTGTTATGTATCATTAATAATTAAATTAAACATCAGTTATTTGTTAACACACAGTTAAATGATTAAGCAGTTCTATTTCAAACATTTCACTTTTGCATCAGTATACAGTTTAAATATCAAACAGTTCTATTTGACCCATAGATAGGACCCTATCAGGTACTACCACTCCGAACCAGAGGAGACCTGGGAGCGATAGCAATGAACTGTTACTTGGCATTACCTAAAGCTCCAGTATTACAGTAGCCTCACCATCAGATTGTTTAGAGTCATAACAGAACACCCACTGTGGGGGACGTTTACACCCTCTGCAGAGATGCAATCGGTGTATTCAGCACTACCCCTGCATCTCTTCAGCCCCTGCCGTTTGGGCTATTCCAGCTATGGGTAAAATAGTCGGGCAGACTAGGCTCTTTTGCCTGGTAAGTCAACTGGTGTAGGAGAAGACTCTGAAATCAAACCTGTTAAATCGCGATTAAAAATTGACCTTGTGTCATATCTTGCTCGTGGTGGATGAGTTGGGTGAATATATATATATATATATATACTGCTGCGCATAACTTCATTTACATTTTAGATCTAAATCTAAATTTTAAAATTAAAAAAAGGTATATACTGATTCAGTCTCGATAATTTCTATCCTACATCATATTGTACACATAATCTATAATTTCATTTGAATGTCACCTGGACGGTATTTTTCAAATCTTACGCCTTCAGCTAAATAATGGTCCATTCTTCTTTTGATGGTGAAGTAAGAAAAAAATAACGACCCACATGGAAGAAAAAAAAAAAGAAAGGAAATATAATAATGAAGAGAGGGAATAGAGTGAGAGAGGAATAACGTGAAACAGTTAATCAGGGACTTATTGTCTGCTCCAAAGGAACGCAGAAAGAGAATAAGAAATAAAGACGGCAAAAAGAAAGAAAGAAGGACGGAAAAAGAAAAGAAGAGATTGATTGATTGATTGATAGAAAGATGGGAAGAATAGGAATAGAAGTTGCGAGGTATAACACTGACTACTAATCAGACGCTGATTTTCTGCTTCAAGAGAAAGAAAGAAAGAAAGAAAGAAAGAAAGAAAGAAAGAAAGAAAGAAAGAACCAAACAAAAAGAGAAAAAGAAATGAAGGAAATATTGAGAGAAAAAAGATAGATAGATAGATAGATAAAGTGGTAAGTAGATAAAAAGATGACAAGAGAGATAGATACAAACAGGTCTGAGAAAGAAAGAAAGAAAGAGAGAAAGAAAGAAAGAAATGAAAAATCGAAAGAAATTAAACCGTGGCGATAGATAGATATATAGATAGATAGAAATAGGTCAAAGAAAGAAAGAAAGGGAAAACAGAGAGAAATAAAACTTAAGCGATAGATAGATAGATAGATAGATACAAATAGGTCATAGAAAGAACCGAACAAAAAGAGAAAAAAAAGGAAGGAAAGATGGTGAGAAAAGAAATGAAAGTCAAAGATAGATAGATAGATAGATAGAAATGGGTCAGAGAAAGAAAGACAGAATGAAAACAAAAAGAAAGAAAGAAAAAAAGAAAGAAAGAAAAAAAGAAAGAAAGGAAAAAAGAAAGAAAGAAAAAAAGAAAGAAAGGAAAAATGGGGAGAATTTAAACTGAGGAGATAGATAGCTAGAAAGATAGAAATAGGTCAAAGAAAGAAAGAAAGAAAGAAAGAAACTCATTTTGAAAGCTTATTCTGAACGTTTCTCATCCCACCACCAAATAAAAAGAAATTATAAAAAATAAAATAAAATAAAATACTTCAAAAATCAACAATTTAATTTTGTCGAAATTTTCAGTATTTTCATTGGTGGAAATAAACTGAACATGTAATCCGAAATGTTTTAATTAACCTTTTTTTATCCTTTTACTCCGAGAAAGTGAGTTGGGAATTGAGTTATACTGAATAACAAAAAGATAATCTATGAAATAACTTACTCGAAAATTATCATAACAGCATTTGAAATATAAAGGGGACATTTTTTTTTATCCAATATTATTTTTTAAAAACTTTAGTAAAAAAAAACAAACGAAATAAACCGGATGGAGTCTCCAACGCGTAATGGTTAAAGATCTTAGATTACGGTCTCAAAGTAAGCTAAGCCCAGTCAACAAGGGCTGTAGAATACACCGACTGCATCTTTTCAGAGGCTAAGACCACCTTAACGAGTGTCCAGAATATAACACAAAACCATCTGATGGTGAGGATCCAGTAATGCTGGAACTTTGGGGAATGTGGAGTTCCCATTCATTACCATCGCTCCAAGGTCCACTCTGACCCGGAGTTGTAGTACTTGAAAGGGTCCTTTCTATGGGTCAGATAGAGTTGTTTTACATTAAAATTGAGTGCAAACAAATAATCTATACTATACTGAATCGTTAGAACAAGATCAGTTTGTTCATTTAACTACGTGTAAACAAATGACTGATCTCTACTAGGACTGTGATTCATTGTAATACTTGGAACCATTTAACTGTGTTGCTCAGGTTCATTTTAAATTATTATTAACTAAATATGTTTACAAATCACTTATAATTAATATGTATAAAAAAATTTGGCATTAAATAGCAAACAATGTTTGATATCCTATGAAACTTAACCAAATCATTTTATATAGTATATGCATATTTTATACTGCATACATCATTCTATTTACTAAATACATTTTATATATTACGTAAATCTTATATACTGCACACATTTCATGGACTATATACATTTTTATAACTTCATACATTGTTTTATACACTACATACATTCTATATATTGCATAATACATATCTCTTATATACTGCAAAAAACCTAAATACTACATAGATCTAATATGCTACTTACATTTTATACACAATTTAGATAATTTTTTATACGTCATGCATTTTATATACTACATAAATCTTTTTAATAATTGTCATAATATTTGTCACTGCCTCCCACCAGACAGGACTTGACACAAGGTCAAAAGCCCGAAGGTCTCTTTTTGATAATTGTGATATTATATAAAAAATACAAGAAATCTCTATCACAATGAAACAGTATTAGTAAATATGTTTATCAAAATAATAAAAAGGAAACTTATAAATCTAAAATCGTAGTAAGCGAGTTCGAACTCCAGTCACGCTATTACGTTTATTTTCGGACAAATACTCTCAGGAAAGGTATGAAACCCCTTATCCTCCCAGCAATGGGTTAAATAGTTCCACTACTGTTCTCCTAGAAGGATGGCTTTGGCATTAAATAATCTACAAAGGTTGATATGCCTTTAAATCCTGGACTGATTGCATTTCACATAGCACTAATACCCTTGGGAAAG
Source organism: Sepioteuthis lessoniana (assembly GCA_963585895.1). Classification (NCBI taxonomy): domain Eukaryota; kingdom Metazoa; phylum Mollusca; class Cephalopoda; order Myopsida; family Loliginidae; genus Sepioteuthis; species Sepioteuthis lessoniana. The sequence continues at coordinate 46,080,108 of OY757929.1, read as the reverse complement.
GTATGAATCCAATGATTCTCCCTCCAGCTATGGGTAAATAGTAGGGCAGACTAGGTTCTTCAGCCTTGGTGAGGCAACTAGTCTAGGAGAAGGAAAACTCTGAATTCAAACCTGTTAAACTCCGCTTAAAATAATTGAACTTGTGTCATATCCTGTCCGAGCGGAGGGGTTGGGTAAATATGATATGCCTTTAAATAAAGAAAACCAAAGGAAGCAAGTCGAATAAAACAGATGAATACAACATTCGACACGGAAAAGACTGATTTTCTTTTTCTCAGAGAAAGAATAAAACATAAATTTTCTTCAAAAGTGTCTCATTGGCATTCAAAATACTTTTTCCAGTGAGTTTTTCATTGGTCAAAACACCTCTGAAACTTTTCTTTTGATATGGTGAGAAACTTCCTCGTCTTATCTTAAAAAGATAGCCAAGACCAAAAATTTCATCTCTGAAGTGAGCTTTTTTAATAAGGAAAGAAGAAACAGTCGTTGGTTGCAAGGTCAACTGCACATTGAAGGGAGTGTAAATCATAAATTTATTTAAGACTGCAAAAAGTAACAGCTAGCCAGACGTGCTTGCTTCATAGTTGCATATCAATGTATGAAATCAAAACGTAGTAGTAGAACTTAAGAGAAAATATGTAGGGAATATGAGATATATTGTACGGTGAATAGATCTTTTTTTCCTTGGTAATTTTCATCTTCATAATTTCAAATTTTTATGTTGAAGTTAGATAATAGGTGTAGTTTGGCTGAATTTCTTTGTTTTCTGGCATGTCAACCTTCATATGTGTTATGGTCAAGGGGAGGTTGAAATGATAACACGACTCGGAAATGAGTGAAAAAATATATTGAAGGAAAATGGTACATACATAAACGATAGCTGGGAGAAACCTTTCCTCTGCTTAACACAATCATGAACATTACATCCCTTCTTCATGACGGCTCGCCCGAGATTGCGCAGAAGAGAGCTTAGCCAGTATGAGTCCCATGAGGGTGAGCCCATCTGTAGGGTAGATACCCCAACAATAAGTTAATTAAGGCCAAAACCATCCTTTCAAAAAGAGGGTAGTGGTGTTATTTAAGGTTTGGTTTCTTAGTTTAATGGCATATCAACTCTTTATAGGTTATTTAATGCCAAAGCCATTCTCCTAGAAGAACGGTAGTGGTACTATTTAACCCATAGCCGGGAGGATAAGGGGGTTCATACCTTTCTTAAGGGTATTTGCCCGAAAGTGAATGTAATAGCGTGACTGGAGTTCGAACTCGCTTACTACGATTCCGCAGTCCATCGCTTTAACCATTACACCACGAGGACACCCCCGGTGTTATTTAACCCATTGCTGGTACAATAAAAGAGTTCCTACCTTTCCAGAGAGATTTAGTTCGAAAGTGAGCGTTATAGAGTGACTGGGGTTCGAACTCGCTTACTACAATGTTGCAGTTCCAACACGTTAGTCACCACGGCACAGGTACTCCTATAAGTTAAGTAATATATAAACAAAATATAAACTCTTTTGTTTCCTTGTGGGTTTTAGATTATTTGTTATTAACCATTATCATTATCATTATTTAAAGCCTTTCGTGTTTTTAACACCAGTTTAATCGGAGATCTTTCACTTGGGTCAGAGCGGCGGAAAGATTTCTAAAGTATCCAGGACTCTCCAGAGTATTCTAGCCGATCTCAATATTTATGTAGTCTGTGTAGGCTCCAAATACTATCTCTGATTTCTAATTCCTACAGTCTTTTTTCCACGTCCTTGGGAACAGTTTCAAGCGCACTAAATGCAATTGGCATCAGCAACCAATTTTATGTTCTACAGCTTCTCAGTTCTCTGGCAAGATTCAAGTATTTGCCATTTTTTTTCCATTCTTTGATTTTCTCTCTGTGGTCCGCTGTAAGAGAAAATCGATGGATTAATAAGTTTTGTCTTTCTAATTAATTTACAATAGGTCTAGTCTTGTGTTCTGGTTAAGATTCGGTGATATGTTTGTATCTCAAAGTCTCAGAGAATTTTATGGGTCTCGTTTTTGGACGGATACTGGTTTGTGCATACATCCTTTATCAGTATGCTAATGTTGTATTTTGACCTTCGACCAGGCCAAAAATGCCATTCAGAGTGATGCACCGGAAGGAAGTGACTCATTCTAATGGCAGTTATGAGAGGAAATCGCTTGGGCGGAAATTGGCTGATGAAATGGGACGAAGTAAAAAAGTCCCATGGTACACTCATAGAGTGATCCACCGGAAGAGAGTGACCAGTGAACTTCATGACAGTTATTTCCGCTTGATAACGATTAGACATGCGATTCCAAAGATCGAATAGGTGACTGAGTGGGCGTTGAACTATTATATAACTCAGTCAAGACAGAAGTCAGACAGTTCCAGTTACAGTTGAGTTAGAGATCGGACGGAGTTATAGACGAGATGTGGTAAGGAAAGCCACACCAGGCCGAAGGGGCTCGGGGCCCCCGATTGAGTTGGGGTCCAGGGAAGTTGCTGATAAGATGCAGTAAAGAAAGCCATCACCAAGCAGAGTGGGCCTCCGGTTGAGCAGCCCTGGATAACGAGAAAGACACAACGTTGTCGGCCATAAGAGTGGGGGTCAAAATATTGCAGTTCTGTTCGGTCTCCAACTCCCTCTCACACGCAAACGTTACAAATAATGTGAGAGGTACATATTTCTAAAAGGATGTTTCGCTCGTCTTTCTTCTTCGTTGTGTTGTTATGATTATGAGAATATAACACTAAAAGCTTAATCTATTGCACTATAATAATAATTATAATAGTAATAATAATGATAGGTTATGTAATGATAGAGACGAAACGATCAATCGCATCATTAACGCCATCATCAGAGAAGCGCAAAACGAATATAAAACTAGACTTAACTAGGTGGGGACGCTGATCCACCGGGTATTGTGCAAGAAGTGTAAATTTGACTATACAACTAAATTGTATATGCACAACCCGGAATTTATTCAAGAGAATGAGACTCCCAAATTTCTCTGGGATTTAGAGATATCAACAGATCTCCGAATCTCGACCAGACGACCAGATCTAAAAAAAATAATCGAGAACCTGCCGAAGAGTGGACTTTGCCGTCTCGGCAGGACATAGAGTAAAATTAAATGAAGCTGAAAAGTGAGATAGATACCTAGACCTTGCCAGAACTTGCTCCTTTGTCCATTTTAAGAATAGTCCCGAATATCTTACAAAATGGACCTACCAGATGTTTATTCATATTTCTGCTGCAGAGCTAGGTTTCCAGAAGTCATGTCGTTCGTCAGAGGTATTCTTTTTTTATTTCCTCTAATTTGATGGCGTCCATTTTCAATATTTTCATGTTCGTGTAATTTTCCTTTTTTCTAAGCATACTGATTTTTTCTTGATTTGTTAGTTTTTTTTTTCCTTCCGTTATTTGTCTTTTTCCACGATTCATTATTCGCAGAGCACATTTTTCTATGCCAAGTTCCATTCCTGCATCCTGGCTGCATATTTTTAATGTTTGTATCAGGCTCTCCCATTCCTTTTTTTTCTTTTTTGCAAACAGCTTGATATCGTACATGCACATAAGGTGTTTAATTTTTTCTCGTAATTTTATAAATTTGTAGCCCCTTGTCCGTTTCCTTAATATGTATTTGAGTAGCATCATTGAAATTAGGGAGGTGCCCGTGGTGTAATGGTTATTGTCGTAGGGAATGGACGCAGCGACACGAGATCAAATCCTGGACGAGACTGATTGCATTTCACAAAGCACTAATATCCTCGGGAAAGGTATGAATCCAATTAATCTCCCTCCAGCTATGGGTAAATAGTAGGGCAGACTAGGTTCTTCAGCCTTGGTGAGGCAACTAGTCTAGGAGAAGGAAAACTCTGAATTCAAACCTGTTAAACTCCGCTTAAAATAATTGACCTTGTGTCATATCTTCCCCGAGAGGAGGGGTTGGTAAATATAATTAGGGATAGAAATGGCGAAAGTGCATCTCCTTGTAAGATGTCTGTCCGGATTTTCAATTCTGCTAAAGATTTTCTTCCGGCTGTTAATTTCACGTTTTTGTTTTTCATGGTTTCAGTGATGAACCTCACGACTTTGTTGGATATCTCGTACATTATTACGTATATCATCCAGATTTTATCTTCCATATCGTAGACCTTTTTGTATTTCCTCACTAGTTCATTATTTTTCCGGTTGGTTTTGCTTCCCTTGAGGATGTTCTGATCAATATACAGTAAGTCATCTGTTCTTCTTGTTCCCTCGTGGCAACCTTTCTGTTCTTCGAGAATCTCCTCCCTAATCTGTGCTGTTAGGATTTTCCTCATGATAAGTACACATAATATCGGTTTATAGTCGCTGGGGATGGCTCCTCTTTGGGTGGGGTCTTTCTGGATCAGAATAATTTTCACCTTAGTCATCCATTTGGGTATTCTTTTTCTGCTAATCATCAAATCAATTATTGAGCTATATCATAGACGGATATGAATTTTTTTTACCAGAATCCTTGTATGTCATCATGGCCTGGTATTTTCCAATCCGGTACTTTTCCATTGTGTCTATAAACGATTCCAACTGTACTTCAGCCACATGTTCATCTTCGAGTCAAAATGATTTTTTCCCATGCAATGTATCTATTCGGCTTTTCTGTTAGGTTCGTTCTGTTCCTTTATTTTACTCCAAAATTGTTTTGCTTCCATTGCATCTGGTTTTTGGTATGTCCTCGTGGATTCACAACTTACTTGGAAGAAATTTCTTTCGTTGTTTTGGATTGTCCACTTTTGCTTGTATTGTTTGACCCTATCCTAGTATATTCTAAGTTTCAATGATTTGACTCTTTTGAGAGTTTTTCACTCTAACGTTAGCTGATCGTTTCTCTCCGGAGATTGAATGTCAGCAAGTCTGCTCAAGTCTCCAGGACTCTTCTCTGTATTCTGGCTGCTCTTAATAATGTTGTAGTTTGGATGGTCTCCACTCGTTCTCTTATTTCTAAGTCATCCAATCCCTGTATCAATCCATCGGTGACTGTACCAAGCACACGAATTACAATTAGTATCATGTTCCACAGTTTTTTCAATTCCCAAACAGAGTTTAGGAAATTAATATATTTTTGCTTTCTTTCAGTTTTACGTGTGATACTATTTAACCCATTCTTGTGGGAATAAGGAAGGTTCATGCCTTTCCCAAGAGTACAGGTTTTGAATTGAAAATTATAGCGTGACAGGAGTTCCAACTTGCTTTCAACCAGGACAGTAAAGTCCACAATTCGGCAAATTCTCTTTTTGTTCGTTGACTATCACTAGATCTGACCGTGTAGACGCGATTAAGTGATTCGTTTGTATCTGAAAATCCTAGAGAAATATGTACTTCTCGCTTTCCAGGACGGATTCCGGGTTGTGCATATAACATTTATCCATATGGTCAAATTTCAATTTCTTGCACATTTCCCAGTGGATCAGCTTCCCCACCCAGACATGTCTACTCTTATACTATTTTTGCGCTAATTTAATGCATTCGCTTATTATAAAGCTGGTTGTTTCTTATCTATCACCACATAACCTACATCTACCATTTGTTGCGTCTAATCTATTCTAGTTTTAGCATAGTTGATCCTTATGTCGTTGTTTTGTGTTGCTATGAAAAAAAATATTCCGTTTCTCTCGTAAGTTTTATGTTTCTTAGCCATGTTCAAGTCTTCTCGTGTGAGTTTTTGGCTGTTTTTCGCTTGAAATGTCCGTACAGTTGTTTACTTTCCCATTTTTGTTTGCTAGCTATTTTTGTTTTGTTGATGCTTGTGCTTTCTTTATTATTTCTGGGTGCTTATTATTATTATTATTATTATTATTATTATTATTATTATTATTATTATTCTCACATCAGTTTGTAGTGGCTGACGTACTGGACTGCGACATTGAAGAAAACAAGTTCGAACTCCTGTCACGCTATAATTTTCAATTTCAAACCTATACCATTCGGAAAGGCATGAACCTTCCTTATCCCTCCAATAATGCGTTAAGTAGTATCACTGCTTCTCTTCTGCAAGGATGGCTTTGCCATTAAATAATTCACGAAGGTTGATATGTCATAAAATCAAAGAACTAAACCGAGCGCTATTCTCCTTTTCTTTCTTTCTTTCTTGAAAAATTTATTTGATACACACTTTTTCCCCCTATCTATCTATCTATCTTCATCCATTCACTGTATCTCATTCTCTGCTTTCTTTCTGTATCTCATTCTCTCTTTGTAATTTTTATCAGAATGCATGTAAATATGACTAATCTTTCTTTCTTTCTTTCTTTCTTTCTTTCTTTTCACCTGTTGTCTCTCTCAGGTTATTTAATATCATTTGCTCTTCCTCTAATTTTTTCCTTATATTACTCTCTCACTATCTCTATTCAACTTCCTTCTTTTTTTCTCATTTCCTATCCTTATTCTGTAATTTCTAACCGTTCTTCGATTCTACCTTTTACCTTTAGTTTGATTCACTTTATTTCGTACACATTTTCACAAAATTTTTCTCTGTTTGTTTTTTGACTGAAGGGGAAACCACGGTGTCCACAATTAGATTTAGAAAAACCTTACAATTCCTTCATTCAATTTGATTCACTTTTGAAATGCAGAAAACTAAATTCTTGGAAAAGTAGAATATTGCCATTTGGGACGCACGAGTTGAGGCTATTTAAAAGTCTATTATTTGAATGATTTTTTTAAAAATAGAATTATTGCTATGGATTTTGAGTCTTTCAATGCGTACATGGGCAGGGCATACTTTGGAAGGAGAGTAATTAGTTGTCTACGAAGAATTTTAAATGTCCTCCTACCTTATTTTTTCGATCGTATTTAGATATATTGAGCAGAGAATTAAGTAGTTCCTCACATAATCTTTTCTGAAAAGAAACTTTCCCGGATATGATTCTAAGTAAAAAAAAAAAAAAAATGTCTACAGTAAGTTATTTCTTGTTACCTTATTTAAAGCCGATAGCAGTCTTTTATTTTCAAGTAATTATATGATTTCAAGTCACTTCTCCGCTTCATCACCATCGTCCTTCTCCTTCTACTCCTCCTTGTCCTCTCCTCACCTCTTCGTAGTAACACTGATTGTAGGAGGCTGGTTATCATATTTACCCAACCCCTCCGCTCGGGCAGGATCTGACACAAGATCAATTTTTAAGCGGAGTTTAACAGGTTTGAATTCAGAGTTTTCCTTCTCCTAGACTAGTTGCCTCACCAAGGCTGAAGAACCCAGTCTCCTCTACTATTTACCCATAGCTGGAGGAAGAATAATTGGATTCATACCTTTCCCAAGAATATTAGTGCTATGAGAAATGCAATCAGTCTCGTCCAGGATTTGAACTCGTGTCGCCGTGTCCATTTCCTATGACGATAACGATTACACCACGGGCACCTCCAGGAGTCTGGTTATAGTCGTAGAAAATAGAATCGGTGACTCGAGTTTAAATCCTGGACGACACTATTCATGTTTCACTTATCGCTAATGATCTTAAGAAAGGCATGAACCCACCTGTCTTTTCCAAGCTATGCGTAAACAGTAGGATAGGGTGGTTCCCTTAACTTTGGTAAAGGAAATAAGTCTAAGAGAAGGAGAACACTGAAAACAGCCCAGCCTTACTCCGCATAAAAATTGGTCTTGTGTCACTTCTGTTTGTGGTGGAGGTGTTGGTTACATACATACATACATACAATTACTACAACTACTACTAATAATCTGAAGATCTAAGGAGACTTGACGTTATTCTGACTTTCGTGAAAAGCCGCCTATAACTCTTGTGCGAAAAACTCGTAAGGAATAAATATACATCTTAGTAACTATTCGTAAGGACAAATGTGAACAACAGTAAGGCTTGAGAAAGCTTTATTCTGCTTAGAAAACTGATACACGTGTACTGAGATTTTATAGTTAGGTACTTAACTAAAGAGTTTCTCAGAAAGGGAGGTAATCATAAAATAAGGGAGGTTACTCTTGATTGCTTATTACGCTATTGTAAATGTAAATATTTTTCAATAGATCTACTTGATCCATTGCTAACGTGTCGGACTGCGATATCGTTATAAGGAAGGTCGAATTCCTGTCGCGCTATTACGTTCACTTTCGAACAAACAACTTTATCAAAGGTATGAACTTACTTATCTTTCCAAGCAATAGATTAAATAGCATCATTACTGTTCTTCTATAAGGTTGACTTTGGCATTAAATAACCCCCGAAAGATGATATGCCACTAAACAAAGAAACAAAACCATATCAATCAGTTGTTTGCTTCCAGTAATGTAGTTTCAAATATAGTAAATGATAGAATTGCTCTATTCAACCCATAAATGGGACCCGAACAGGTACTACCAATACTTCCAGACTGAGTTGACAGGCGAGTAATGGCAATGAAAGGGTAATCTACAACCGGAAACTCATCATCAGATGGTTTTCCCAGGACCCACATTAGAAGGGTCTTAACTCCCTAAAGAGGTGTAGCCGACAGAACGGTTAATGATTGAAGTCCACGTGGCATTATGGCTAAAGTGCTGGACTGCAGTCTCGAGGTAAGTGAGTTCAAACTCCAGTCGCGTTAATACGTTCACTTTTAGACGAATACCTTTGAGTAAGATATGAAAATTCTTATCCCCCACCCAGCTAAAGGTTAAATTGTATCACCACTGTTCTTCTACAAGGATGACTTTCGCATTGAATAACTCAAGAGGGTTGATATGATCTTAAAAAAAAAAAGAAAAAAGACGCGGAACATCACATATACTACAAGTCGTGGTCAAGGAAAACCTGGTAGTAATGGCAACGAAAGAGTAATTCCATACTCCCCAGGGCTCCACAACAGAGTCTTTGTCACCGGATACAGTTCAGTGTCAAACCACTGGGTCATGTCTCATATGACATAATATACATTATCGATCGTATGTCACAAAACCCCTCACAATCTTTCCCTTAAAAAGTAATTTTCTTGCAAATCCAAAACACCAGGAACATCGCATAATCAAAACAGATATAAAGTTTTATTTCTTGCCAAATTATCCAGCACTAGAATTTTTTTTAGCAAAAAAAAAAAAAAAAAAAATGCATGACCATTTATAATTTTTGCAAGGAGAAATAAACTAAATAGGTTTTGCTTCACTTGTGGTCCGTAGCACTTAGCTGCATCTACCCTCTGTGTAAAAGGTGTCAGGTCAGATCTATTGGCTGATGTCAGAAGATCTCCACAAGGGAAATGCCGATGGAGAAAAGCTATTTAGAAACCAATTCCAACCGTATCTTTATGCGTGTATGAAACTCCATTTTGGAAAACTGACCTTGTGTCAAATCCTGCCGTCATCGAATATGCAAAGCAAACGGAAAGTAAAATGACATCTTGCTCTCTTTCTCAGTGTCTCTCTCTCTATATATATATATGAGTTGTACTTATCTTAAGACTGCTAAATGTTCATATCTTTTGGTACAGTGTTTCAATGTAATTGAATGATAATACATAATACTTGATATCTGTGTTGATTATATGATATTCGACTTGAAATAATACAGCTATGATATTTTTCACTTGGAAGAAAGTTTTTTTTCTTATTAAAAGATATTTGGAGTGGACTTATCTCTAAATAGATTAATTGATACATCAGAAACAAAATAGAGAATAAGTTATAAGTGTAAATTGAGAATCCTGGATAATAGTGTCTTACGTAGATTAATATCACAGCAGCTTGTAAAGATGACCAGGTCTCCCTGAAGCAACAGAAGGTATGAGTTCTTGTCTCAACGAGAGATGATGATATTTTATCTCCGATGCCTGCTGAACCACACTCGTGGAAATAGTGACCCAAATGAGTGATTTGGTTTGGTGTTTAATGATATATCAACCTCTTTGGGTTATTTAATACCACATCTATCCTTCTAGAAGGATGGTAGTAGCACTATTTTACCCAAAGCTGGGAAGATAAGTGGGGCTCATACCTTTCCTAAGGGTATTTGTCCAAAAGTGAACATAATGGCGCGACTGGAATCCGAACTCGTTTTCTGCGATTCTGCAGTCCAGTGATTTAAGCATTATATAACGATGAAATGACACGACATCTCCCCAAATGAATGGAAATAAAAAAGTCACTAGGATTGAATGATGAGAAGGGGATATAATAAGTTAATAATGATAATGGATGTTTAGGTTAATAATAATAAAAATGCTTTATCGAATAGATAAAATAATTTAGAAGTTCGTTATAAACAATTTGAACATGAACATGCGAGATATATATCGTAGATAGATGTTGTGGCTTGCGTAGCTGTTGGTGTAATCATATATATATATATATATATATATATATATATATATATATATATATATAATTTATTTTTAGGGTAGCATATCCTTTGGTCTAATTTATCATTTCGTGCAATATTTTTTATTTGCAAATTGTTTCATTCGTTTTCTTTCACACCGTCAGAAGCATAGAAGAATTAAAATTATATATATATATATATATATATATATATATATATATATATATATATATATATAACTGTGTTGGTTGTCAATATCTCACTTGATGAGTTTATGGTAGACCAAATGCAGTATAATTTGTAGAGTGTTTGATATCTATGATAGGGCTATTATGTAATAATAAATAAATGTATTAGTTTTGTATATATATTTAATAGCATGAATGCTTATCTGCGACCAAAGGTTTCATACTGTCGTAACATATATGTATATATATATACATGTATACATGTGTGTGTGTGTGTGTGTGTGTGTGTGTGTGTGTGTGTGTGTGTGTGTGTGTGTGTGTGTGTGTGTGTGTGTTCTCTGGCTCCAGTTGTTGACGGTGAACTCCAGATAAACAGTCAGGGATTTCAAAGCATTCCTAAAAATTGCTGTTTTATAATGAAGACGAGGATATGTGGTTAGAATTCATACACATGTACGAATCTTTGCTAAAATATTAGTGACGTGACAATTCTGCATTTAGCAATGGAGATGATTGCCATTCCTAATGATATTTTGGGAATATAAAAAAAACAAATTAGATTCTAGTGATACGCGCATCAATCTAACTAATGAAAAAAATAGTATGCTACATTGTGCTCTTTAGTCTTGGTTTGGAACATGGTCTAAGGCAACACTAACTCTGAATTCAAAGCTAAAATCTAACTCAATAATAACATCTACGACAATAGATGAAATCTGAATAGTGTTTCGGTCTTTGTCCTTGCTTTTATATATATATATATATATATACGTGGTACATTCAATTAGTTTCCAGACGTTTTTCGTACAGGCATTTAAAAGAAAATTCACTACGTTCTTGCTATACATCTTATTAGATGACTGACGAATTTTTATGATTTCAAGTTCAAATGAACAGCTACAGCAGGAATTGGAATACACCCTACTCAAGCCCGATTGTCACAGCTGGTGAATTTTAAAAATGCAATATGGACGTGATGACACTTTAGAAAAACGATATGCAATAAAATTCTGTTTTAAACTTGGGAAAAATGCCACAGAAACGTATGGAAGTCTTCAGACTGCTTTTCGACCACCTTGCATGAATCGAGCATCAGTTTCTGAGTGGCATAAGAGATTCAAGGAAGGCAGGGAGTCTGTGAGGGATGATAAGAGGTGTGGGAGGAGTAAGGAAGTCACTACACCAGAGTTGATTGTCGAAAGGGTTAGGGTTAGGGTTACTATGTTGAGGTTTTAAGGGAGTTCAGGAAGAGATTCCACCGGAAAAGGCCAGCACTCTTCAAATCGGTTCAGTAGCATATCCAGCAGGACAATGCACCAGTCCACAACTCCATCCTTGTCACAGAATATTTGACTAGACCTTGCTCCCTGTGACTTTTGGTTATTCCCTAAGCTCAGAGGTTGTCATTATGAGACAATTGAGGAGATGAAAGAGGCTGTGACGAAGGTCATTGACACGCTCACACAAGAGGACTTCCAGAAGTTGTTTGAACGGTACAACAAGTGCATTGCAGCCGGAGGAGATTACTCCGAAGAGGACTAGAGTTTCATGTGTGTACTATCAATAGAAGTGCCCATACGAAAAAAGTCTGGAAACTTATCTAATGATCCTCGTATATATATAAGGATGCACTGGTGATGAAATATTTATTGTCATGGGTATTTGACACGGTGACCTGAGTTCAATTCTTTGTCGCGTCTGTTTGCATTTCAGATGGAAGGTAAAAACTCCTCAGGACACCTGTTAATATCATTATATATACGCATTAGGGAAGGTTGACTTTTCACTTTTTTTTAAATATCAAAAAGAATAATGCACTGAAAGTTGTGTATATACCTATTAAATACTCATACCAAAAATTAGATCTGAATCTTCAACGGTTTTTTGCTAATTTGGCATGAAAGATTTTGAATAAACACGTACTGAAAAGTCCTCGATTTTGTCAGATTTGGCCTAAATATTGATGTAAAAACCAAACAATTTCAGTATTTAAATTAGGAAATCTTATTCTATTTTATGGAAATATAATAAATAAATTATAACAAAACTTCAAATTGAAAATTGAACTCCTACCCCACCCTGCTTTACCTGTGTCGAATCTAAAATGCTATTATTCAAGCAGTAATATTCGAATGTATTGAAAAAAACCTTTTTCCTGATATGAATTGAAATTCAACAAATAAACAAATATGGAAAAACAAATAATTTCTAAATAATTTTTAATATATGGAATCAAATAGTTCCATATATGAGCCCTTAGATGAAATCGCTGGTCTCAATTGTTGGCACAAAACTTTTGCAAGTATGTGCTGGTGCCTTGCTTCAAAGTCATACACGGATTGAGAAGCCTCCGTTACTAACTTAACTGCCCGTTCCACACCTTGGGAATGTGAAGGGAAATCTGGCAAGTTAATCTTTTCACCAGTTAACAATGAATTCTGTAATTCATTGTCAGAAAAGTCTAGTGTGAGTGGTGGCTCACAGACTCCATTTACTGACAAATCAATTAAATCAGTCCAGTGCACAGCTTTAAAGTTGATCATTGGGATCTTTTAAAATCTTTTCTTGACTGGCTTCCATCTTCTGAAAGAATATGAAAAATAATTTGAGTTTAATTTTTAATTCAATTTGTTCTGCTTTAATAATATTTCGTGAAATCAGATGTAATCTTTAAAATGTTTCTATAAATTGGCACAAGGACTTCAACCAGTTTTGTATGAATAAATATTAACGTACCTAATGGCCAAAATTCTTTTTATACCCTCTTCTCTCACTTCAGGTTCATCAAATTTCACCACTGAAAATAAAACATTCTCCAGAAGTAATGCCAAGGCATTATACTGGAGGTTTTTTTAATGTAATCCTTTGAACCTCAATTGGTTTCTTTCGTATCCTGTCAATCATATTGTAAATATAAATTTGCTGGTGATGGAACTTGTTACTTTTTTTATATCAAACCAACAAATAGCATAAACATTCACAATAAAATTCATCAAACTATATAGTTTGGTCGAACGATTCTGTGGATATGCCCCACGAGTCCATAGGCACATGAGCCTGATGACCAAAGTTAACCACCTTGCCTGGTTTAATGGACCAATTTTCCACGATGCAAATCTAGAGTTCACCTTACCTCTAGAAATACCAACTGTATATTCATAGAGTAGTATTTGGTCACAACTAAGGCTATCCATATCTTTCATTCCAAAATGAAACTCCAGGGGATTCTCAACAGCTGAAAAATATTTTTGGGGTAAATTATGGCAATCATTTGCACATAATTTACCCAATGGACCATTGAATGTAGTGTGGCTTTTGTGGTGCCATCTAAATGTTTGAATAGAGCTCTAAATGGAAGTTCATTTTGATGTAAGGAGCAACCAATTTTGTGAAGATTTCTTTTTTTTTTTCTAAAAGTGTAACAAGTCCACCTTCACAGCCTGTAATTGCATTCGTGTTGTCAACAAGGACAGCCTTAATAGTGTACCTGTTGCACCAATATCAGGAATAACCCTGTGAGTCAAATATATACTCTCATTTGGTGTCTCCTTTGTGATTGTCAAGTGGCATTCAGGTCCTTTGGCTTTTTTCAGAATTTTACTTCTATTTTCCTCCACTGATTCCTTGTAGTGTAGTGTGTCTTTGTCTGTCCTCCCATCAACTCCTATACAAAGGAGATTCTCCACATTTTCATTATGCTTTTCATAGGCATTTGTTTTCACTTTAGTCTTTGCTCTATTTTACATTTATCCATATAGATATTCTTTATATCTATATTAGGGATAAAAAGGCCAATAGCCCTCAAATCCAAGAGCAAGGCATGGGCAAGGCTGGCTCCAAGATTAGAAAATATATCACCCCTAACTAACTCAAGTGCATACCTTGGAATTTTTGTGAGGTTATAAGGCACTTGGAGAGGACTATCTAGCTGTTTATAATCCTCTGTTTCATCACTTGGAGAAGATGAGTAAGAATAGGAAGAATCACCTTGAACATATAATGTTGAAGCTATTGGTGGGGATATCTTCATACTTTTTTGTTGGCTTTTTTGTCAGAGGACAAGTGCAGATGATGTGCTTAGTCTGGCAATTTTCTTTGGTGCATTTGACATTAATATTGTCACAACTTAAAATTGGCAGGTTGCACGCACATGAGGATATATCAAAAATGTATCCAACTTTTCCTTCCAGAATTTTGTTAGGGCAGCAGGTAGATGTTTCCTACACTATTTGGTTTGCCTTCCGAAAGCATAGAATTTTCACCTTGTTAACAACACTAATTTCCTTTAACAAAGGCAAACGAGGGTTGACAGCCTTCCAAATATCTATCACGTCCTTTGTTATTAATTTAGAAATACCTAAAAAAGAAAGGTGGGGATAAGTGTTCATTAAAAAATAGCTGTATTGAATTATGTCGACAAGATCATGGCTCAGTTTTATTCAATGGTCATGGTAAACCTGAAAACTTAATTGCACCTTTACTTCGAGTGGAAACTCCAGTGTTTTTTTCTGCCATTTTTTAATCAAAATATCTGTAAAAAGAATATATATGTATAAATTGTCTAAAAATACACGAAGATGTCTTTAAAAAATTGTAAATAAATTTCGAAATACATTAAAAAAAGTAATAATGTTTACTTACCAAATAACCGTATTGTACTGTTTAGTTCCAAAATTAACTCGTAAACCGACTTTTCACTTAAAAAAACACTAAATTTTAAAATATGAATAAATTACAATAATTATAAAATGTTTAAATATTTTAATAGTATGTCTACTTTGCGAACTATATATATTTGAGTTAATTATGAGGGTAAAAAACATAAACAAACCGAAGAACTCCGGAGAGATAATTACCACCGGTGAAAGCCGAAAAAATGTCCAGTAAATAAAACGAGGTTTAGTAAGTCGTTATTTGTATTTTAAACTATATATTTTAATGTCTTTTATTTTTGTTTTTGGTCATTTAATTAGAAATGATATGAAAATGGATAATAAACTAAAAAATATCGATTATTTAATAAATTTTATTATTTAATTTTCCTTTAGTCTCAGTTTTAATTTTATGGATACAGGTTTCCAGCGTCACCGATATCACGACTAAAATCACAAAATATTATGTCTTTAAATGTGATTTCGCAAAAAAATACAAAATTTTGGAAAAAAATATTTCGTGGGGTAATTTCTGATGTTATTTTGCAACTTTCACTACGTTATTCTTTTTACAGTTCCAAAATCGACCTACCCTAATACACATATACCGTAGACAGGGCATCGTTTGTCTTCTAACAGACGTCTCCATACACTCTATTGAAAATACAGGAGATGGTGAGTAAATTCTTATATATTATTTTACTCCCTGTGAGTTTTTCACATCGCCGTTACCTGATAGCCTTTCACTTGGGTGTGAGTGAAAGCAAGACTCTTTAGATCACCAAGACTCTTCAGAGTATTCTTGCTGATCTTACAAATGCTGTGGTTTGGGTGGTATCGATTCTTCCTCTGATTTCCAATTCCTTCAGTTTCTTTTGCAAAACGTTTAGGGACCGTATCTAGCGCACCAATTGTCACTAGATGACTATTTTTTCTGGATGAAATTAGGTCTGGTTCTCAGTCTGGGATTATATGATCCGTTTGTGCTTCAATCTCCCCGATAATTTTATGAGTCTCATTCTTAAGAAGGATTCTATTTTCTGTTTGGCCGTTTGGTCAAATTCTAATCTCTTGCCACAATTCCCAAGATGGCGTGTCGACTATCTTTTACATTTTAAGACAGTCTATTATCCAACTTCGCGGGACCATAGCATATATACCTTTTTGTAGTCAATCCACGCCAAATCTAGACTTTTCAGTCTCATTTTGCTCTCTATGGGGATATGTTAATGAATAGATAGTAATCTACGGTTCTTATTGTTCTCTTACGGCATCCTTTCTTTTCCTTGGGGAATACTCCCCTGCTTATTAACAAATAGAAAATCTCCTCCCTTACTTATTATTTTTACTCCTTTTCGAGTTTTTCGCACCTGCGTCAGCAGATGGTTTCTCACTGGAGTTTAAGTGACAGCAAGTCTTTCTGAAGTCTCCGGGATTCTTATCTCTATTCTAGCTGATCTCTACACTGTTGTAGTTTGGATGGTCTCCAGTCGTCCTGTTATTTCTAAGTCCACCATTCCTTGTACCAATCCTTTGGTGACTGTACCAAAAGCACAAATTACAATTGGCATCACCGTTATTTTCCTGTTCCATAATGTTTTCAATTCTCTGAAAACGTTGAGGTACTTATCCTTTTTTCGTTTTCTTTCAATTTTACTCTGTCAGCAGCCGGGACAGTAAAGTGCACAGTTCAGCAAGTACTCTTTTTTGTTGTTGATTATTGCAAGGTCTTGTCGACTGGCCGAGATTAGGTAATATATTTGTATCTCAAAATTTCAGAGGAGTTTGCGTGTCCCATTCTTCAGGATAGATTCTAAATTGTGCTTATACCATTTGTTCATATGGTCAAACTTCAATTATTATTATTATTATTATTATTATTATTATTAATATTATTATACCTTGAGTGTTTTTTCCCATCAGTTTTAGCTGATAGTCTTTCACAGGAGTTTGAGTGACTGCAAGTCTCCTCAAGTCACTCGGACTCTTCTCAGTATTCTAGCCGTTCTCAATGATGCAGTAGTTTGGATGGTCTCCACTCGTCCTCCGACCTCCAATCCCTTTAATAATCCTTTGGTGACTGTACCAAAAGCACCAGTCACGATTGGTATAATTGTCAACTTCATCTTCCATAGTTGTTTTCTATTTCTTTTTTTTTTTTTTTTTTTTTTACTTTCCTTTAGTATTATTCTGTGGTCAGCCGGGACAGCTCAGTCCACAAATATGCAAGTTTTCTTTTTTTTTTTTTTTTGTTGTTGATTATTATAAGGTCTGGTCTTCCAGTCGAGATTACGTGATCCATTTCTATGTTAAAGTCCCATAAGAGTTCATGTGTGTTATTTTCTAGGACAGGTGCTGGGTTGTGCATATACCATATGGTAGTATGGTCAAATTTAAGTTTCTTGCATATTTCCCAGTGGATCACCTTGCCGACCCAGTCGTCTCCTTCTGTGCTAATTTGCTGCATTTGCTTATCATGTGATTGATCGTTTCGTCTCTGTCTCCGCATTGCTTACATTTACTGTTTTGTTGCGTCTTATCAATTCTCACTTCGATATGATTGGTCCTTATGGTGTTGTCCTGTGCTACTATTAGGAGAGATTCCGTTTCTCTCTTAAGGTTACCTTTTCTTTGCCAGGTCCAGGTTTTCTAGTGTGAGATGTTGTTTATTAGTCGTTTAAAGCGGCCATAGAGTTGTATTTTCTCCCATTTTTGTTTCCTAGTTGTTGTCATTCTATCGTCTATCGTGTTGTCTGTATCGTTTCTGATGGCTGTAATCAGTCCTCGTTCGTGTTTTCTATGTAGTCTTCGAACCGTTGTGTCATGCGTCAACGCTGTCTTCGACACTGGCAAGTCCTCTTCCTCCCTCTTTTCTAGATATAATAATAATGGTTATTAGTTTTCTTGTTCTTTGATCTATTTGTTTAAGTTCATCTCTGGTCCACTTGAGAAAGGGTCCCGAATATCTAACGAGGGGCACAACCCAAGTATTTATTCCTTTGATGAGGTTTCTGCGGGAGAGTTTTATCTCGAGTACTTTTCTAGTTCTCCTAAGTTTTATTATTATTATTATTATTATTATTATTTCGTCTTTGTAAGTTTTTCACACCAGTTTTAATTGATGGTTTTTCACTGAAGCTCTTGTGACAGCAAGTCACCAGGGGTCTCCCAAGATAGTTCCAACAACTGGTATCACCATCACCATTATGTTCCATAACTTTCTCTGGCAAGATCCACGTATGTATATATGCTTTCGCTTTTTATACCAATCATAGCCGAAACTCTTCGAAAAATCCATAAAAAGCTAGAAGAAAGGAACTGGAGATCTGGGAAAGGATATAGACGGTCTATTCCACAGCACTGTCAAGATCGACAAGATTGCTGAAATGAGAACTGGTGGGCAAGGGTGTCTTACAGGCACTCGGAGATCAGTGAAGGCCACTAGAAATTACTAGCGATAAATACTCACAGTCAGTCTAATTAATACCTCATCATTATTTCTGCTGTAAAGTAAATATTAGCAAAGTCATTCGAAATTTGAAATTGGTTTATTGATCTGGTTTTTCATACCGATAATCGTTATGCTACTCTGAACCTCCCTCGGGAGAGTTGCTGGTGTATCTTTTCATCATGATTAATCAGTATTGTTAAGATGATTAATAAACTGTTGATATTGAATCAAAGGATAAAGAAAAAAAAATCATCCAAAATAATTGGTGTTAAATGATAGGCAATGTAATTTTCTTCACAAATATTTGTTTTGCGTGGAGGCTTTTGTAGTGAAATAGTTGTCGTCTTAGGAAAACGACACGGTGACCCGAGTTCAAATAGTCGACTTGGATGTTTGGATTTCACATCACGCAAATAGCGTTTTGAAAGGTATGCATATGAATATTCTCCTTTCAGCAATATGTAAATTGTAGGAGAGACTGAGCCCTTTAATTTTGGGATAGCAACCGGTCGAGTTGAAGGAAAACTCTGAATTCAAATATGTGAAATACCGCGTAAAATTCGACACTGTGCCAGATCCTGCTCATGAGGATAAGTTGATATATATATATATATATATATATATGTATATAAAGAAAAAACACAATATTCTGTCACATTAGGATTATAAATTTATTTCTATCCTGTTAAGAACATTGATATGAATCAAAACTCCAAAAGAAAAATTTTGAATATGTTATTTGTCTTGATTGAATTGTTACCTATTCCTGATTTACTCGATTGAAGAATGCCTTATATATATATATATATATATAGTTGAATGCCTTATATATATATATATATATATATATATTGTTAGAGTTAGACTTCCTGATGATCCGATAAGGTGAAACTTTAGTAGAAGATTTCCAACTCGCGATTTAAGTTAATTTTATAATTGGCTCCACTTGTGTTGAGCACTTTTGTAATTGCAGCATTGTAGGATTCGCGGAAGGTTTTTGTTTTCTTTTGACCAACTGACTGCGTATCCCTTGATTCTTTTCAAGGGGTTGGACGAGGTTGGCCTTTTCTTTCTTTTTGACCTATAATTTTTTCTTTTTCCCCCGGGCAGTGATTCGAGATACTTTTATCTCTTGTTTCTGGCGGTTTTTTTTTTCGGTTTTTTCTGGTACCGTGAATGCTGGTAGATATTAGATTAGTAAATATATATATATATATATATATATATATATATATATATATATATATATATATATACTTCAGTAAGTACAAAGTCTAAAGATAAAATAGTCTGGAAATGGTGCACTTGGAACTAAAACCGGAAGATTGATAGAGAGACTAGAAGACTTAAGAAATCAGTGGACCACAATGAGACCATCTAGACTAGATTATTATCAAGGTCGACCAGAATACTGAGAAAAATCATGGAGTCTTGAGGAGACTTGCTGTCACTCAAACTCCAGTGAAAACCATTGGCTAACGTTGGTGTGAAAACACCCAAAGGAGTAAAATAATAAGAATAGCAAGAACAGATTTATAATGACCGAATGAAATAGTTGAGCACATAATAAGTGAATGCAGCCAGATTGCACAAATGGAATATAAGAGTAGGCATGACTGGGTTGGAAAGGTTATCCACTGGAAAATGTGCAAGTGATTATTATCTGACAATGTGTTGTATAGCCGCATACATATACATATACAAATATACACGGGAACATAGTCAACAATAATGACGAACTTCAATGAATGAACGAACGAACACACTTCTTTATAAAAATATATCTCTCACACTTTATTCTCGAAAGGGTTGATGTTGGTTGTGTGTGAGAGGTGAGTGGAGACAAGGACGGACTGTTATTTTGACCCAAGTTCTTCTGACCATAGCAGCACTTCTTTCTCATCCTGGCTGGGTTGCTCAACCGTTGGTCACTGAGGGCCCAAAGCCCTCTGTCTGTCGTTGGTTCTCAATTTAGCATCTTGTCCCCAACTGGCTCCAACTGCAACTGGCCCAAGCTGTCTGTAGCACCTGGCTATATGATTGTCCATCTGCTTCCGCTGTTCCTCCGCTTATTTACACAGGTTCATCTCTTGGTTGACGGCTCGGTCGAGGGTCAATATATAGCAATTGATGATGAACAGTATAGGTAAAAATGAAAATATACCCAAAGGAAATGAAAAGCAAACAATTCTTTGGTACTTTGAGAGAAAAGGAGAGAAAACGAAATGATAGACAAATACTTGGATCTTGTCAGAGAACTGTAAATGTTGTGGAATATGGTGGTGACGGTGGCACTAGTTGTAGTTGGTGCACTTGGAACGGTTCTTAAATGCTTAAAAAATAGTAGAGGAAAACAGTGTATTGACCGGTTTGAACACTCAGATGAGTCCTGAAGGGACTTGCTGTCACTCAGACATCAATGAAAAACATCAAGTTAAGACAGATGTCAAAAAATTTGCAAGGAGTGAGATAATAATAATAATAATAATAATAATAATAATAATTGTGATGGTTATACCAATCGTGATTGGTGCTTTCGGTACAGTAACTAAAGGACTATAAAAGGGACTGGAAGACTTGGAAATTAGAGGACGAGTGGAGACCATCAAAACTACAGCATTATTGAAAATGGCCAGAATACTGAGAAGAGTCCAGGAGACTTAAGGTGACTTGCTGTCACTGAAACTCCAGTTAAAGACCATCAGCTAACGCTGATGTAAAAAAAAATCTAAAGGAGTAAATAATAATAGTAATAGTGGATCACTGAATCCCGGGCAGAAGACCTGACTTACTGTTTAACAAGAAAAAAGAACTTGTCGTTTAGCGGATTTTGCCGTTCCAGTTCACTGACTGAAAATAATAGAAAGTGAAAAGATAGACAACAACGAATACCAACAACATTTCACACGAGAAAACCTGGACCTGGCCAAGAAAATGAAACTTTAAGAGAGAAGCAGAATCTCCCCTAATAGCTGCACAAAACAGCACCATAAGAACGAATTATATCAAAGTGAGAATTGATAAGACGCAACAAAATAGCAAATGTAGGCTATACGTTGACAGAGATGAAACGATCAATCACATAATAAGCGAATGCAGCAAATTAGCACTGAAGGAGTATAAGAATAGACACGACAGGGTGGGCAAGGTGATCCACTGGAAGGTGTGCAACAAATTTAAATTTGACCATGCAAACAAATGGTATATGCACAACCCAGCACCTGTCCTTGAAAATGACACACACAAAGTCCTATGGGACTTTGACATACAAACGGATTACCTAATCTCGGCCGGAAGACCAGACCTTATAATAATCAACTCAAAAAAGAGAATTTGCAAAATTGTCGACTTTGCTGCTCCAGCTGAACACAGAATAAAATGGAAAGAATGTGAAAAGAAGGATAAGTACCTCGACCTTGTTAGAGAATCGAAAAAACTATTAAACATGAAGGTGACAATTATACCAACTGTGATAGGTGCTTTTGGTACAGTAAGTAAAGGATTATTAAAGGTGTGTGGAGGACTTGGAAGTTGGCTGACGAGTGGAGACCATCTAAATGACAGTATTTTTGAGAACAGCCAGAATACTGAGAAGAGTTCTAGAGACTTGAGGTGACTTGCTGTCACCCAAACTCCTGTGAAAGACCATCAGATAACACTGATGTGAAAAACTCTAAAGGAGTAAATAATAATACAGATGAGAATATGTACGTCTGAGTGGGGAAAGTGATTCACTGGGAATTGTACAAGAGGTTCAAATTTGACCATAATATCAAATGACATATCAGTAAAATAGAATCGGTCTTAAGAAAAGATACAGATAGAATTCTCTTTGTCTAACTATGGATACAAATGGATTACCGAATCCCGGACAGAAAACCATACTTCATGTTTACTAAGAAGAAGTAAACTTACCATCTTGTGGACTTTGTGGAACAAGTAGACCATAGAGTAAAAAAGGGAAGAAAGTGGAAACATAGACAAATACTTGGATCTTACCACAGAACTGAAAAAGTGGTAGAACATTAAATAAAACATGACGGTGATACCAATTGAGATCGGAGTCCTTGGAACAGTCCCCAAAACATAAAAAAGACTCTGAGACAAGTTGAGATCAGAATAAGGATCTAAACTTCCGAACCAGAGCGTAGTAAGGCAGACTGAACTATTTAGCCTTGGTTAGGCAATCAATCTCGGAGAAGGAAAACTCTGAATTCAAACCTGTTCAAGTCTGCTAAAAATTGACCTTGTTTCACATCCTTCTCGTGGTGGAGAGGTTAGTAAGTACATATTTAGAAAAATCATGGAGAGATTTGAGGAGACTTTTTTTCACTCAGATTTTAGTGAAAAATTAATTACATATTATAATATATTAAGTACTGTATTATATTATTCATTGGGCATAATATACATGAGCTTAATTTTGTACTGATAGTAGGCTGAGGTTGGAATGTATTCAAAAGAATAATTAAATCTACTGGAGTTTACATGACATTTCCGATAGAGATCTACTACAGTAATAGTATAATTATTGGTTAAATCCACACGGGAAAAACTGGATGTCAGAATAAGACTCGAAAGCATACAGATCACAGCATTATTAAGTGTTGTATCATTGGTTCAATAAAAGGTATTCCACAGGTACAAGCCGAAGAGTTGGCAAGTCTATCAGAGAGCGATTAACGCTTTTTCCCCTGAAGTAGTCAGACACCGTCCATTTATATCTTTACCGGTGTCATACTAAAAAGAGTCACTGAGTGTATAGTTCCGGTATAACATTAAGATTGGCTCGAATACTCAGAAGAGTACTGAAGAACTAAGGAGATTTGCTGTCACTCAGATTCCAGTGAAAGACCACCAAACTAGCATGGGGCGAAATAATAAAATGTAGAAGATACTGTGTACAAAAAGATAGTTATTTAGTTTAACTGTTGAACATAAAACATATTCCGTTACTAGGAATTTTCCTAAGTCACCATCAACATCATCCAGAAAATAGTGTCTTCTGTGGCTTGTTTTACGTGTTTAATTTGTTGCGACATGTTTCCATGTGAAAAAAAACTCTCTATCTATTTATGTAATGGCAAAACAATCTCATGTGCTACTGAATGCCAAAGAAATCGTTTTAGAAGAATAGTAGTGATAATATTGTATGTACTGTTAGAGGCATAAGGAACTTCATACTTTTCGCACGGGTATTAGTCCGATAGTGAGCGCGATAGTGCGATTGTAGTTCAAAGTCGCTTACTACGATCACACCAGACAGCCCTTTAGCCACTATGTCTCGGGGACACATCATATATATATATTTATATATATATATATATTGACAGAATTTAATTTTTACATTTTATTTTTTAAACGTTTTAGCTGATCTGGGGAAGATAGCGGAAAATCAATTTGTTCATATGTTTACACAGATAATCTAGATTTTTTTAAGTAAAAAAAGATGTTGACATCCATCTATCTATCTATCTATCTATCTATCTATCTTGTATTTTTTTCTGTCTCTTCTGATATCTCTATTTCTTTCATGCATTCCAATAGACTCATTCTTTCTTTCTTTCTTTATTTATTTATTTATTTATTTATTTGTATTTAGTTTTCTTCTCTATCTCTGTTGATATGTCTATTTTATTGTTTCTATCTATCTATCTATCTATCTATCTATCTATCTATCTAATGTGATTTTATCATCTTTTCTTTAAAGAATTCTCCAATTTCCCAAAGATCCTTCCCCTCTCCCAATTTTCAATTCAATTAGCTTCACTTTCTAACCATTTCCAACTTTTATATGGTGAGTGACAGATTTTTTTTTTCTTTTACCTTTTTAATGTTCTCGCCTTTATTTTCAATATTTACAATAAACCTTGTAATTTTCGGCTTTTACGTCCTTCAATAGATTTAGCAAAAAGGCATAAAAAAAAGTTTTAAAAAAGGATGAATAAATATAAAATCTTATAAATTTTAAGCAAAGCACAACAACAACAACAACAAAAAAAAAACGAAATAAAAACACGCAAACACTCCAAAGAAAAGAAAACAAAAAAGCAAAAATAAAAAATCAGCAACAAAAGCTTTTTATCTTGACTCACACGCCAAAATTTATTCCATTACACAACCTAGCAATACACGACTCAGCCATAACTACTCCAATTTCCTGGCTTTACACCTTCGACTTCACATAATTGCCTCAAACGTAGACGTATGCGCTCACTTAGCCTCTTAACTTTCACATTTTATTCTATCTTATAAATGTTATCTTTTGGGTCATATATATATATGTATATATACAATTATATAATTATATATATGTATATATATATAGATGATTTCAAACCAATTTGCTTTGCTTTTTTTATTCATTGTTTGATATTATTTTGATTCTTTTTACTTCTCTTCTCTCACGTTCGACTCAAAGACAAACACCAGCGCTGAGCCTAAGTTATATTTAACGATTCTCTCAAAGCGAAGCAAATGCTGTAAAATGCAAAATGTTTCTTTTCTTATTTTTTTTTCTTTTTTTGTCTCCTAAGATGGCCGACCTAAATTACACCATTGCATTCTATAGTGAGTATTACGCGACACGAAAGCAAATGAACCTTTCGCCGTTTCCAAAGACGGACATGTCGACAAAACGGTTCCGCTAATTTGGACACCTTCACTTGCCTTTTAGACTGATTTAATTTTGGTTTTTGTTTGTGTAATGGCTTTCTTTCTTTCTTTCTTTCTTTCTTTCTTTCTTTCTTTTATGAAATTATTATCGCTATACGTAGCAAATATAATTACTTTTCTGTCTCTCGCCCTTTCTTTCTTTCTTTCTTTCTTTCTTTCTTTCGTTCTTTCTTTCACTTTTATCCCTTTCTTCTTTATTTTTTACTTCATCAATTTGATTTTTTTTATTAATTCTTTCTGTATTAGTACTTCTTCATATTTGCGGCATTAATTTTACTTTTTCTCTATTTTTATATCATTCTTTTAACATAATATTTCTTTCTTTCTTTCTTTCTTTCTTTCTTTCTTTCTATAGATAGATAGATAGATAGATAGATAGATATTGTTTTTTTTTGTTTTATCGCATATCAACCATTGTTGGTTATTTAATATGAAATCTTGTTTTTACATTTATATTAAATATATGACTTGTAAATTTGTTTCATTCATAGACAATGTTAAATGATCAAACAGTATTAATATGTCTCACTAACATTTCAATCAAACATCGGTTATTTATTCACACACGGGGAAATGATAAAACAGTTCTATTTCGAACAATTCACTTAGCATAAGTAAAAAAAGTTAAATGGTTCCAAGTATTTCTATGCATCACTAAAAATTCAATTAAACATCGGACATTTGTTTATACACAGTTAAATTATCTAACAGTTCTATTTCTAACAATTCAATCAAGTCATTTGTTTGCACTCAGTTTAAATGTCAAACCATACTTACCAACCCCTCCGCTCGGACAAGATATGACACAAGGTCAATTTTTAAGCGGAGTTTAACAGGTTTCAATTCAGAGTTTTCCTTCTCCTAGACTAGTTTCCTCACCAAGGCTGAAGAACCTAGTCTACCCTGTTAATTACCCATAGCTGGAGGGAGAATTATTGGATTCATACCTTTCCCAAGGGTATTAGTGCTATGCGAAATGCAATCAGTCTCGTCCAAGATTTGAACTCGTGTCACCGTGTCCATTTCCTACGACGATAACCATTACACCACGGGCACCTCCAATGTCAAACAGTTACATTTAACTCATTGATAGGACCCTATCAGGTGCTACTACTCCAAGTCAGAGAGGACATGGGAGCGATGGCAATGAAGGGGTACTTTGAATTCCCCAAACCTCCAGCATTATTAGTGCCTCACCATCATTTTGTTTAGTGGCATATCCAGGATACTCATTGCAGAGATGCAATCGGTGCATTGTACTGCTCCAGCCTACTGGGCTAATAGATAGAGAGATAAATAGATATAAGGAACCAATATGTATGTATATAGATATGAACTGAGAAAGATAGATAGATTGATTGGTTGATTGTTAGACAAATACATAAATAGAAACAAAGTGACATATATAGATTGATAGAAAAATAGATAAATTGGAACAAAATGATATAAATAGAAATGACTTGGGTACCCCCCCATATATATATATATATATATATATATATATAGACAGATATGAATAGGCAAGGTAGATAGATTGATAGATAGATATAGAGATATGAACTGGCTGATAGATAAATAGATAGATATAGAAAAAAAAAATGACATAAATATGAATATGGGTGGGCAAAGATAGGTGCTGGCCCAGCATACACCGACTACAGCTCTGGAGAGGGATAAGACCTCCACCCCAACGAATGTCCTAAGTATGACTAAACAATCTGATGGTGAGGCTTCACCAATGCTTAAACTTTGGGGAATGCGGAGAACCCCTTCATTGCCATCGCTACCAGGTCAACACTGACCCGGAGTGGTAGCACCTGATTGGGTCCTACCTATGGGTTAAATAGAACTAAACTGTGTGCTTATGCTAAACTAAATTGCTTGAAATAGAACTACTTTTGATATTTAAACAGCATACCCATGCTTAACTGAATGGTTTAAAATAGAACTGTTTATATATATATATATATATATATATATATATGGGTTTGGCATTAAATAAACCACAATGGTTGATATGCTATAAAAGCAAACCAAACCAAACCAAAAGATAGGTTCATATAGGTGAAAAAAATTGTTCACATTAATTTCCGGTTTACTCAACTGACTCCTAACGGTAAAAAAAGTCTCAAAATTCAGTCTCTCTAAAATGTTAATTTTCTGCTCATACACTTGGGAAAGGTATGAACCCCCTTATTCCCCAGCAATAGGTTTAATAGTATCACTGGTGTTCTTTTTTAAGGGATAGATTTGTAACATACCCATGATACGGATATGTGAGATAGACATAATGTTCATAAAATGTTCATAAACATATATAGGAAACCGAAAACACGTAATTGGTTCAGATACGAAACTTTTATTCGCCTTTTTGAGTTTAAAGGTTTTTCGACATGAGGGGAGAGAGAGACACACAATCTTTCTATGCTGACTGCTTTTACATCGTCAGCTCTCAATCCAATCAACGCGCGGCACCCGTAGAGCACAAATTCGTCTGGCCTCGCCCAGGTCTGAATCTCAACTCTCTCGTTCGGATGCAGGAACTCAACTCACTGCCTTTTTCTCAAATCTCAGCCCATGCTTCCGGTGCGTGACGTCACCCACATCCCCTGGCCCTTAATTTCTAACTGGGATTTTTATTTTGACATCTCTGAATGACACATCCTCTCCGCGTGCGCGTGAATACCCATTCGCTAAGCGAAAGGTTCTCATCCTAACTAAACCGAAAGGCAAGATATACAAAACGAAATCCCTCCGCAATTATATTAGAGATTTAGCATTTAATATCCCACGAAGTTTGATATGCCATTAAACAAAGAAGCAAATCTAGCGCTCCCCCAATATATATATATATATATATATATATATATATATATATATATATATATATATAAAAGAGTTGAGTAAATTATCCACGAAAGCGAGTGTATTATTATTTTATCTTAGTGAAAGATGCGATTTACATTGGTGTCTTAAATTAAGTGGACCGACATTACTGGAAATCTAACAGTACTTTTTGTCTTTAATGACAGACACAACTTCGTGATTTCCTTTTAAGTGGTGAAAATGAAACGTTTCTTATTGGTAATTGGCTTGCCAAACACGTTTTAACAAAATGTCTATTTGCTGTGAATGTAGAAAGGTCATTTAAAGAGGTAAAACGAATTCATTTGCTCAAAGGTGTAAAAAAAAAAAAAAATCAGCGACAAAGAAGAGGAAAAACAAATCTGAAAATGTCGAGCCGAGTGGCTCCTGAGTTCTACTTGATATTGTTCGATCTCCAGTGGTGCTATCACGTTTGCTATCGGTTGGTTGGTTGGTTTTTATGACATATCAACCCTTGTTGGTTTTTTGATGTCAAATACTGTTTTTACGTTTAGCAAAATTGTTATTTCTAAATAAATAGTTTCCATGTATTTACAAACCCCTCTGCACAGAGAAGATGCGACAGAAGGTCAATTTTTTAAGTAGACTTTAACAGGTTTGAATTCGGAGTTTTCTTTCTATACTGGTTGCCTAACCAAGGCTAAAGAGAACAGTATTACCTATAGCTGGGGGGAAAATAATTGGATTCATATCTTTTCCAAGAGTATTAGTACTATCTGAAATGCAAACAACCTCGTCCAGGATTTGAACTCGTGTCGCCATATCTATTTCCTACGACGATAACGATAAATGGATTTTGGGTAACCTTTTCAAAAGAGCCAGACCTCATTTGCTTGCACACAGTTCAATGGTTAAGCAGAATTATTTAACATCATATGAAATAAGATAAACATATTTTACCAAAACATTAAATCCGCTCATTTTGCTAGAAAATATGCACGCATATATATATATATATATATATATATATATATATATATATATATATATCATCAACATCATCATGTTGTGCCGCTAGCACGGATATCCCTGACCCTCTCTCGCCACTTTTCCCTATCCTTCATCGCCTCCGGCAGGTCTTCCTGACTACATCCCGTATCCTCACATAGCTGCTGTATGTATGTTCAAGCTGGTCGTCCTGCTTTTGCTCGGCCATAAGTGGGGGTCCATAGGAGTACATCTCTTATGAGCTCGTCTCGGCTCCTCCAGCAGTGTCCTGCGTACCTGTTTCGTCTAACTTGGATAATTTCCGTGATGGGAGGCAGGTGGCCGTATAGTTGGTGCCTTGTGGGGTGTTGTCACCAGAACTTGTTTAATATTGCTCGTAACATCCTGGTGTAGTTACCATTTAGCTTCTTTTCGAGCCGTTTTGTTAGCGTCCAGGAGGCGCATCCATACAGAAGTATCGACACGACCGCTGCTTGGAAGAAATTGCGTTTCATTTTATCGGTCAGGTCTGATTTCCATATGACCGATAGCTTATCGATAGCTGTCCATGCCTTCGTTAGCCGTGTATCGATGTCTTTTTCAGTTGATGAGGCAATGACCGTTAGGGACAGATGGCAAAAGAGTTAAAGAGAATCAAAGGAATCTGCGTTGTCGACCTGCTTTGATGATAAGACAAAATATAGACAGGAAGACAGAAATAGTCCAAAAATATACAAATCCTGATTCTCTGGTACAAGGCGAAATAATATCGGCATCTTGGGAGGATTGAGGCTAGGACTACTTATTTGTGCGCGTAAAATGAACTATTGTTTCGTGGAAGTGTTATTATAAAGAAAAACAATATACAACTACAATTACTTCTACAACTATAATTAATAATAATGATACTACTAATAATAGTAATATGTTGGTGTTGAATATTCTCGAAAGATGCCATGAGACGTGTGAATATTTTGTGCATTTTCCTCTTCCGTTCAGATGGAGTCAGCTGATGACAGGTTTTTTTTTTTGTAAAAACAACAAACGTTCGTTCCAGGAATCCCAAGAGAAATGCTGACTGATTCTTAACATGCTGAAAGATCGTGTGACAATTTTCCACCCTCAACGCCGCAAAAAAAATCTAAAACGAATGAATAATTAACTGAATCTCTAAATATATATATATATATATATATATATATATATATATATATATATATAAAGGATCTATCAATTCATCTATCAACGAAACTTTATATATCTTTTAAATATTTTCTTTCAATTGATATCTTATCATCACACCCCCTGCCACTCTCATTAATATATATATATATATATATATATATATATATATATATATATATATATATATATCACAGTCTGTTTATATTTCTATTATTCGCTTATCTATCTATCTATCTATCTATCTATCTATCTATCTATCTATCTATCTCTTTAGTTTATACAGTGTACACACGAAATAAACGGTGACATGCGACTGTTTCTCGCCAAGACGAACATCAATCCGCGATGATCTCATATATTTAGAAACTATTACCAAGCATTTTTGTTTCTATGTCTATGTTATCCTAATTAACATCAAATAAAAATAAACTATGGGCTTATGCTAAACTGAATTGTTTGAAATAGAACTGTTTTTGACATTCAAAATGTGTACTTCCTGGCGGCAACACCCCACCAGGCACCAACTATACGGCCACCTGCCTCCTATCACCAAACCTATCCAAGTTAGACGAGCCAGACATGCAGGACACTGCAGGAGAAGCATGGACGAGCTCATAAGTGATGTACTCATATGGACCCCCACATATGGCCGAGCAAAAGCAGGACGACCAGCTCGAACATACATACAGCAGGTATGTGAGGATACGGGATGTAGCCCTGAAGACCTGCTAGAGGCGATGAACGATAGGAAGAAGTGTCAGGGATATCCGCGCTAGTGGCACGATGATGATGAAGATGCTAAACTGCATTGGTTGAAATATAGCGTCTTTTTGACCTTTAAACTGCGTATATATGCTGAACCAAATTGTTTGAAATAGAACTATTTATATGTATAAAAATGGAATTGCCATTAATAACCTACAATGGTTGATGTGCCATAGAACCAAACAAAAAACAAGCAAAAGCAAGTATATCGGTCAAATTTTAAAATCTAATTCTTAAGACAAAATCTTACGGTAAACTAAGATTATTTCTGGTTTTCAAAAATGAATCCCAGCAAATAATTACTCCGTTAGTATATCAGGTTTCAATCTAAACACAAAATCGACTTATTCACGAGAGGATACTGCAGACTTGTTCAGAGAATGTACACAAATACGAGGGTTGTTTAAAGAGTTCTATGGCCAACCCATATTCTAGATTTATCACACGAATCTCACCTTAGGTATGGGTGTCACCAGAACATAACTCATGACGTATATCTGAATTAGTTTTTCTTGTTGTTTACGTTGAATACACTGACTGCATCTCTGCGGAAGGGTAAGACCCCCACCTCACCAAGTGTCAGGTGTATGACACTAAACTGTATCTGAAGGTGAGGGTCCAGTTCAGGATATCGGGGGAATGTGGAGTACCCCTTCATTGTCATGACTCCTATGTCCAACCAGACACTGTACGTTTTAGGGTCCCATCTATTTGTCAAGTATAAACTATAAATGAAGCTGTATAACTGTGTGCAAGCAAATAAACTGAGGTTTGTTTAAAATATCCTGCCTACAAACTATCCACTAACAAATTATATATATATATATATATATACATATGCCAACTCCTCAGTAAGTTATCCTCCCAGCTTTGGGTTAAATAGTACCACTACTGTTCTTCTAGAATGACTTTGGCATTAAATAACCTACAAAGGTGGATATGCCATTAAACAAAGAAACCAAACCATCCTCAGTAAGAACAGGAAATGACAGAAGGTTGATTTTTTAAACGCAATTTAACAGTTTCGAACACAGTTTTTCTTCTCCTTGCCCGTTTGCCATACCAAGGTTATGGAGCCCACTCTGCCTTACTTTTTACCGGTAGTAGAAAGAGAAATAGTTGGATTCATACCTTTACCGTGAGTATAAGTACAATGCGAAATGCAAACAGCCTTATCCAGGATTACATTTTAGATCGCCGTGTCCATTTCTTAAACAAAAACCATTGCTCCACCAATCATATATGTACGGATATGGTATTAAATATTCGACAGGGTTTGATATGCCATAAAGCAAAACTAAACCAAATCAAACTAAACCATGTGGTTGAGTGTTGTTATAAAAATCATCTTTAGCTCTTCTTTCTGGGTGAGGGTTAGAACTTTTTGAATAACAATCATACATACATGAAAGTTGGTTGACCGTCGTTAGGGATGACCCGAAGGCTTCCTTTTCAATTGCTACAGCAGCATGGAGTAAGAAAGGGGGCTCTTTCTTTTACTGGATAGTTCCATTTTAACTTGATCCGTATCTTATAATTCTGTGTCGAGCAAGGAAACAGCAAGTGTCATTTTTTGAATCTATGGTATAACTCAACGTGGGATGGAACCCCTGTTTCCTGATCCTTGGTACTTGATGCCTCCTTGCCTAACACTCAGCATTATAAGGTACGGATCTAGGGTAAGTGGTACAATCCAGGGAAAGAAGTTATACCCTCCCCTACTCCTCGGTGTTGTAGCTATTGAAGAGGAAAAAAACGTGTATGTATGTATGTATGTATGTATGTATGTATGTATGTATGTATGTATTATGTCTAAGTGTCTATATTTAAGTGTATCTTTGTCTTATAAGATGTAACGTACAGTCAATTCTCCTATGCATATATATATTACTCAAATCCTCCCTCTACGAATGAATAGATTCTTTTATTTTCACCTTCAATGTCAATACCGTTACTGTTTATAAATATTCCACTGAGGATTTACTCTTCATATTTGTTTCAGAATTGTTAATAGCATTGTGTTGCTGTGACAAAAATACAGATATCAATAGTGATTTCTCTGGGAATTGTTCAGTTATTCGATTAGTATTAGTTGCCGTACTCGTCTACACAGGGTATCAAGTCAAAATATGTAAGATCATCAGAATTTGACACATTCTCTTGTTTACAATAGATTGTTTAAGTGTCACCTCTGTGGACAAATCAGCGGAAGACTAACTCACCTGTTGGTTCTTAAACAGTCAGCCTCTCAGCGCAGTTGTCTTAAGTTTTGGCACTTGTTAGATGACTTATGATCTAGTGGTCAAAGGTAAAAAAAATATCCTGTGTGAAGGTTGAGGATAAAATAGAGAAAAAAATGCTCTGGAATTATGCATCGAAGTCTGGGTCTTGATTGGCGAATATTATCATGTGATGCAAGATGGACGACGGGTATTTTGATCTTTGATTTGAAAAATGACTTACAGAAGATTACTCTCACATTTAAGAGACGGAAAAAGAAAAAAAAAGGTTGAATTTCCTTTACTTGCTAATTCAAAATTCCATTCATGAAGTCAAATTTTAACCAGCAACTTTAACTAAAGAAATTAAAATATTTCAACTTTTCCCTAAGTTTTGTATTTTTTGTGTTTCTGGCTTGTCAAAAAATAATTTTTATCGTATTGCCTACGGAAAAAAAAGATAAGGTTTTTTTATTTATCCATATGAAACCAAATTTTTATAGACAGTGAGAATTTATATGTTTGTCTCTTTTCAATCAAGGAAAAAAAGCCAATTTGTTCTTTATCATTACCTGATTTTTTGGATGGAGCGGAGAGTT